>VXBI01001034.1:305028-343212 GCA_013397375.1 Toxostoma redivivum
GCTTGGGGCCTGGCTCGCCCCGCCGCGATCCGGCGGTGGCGGGGAAGGGCCTTTTCCATGAGGGAGCGACACGATACGGCGACGTGGCGCCGGCGGGGGGCGGGGAGCAAGACGGGACAGTGGCGCCGCAAAGGCCCGGCCCGAAGGTTGGCACTGAGCCACCCAGTGCTGCGTTAATGGGGTGAGAAGCATCGTGTCCTGCTGCTGTTATCTGCAATATCTCCCTCGCTGCAGATGTTCCAGAACCCTCTGGGCACAATCCTGTGTGCCCTAAGACGACCCTGCTTGGGCAGCGAGGTTGGGCCAGATGATGGTTTCAGCATCCCGGCCTATTCTGTGACTCTGTAATAAATAAAGCCAGTAGTTTCACAACTACTGATCGCCTGATCCACATGGTGCCCTTGGCTTCCTGCTGCCAAGAACTTTAAGCCAAGTCCTAAACACGTTCCAAAAAGATAGTGACAAGCTGGCGTGCAGGGACAAGGTGAGGGGAGAAGCCTGTCTGTGCAGTGTTACTGATATTTTGCCTCTCTCCTTGAAAATATATTAATAAATCAAACGTATCCAAGCCATCACTCACCCCAGAAAATACTGAAATGGAGCCCTTGCTCTGAACACAGTAGGACAGTACCCTAAGATGCTGGACTTTAGGAGGAGCACTAGGCAGGAGAGAAGAGGTAAATCTGTTTTCAGGTTTCCTTGAAACAATGACTTCATTGACCTAGAGCTACCTAAGGAATGAGGCAATGGGAATGCTTGCTGGCATTTTCTGGAATATGCAGAGCCCAGACTTGGGTGAACACAGCTCTGAATTAAAAGGAAGTGAAATATGCATATCATTTTAACAGGCTTCAAAACAAAGTACAGGTAGGTATAAAACACAAAAAAGTGAACTTTGAACTCCAACAATCTTTGAATGATTATATAAGACCAGCCTTCATCCAGGATATGGAGCACCTGGATCCAGGCTTATAAAGACCTTGATCCAGGCTCTCTATGCAGCAGACTCCCTCCTGATATTATCAGGAGAGTGATCAATGCCAAATAGTTCATAAATTCAGTTCCTCAAATCCCTGTTATGAGAAAGCCTGGATGTTCAATGGAAAACTGTCCCATGAGAATTGGGAAGACCTTTTTTGATATCTAAAAGAAGAAACTTATTTTCTGCACCTGATTTCATCACAGAGCATTTTTCACTCAGTATTCAGCACTGAAATAAAAGTTCAAAAACTGCACCAGGTTTGTATGTTCAGTCTTGCATTCTGTTAGAAACAACTGGAGGAAAAAATACTTCCTATTAGGAAAATAAAAGCTTTTTTGGAAAAAAGCTGACTTTTCAGCCATTAAGATAATCTAGGAAGTTATTTTGGATCCATTAGAATGATCATGAAAATCTGCTGATGAAAGTGGAAGGATGTCAAGACAATTAAAGAGGTTAAGTCACTAAAGAGCAACTTCATCAGAATTTTGTATTGGTTAGATTGTTGTCCTGACAAGACAGACAGTTCCAGGCACCATAGCTCTCACTAAAGTAAAATGTTTAAATGTGTTCTGTATGACTCTGCATGTCCCTGGGAGGTCTCCTGGATATTGGAAGCCTAGAAGCAAGCTTCAAAAACAGAGAAACATCAATGAGCAAATCCCAGCCTAACAACCGTAAATAGACTCTTAGAGATCAGGTACACAGGGAAAGGAAAATACTGTCCCATAGTGGACATGACAAAGTGGTGAAAGTAATGTGGAGTTTCCCATTTCCTTAACACCTCTGGTAGTGACACCCTGAGAGAGAAAGGGTTTCAGGAGAGATGTTAACTCTAGGAATCACTCAGAAAGAAAAATGGCAGGGTGGCTGTAGGGCCCAGCTCCCAGCCAGCAGTAGGAATTTGCCACGGGAATTTCTTTGTTCCCAGCCGCACCCATTTTACTCGGGAACCTGTTTAATATTAACTCCTGAGGCCCGGAGGGGGATGTACCAGCAGCAAGCTCCGGGTCAGGCAGGCAGACAGGACTGGAAAGACAGCTAACACTGCAGCAGGCAGAGTGAGTTCAACACTGCCCCACACTTTCATACAAACCTCTCTCCAGCTCTTCTGCAGGGCTCTCTCTCCTGCCAATCACCTACTGGCTGCTTCCAAATCACTGACAGCCATATATCACACTGCAGAAGCCTGCTGGGAGCAATTCCAGAGCTGGGATATGCACAACTCTGCAGTAGTGCCCTCAGAGACCTGTTTGACTTGCCCCATTTTGTCTCAGAGACCTACAGGTTCATATTGGAAAGCTGAGTTAAAAATCCAACAAGATAATTTTCTACTGGATTTAAGGGGGAAAAAAAGAAAAATCAATCAAAACATCCTTACCCCTGACTTACCTAATATGACAGGCTGGACTTGGGTGCCTGCTGCATAAGATCACCTTGAGATGATGTTGAGGATTGGAAACTGAATGACCGGCTTGGTTACTAAACCATCTTGCCTGAGAGTATGTCAAAAACATGATGGTCCAGATAGATTCCTACAATACTGCAGTCTTTCCAAATAGATTTAATGGAAAATAAAATTATGTCATTATAATTTGTGTGTATTTTTAAAAAATGTTATTTTACTTACACACTTTCTTTCCAATACATCTGACTACCCATCCCCCTAGGAAAAAGATATTGTTCACAAAATCTTCAGCATCCATTTATGGTATCTGAGGATGCAATCTATCATTCCTGCAATTAAATTCCCTCCAGACTGAGTAGCAGAAGTCAGAGGCAGATTGTCTTTGTAACTCAGCAAGCTTTGTTTGAAGTTTCCTTAGATGTGTTTAGCTGAAGAGACTGGAAGGATGTAGAAAGTAAGACACAATTTGTTACTGCTGGGTTAAAAAAAAGTTGTGAGAAATTTCTTTTGAAAAGAATGAGTGTAAAGTGCAAATACTGCTTTAACAACCTATGTTTTACAATTTCCTGATTAATGGATTGCAGTAAAATCAGCTCCCTGACACTGATTACTTCAGCAATACATTGGTAATTACTTCAGCTAGTTTTATGTTGTGCATGGAAGCTGCACAGAATCATGTCTGTCTCTTAACTGGTAAATCTCTTCCTTCATGGCCATCTAACTCTCTGATATTTTCTGCAGAATATAAAACTGAAACATGTACAATACCAATGCATTAGATATCAAGGTATCACGCTTTTTTTAGGAGGGGACAAATATTCATTTCACAGTCCTTGTTCAAAGCTGCCCTTGAGCTGCTAGAATGGATTGTCTTTATAGGAGGAGACTACCAAAGTTTTTTCTGTGAGCTCAGCTTGTGTTCTGGGTGTAGCCAGGTGTCTGCATCATAAAAATTGTGGCCACAACTGTCTTTAGACCTACAGCTTTCCTTGCTAGAGAGGCCAAGAGCTGGGTAGAGCTCTCACCCTGGGAAGAAAGAGCTTTAACAGTTGCATTTGGCAAAGTTGTGGGGGAGGCATGAATGTGATTCCTCTGCTTTTTAGGAATAAGCACAAAGGGGCTCAGTCTGCAAAGGCATTGTTTTAGCAAGCAAGGAATTCACATATTTAAAAAAATCTAATAGGAAAGGAATCTGAAAAATGAGAAAAGTCTTTTAAAGAGCAAGGGGAAAATCTGGCTCTGCGTGAGCAAAAATAATCACAGAAGCTTTCCTGGCCCTGCTGTGCAGTGGCCCCCTGCACCCTGGGCAGGGAGCAGTTGTGGAGCTCAGCTGTGCCTGTGGTTAATAATAAATAGACTCTCTTGGCCAGGAGTCCTGGCCAGCACCCCCTCCTCCTCCTCCTCCCAGGGCTGTCCAGGCGCTGCTCCAGTACCCACCCAGCCTCCCTCCATGAGAGGACACCCCGAGGTAAGAGACACCAGGCCATTGCTCCATAAGCTTGGATACACCCATGGGTCACAGGGGAGGTGGGAGGAGAGCAGGTCCGTGTGCTGGAGCTGCCTGAAACCTGCACTGTGAATGTGCAAAGTTTGGTTACGAGGCAAAAGGTCGTATGGGTCTTGCAGCAAAACTTGCCAAGCTTCAAAAATCTTTGAGCCAGCTCAGGCTGAATGTTGGCTGAGCTCCCCATGAATATCAGCTCAGCCTTCTTGGGTTTCAGGTGGTGACCAGCTGGTTTTTATCCACTGCCCAGTACAGCTTGGGCACTCCTTGGTGCTGTGCTTCAGAGTTTGGGTGGTTGTTAAAATTCAGAGCACAACTCAAGCAGCTCAACCGATCCCTGGCATAACCTTGTTGGCTTAATGAATTTATTCCACAGCTGACTTTGCCCCAGAGAGCGAGGGGTGTGTAGGCACACACACAGCCATGCCAGAATATTTGCATGAACCCATGAACAGCTAAAGCTGCTGAGTTTACCACCAAAAGGATTTGGAAAGTGGAAAAGCTTAGTGTTTCAGTCAGGTGTGTATTGTGTCTAGTTGATCCAGTCCCACATTTCTTAAACAGCACAGCCCAAGCTATCTTGTATAGTTGAAGTCTTTAGATTTGGGCAAATACACTCTCCCTGGGTATCAGAATTTTCTCTGTAGCTGAAGTGCCACACTGTACTGAGAGCAGAGCCATGTTCTGTTAAGTATAACAAGAACACAGTACTGTATTTTAATTAATTAATTTGCCATCTGAATTAACAATAGGCACAAAGGACTGAGGAAGGGAATCCTTTCCTCCTAGTGAAGCGGTGAGGAACAGGGAGACCAGAGGGATATGGCCAAAAGCCCAGGGAAAGAATGTGAAGCAGCCAGGCATTGAGTGAAACTGCCCTGAGGCCCAGACAGACCACTCTCTCAACATTTACAGCTCTCTCCCCCTCTTTCTCTGTTTGGGAATGAATTTAATTAGAGTGAAAAGGAGTTGCTAAGAGACCAGAGGAGTTCTGGAGTTTGTTGCTGGGGCTGAATTGCCACTCTGCTTCCAAGGCACTGTGCTAAGAAGGATGATGTAACATGAGCCTGCATAAAGCACTCCCAGCTCTAGGGAAAGCTGCTCTCCCCTCCTTGCAGTTTCAGTCTGCTTTGTCAGTTCTCAGCTCCTTTTTGAGCTGCTTATTTTCTCCTAGACACCAGCAAAAAAAAAAAAAAAAAAAAAAAAAAAAAAAAAAGGGTTCATGTCCCTATAGCACTAGTCTGTCTTGCAGATTCCTCCTTGTGACCTTTCACGTTGGAGGTGGCAGTGCCTGAGCCTGACATCTATCATGAGCAGGTCACTTCACAATTTAAAATGTTTTCTGCTTCCGAATTCTCCCTAGTTTGTTAGTCCTCATCTTTCCTCTGCTTCACCACGACTTCAGCCCAGCATTGACAACGGGCCAGGTGACCCCTTCCAACCCCATTTCTGCAGCTTAACATTTTATTTTGACACCCTGGCTCATCACCCAGGCAATCTCCTAGGCAAGGGCTGTCTACCTTCCAAGGCCAAGGCAGGAACTGTTGAGCTTCTCAGGGTCTCATCATTGCTAAATTACATCTTTCCTTTACACCTGCCTTCTGTTATGTCAGGACCACCCATAGGCACAAGAGGATTAGGAAGACAATGTTCATCCTGGGAAGACACGTGTCCTCCATGGCACGGGGGACCACCCAGGTGAGAAGACTTCTGCATGGTGAGTAGTGCATTGAGTTACTAAGGTATTCCTGGTGCTTCCACTCTTTTAAAACATATTTCCATCCTTAGGCGTGGTTGCAGGGCCCGGTTTGTTCACAATTACGTTCAAGAAATGTTACTGGAGCCAGTAACCAAACAACTGCAAAGATGGTGGCAGAGGATCCTTCAGTGAGGGTGATGGGGGTTATAATTCATATTAACAGTAGAGCTATTTTGCACACATTTCACTTACATAAAGCACAGCTCTAGTCTTCCTAAAGTTATTTGTAAATTCACCCCAAAGAACAGCTGAAGAGGGGGATAAATTTGTTGTGATGACGACAATTTGCTTTTTATAAAACAGCTCGGTAGTTACTGCAAATACCCACACAAATAACTCACTCTTCTGTGTTTATCTCCAGGTGGTTATGTCAGGATTCATCCCTCTGTACAGGAAGCTCTGGTGGAGGGGAGACCCGTTGTGGCCTTGGAAAGCACCATCATTACACATGGCATGGCCTATCCTCTGAATTTGAGGTGGTGGATTTTCATCTTCCTCATTCAGTGAAGTTGTAAGAATGAAGCACATAACTTAGATTGGTATCAGTATTCTTGGTCAAGACAAAGCTGTTGCAAGAGCAAATGGAAATGTCAGATTGTTAGGCTTGCAGACTGTGAGCTCAAATGTAAAACAATTGTATTTGGACTTCTAAGGACAAATATGGAGAACTTATCTCCTTATCCAACACCTTAAATTTCTGGCTTCCTTTAAAACAGAGCAGCAGATAATGTCACCACTTGCTCTAAAAGAGAGCAATCAGCCTTTTCAGTTGCATGGTTTGTAAAGACATTGAAAACACTCTGCAGTTTCTTTTCCTGTATCTTTTGTAATGCAAAAAAGACTGAAACACAATAGTGAAATCTGTTCCTTAGCCCACTCAGAGCAGCTAATGTGAGAGCTCCTGGTCCCTCTCACTGTCTTCTGTACCCTGCATGGAACCCCCCACCTCTACTCTTTATTTATCAATTTTCAGTAGACTTGTGTTTCATTGAGTTACAGTGCCAGAAATCGTTGTGCTCTCCCCTCCATCCTTGCTTCCAGAAAGCACAAAAAGGTTTTGGTATTGATTTTCCATCTTGCGTTTTACCTGGCCATTATTCTGCCTGACATTCTGTCTTAAAATGAAGCTCTACAAACTCGATTTTGGGGAAGAGGTAGTTTCAGTACTTAAAGATTGCCAAGCAGATGTCCAGATAGCTGAGAAAGGGAGAAGAAGCTGCTCCTAAAATAGATAGTGTATGAATGATCAAGTACAAAATCTGCTAAACTTAGGCTTAGTCTGCAGCCCTGGAGTACCCTAAGGCACTCGATTTTTGGCACTGTTGTTACTCTATATCACACTGCATATATCTCATTGTATTATGAAAAATATATCCTGGTCATTTGAGCAGGACTTGAACTGCCTGGGGTTTTTGTGAAGGTCTATGATGTCAGAGAAATAACAGGTAAAAGATACAGAAAACTCCTATTTTGAGAAGATCCTTATTTCCAGTAGTATATTGTACAACCAGATTTGCTTGTAAACCAAATGATTTTTCTCAAAAATGAAGCACAGAGCTTGGACATTGCCATCCTTGAAAATGAGAGCTCTTCACTTCTGCAAGTTCAAGTGCAAAGATTTCTGCCATGAGGCAGATACAAGAGGAACAGGAGGTGGCTGAAATCACAAGAACTGTAGAACTGTGAACGATGGCCATCAAACAGGACAGTTTTCTTGCCTGATTGTTTCCATATCTAACTTTGTGATTATTGTCTTGTTTATCTTATTTCAGGATGGCCAGAGAGGTGGAAGAAATCGTAAGAACAAACGGAGCAGTGCCAGCCACTGTAGGTATTTTAAGGGGGCAAATCCACGTGGGACTCACAGACGAGGAGCTTGAGTTCTTGGCAAGCAGTAAAAATGCAGTTAAGGTGTCTCGCAGAGATTTTCCCTTTGTCCTCAGCCAGGTAAGGTGGGCAAACTTTCTAGTGTGGTCTTTCCTAGTAAAGTATAGTTGCTTTTCTAGCAACAATAGCTTGAAGCTCTCCAGGTTCAAGCCAGGTGGCTTTTAAACCTCTCAAAAATATCATGGAGGGTGGGATCTTACTGGTAAGCACAAAAATAGCCCTAACTAGTCAAAATACAACAGAGAAAGGGAATGACATACATGAAACAGGGCTCCTGAAAAGTAATTCTGGTTGTGCTGGCAAGCCATGGGCACTTGGCTAAGAATATTCTTATTGGCATGATAGGACATTATCACATTGCATGTAAACTATGTGACACTTAGGCCATCCCAGGCTTAAAGTGACAGCTAAAGGTGCCACTAGCTGCCCTGGAGCACCCTGGACAGCAAAGGCCTCTGCTATCAGGCCAAGAACAGCTTATATAGCAGGGATGACAGATGATTCACAGAATCACAGAATATTCTGGGTTGGAAGGGATCCACAAGGATTATAGAGTCCAGCTCCTAAGTGGATTCCTCTGCCTTTTTGGCTAAAAGAGTATTTGTGTTAGAATTTCAGTGCTCCCACAGCTGTAGCTGCTTCTCCATGTCCCCCTGGGTGCTGACTGTGGCTGGTTGTTCCCTGACAGGGCTTGTCTGGAGGCACTACCGTGTCTGGAACAATGATTGCCGCACACAAAGCAGGAATTCCTGTGTTTGTGTCGGGTGGCATAGGAGGTGTCCATCGGGATGGGGAGAACAGTAAGAACATTCTGCTTTTCACTCTGTTGCTACAGTTTTATTCAATTCCTTCTTTCCCCTTTTCCCCAGCCTGTCCTGCAGTAACTGTCTGTCCAGAAGAATAAAGTTAACATTCTTCTTGATCAAACTATGGTTGCTTTTTCCCTAATGTACCCTTTCCAGAAGCTTCAAAATATTCCTCTTGAGCCCTGGACAGTTGTGGAAGGGGGGTGGAAGTTTCTCTTTATCCTTTGCTTACATGGGGTTATGTTGATATTGTTTGCTGGTGCAACAGGAGCTGACTGCACCTCTGCCTCTTTGTAGTGGCTGGATAACCTGATACTGGCTGCCAAGCACAGTGTTGTTATCAGCTCTCTCAGATGAGAAGAACCTTGCCACAAAAGTGTGTTAGAGGTGTGTGCTCCCCTCTGGAAGATGGGCTGGCCTTGGCTGTACAGTTTGTGGCTTTTAAGTGCTTTCTCTCTTCTCAGCTGTATTTATTTCCAGTACAGCCCAAGTGCAGTGCCCTGTTGTATACCATCCCTTTTAGACGTGATGTAAATTCCAGACCAGGGAGTTTCCTGAGGTCAGCTCCTGTGGTACTTTCTTTTTTTGCAAGCATTCTTAGTTCCAAACTCAAAATCTGCTTCAATGATATTGCATCTCCTTGAACTTCATCCTTGCTGTACAGCACCTTTTTCTTTCTTTTGTACCAAATTTTTGCATGCTCTTTATCAATGTGATAAAAGAGCCAAGAGACAGAGTACAAGGCTGCACCTCTTCCCTTAGCCATGTGACTTCTTTTTGTCAATACCTCTTTCAATGTCAACACTTAAAGACACAATCTAAACCTTTAATATTTGCTTGTGGATCTAGCCAGTTATAAAGTCAGGCAGTGTCATCCTGGGCTTTTTGGGAGGTCAGATCTCATCAGCCTGGGGTACAACACAATCACCAACACCATGCTGCTTGCCTCTTGACAGCTCTGGATGTGAGTGCTGACTTGACAGAGCTAGGACGAACTCCAGTCGCTGTTGTAGCTGCAGGAGCCAAGTCTATCCTTGATATTGGCAGGACACTGGAATATCTGGTAGGTGGCATGGGCTGTGGTGTCTGAAAGCAGGTAATGTTGTTCTTTGTGCACAGAGTGCCCAGTGGCCTTGGGATGGGTCCTAAGCCAGAGATTTTCAGAAATTGCTGCTGAGAGGATGTGAAGCCATATTTACAGTTCTGTAGTCCTGGGGCTGTACAAGCACTTGGCTGCTCCCTAACATAAATCTATCCATGTCCAAGGGGCTGTGCCAGCAGCTGCTCCAACTGAGGTCAAAGGTAGTGATATCCATGTCCTTTTTCTTTGGCATTAGATTTGCTTTTCTGGGATGATGCTCCCAGAAGCTGATGGATCAGGAAAGCTAGATCCATCAAACACTGAAATACAGTCAGAATTAAAAAGGGAATCAGATGATTTTCAGCAGTCACCTTTTAAGGTTTGGCATGTTGGAAACCACCAGGGCCAGCACTTCAGGTGACAGCCAGCATTGATATTTCTCAATTGCAAGCAGAACTCGTTGATATCCTGTCAGTTCATGACATGTCTTCAGATCCCAGGGTGTTATCTTGGACTCAGGATGGTGCCAATGACAGCTGCATGGCTTTGGATCAGCCCCAGGCACACACAAAGGATGCACATGCCTCCTCTGCCTCAGTGAGCCAGATCTGATCTAGCCATTTACCATGTCTGGCTCTTGGTGTGAGGATAGAATAGAATGGGATGAACTAAAATTACCATGACCTGTGCCAGATAAAGGCAGTTCCTTTCTGTAGAAGGAAAAAGTCCCATTCTTTAGTTGGCTCCCTTTTCCCTCCACTGATCACCTTGTCTCACCTCCACTGCTGCAGGAGACCCAGGGGGTGTGTGTGGCTGCCTTTGGAGAATCAAGAGAGTTCCCAGCCTTCTTCTCACGCCAGAGTGGCTTCCAAGCACCATATAATGTCCGGGATGAAGAGGAGGCAGCTAAACTCATTGGTGTGTTTCACATGGCAAAGGCCCCTGTAAGGTCTTGGAAAGGAAGGACACAAGAATTACCCTGGATGAGTCATTTTCTTTAAGTCTGCAGAAAAATTTGCCCTAAAAAATTTACCATCCCACCTCCCCCATTCCTGCACCAAAAGTGCTTTGAAAATACAGTAGCAGAGAAGTAGCAGCCTTTACAGCAAGTAAAACTGCAAGTCAGCTGCAGCCAGCTACGTGTTTTGTTCCACCTGGTGAAGTGGAGGCAACACAATAATATTATAATATGTAGTAATATGTTGAAAAAAACAGCTTCTGGGCCTTTAGAAGGGGAATAATTTTAAAAAAGAGGGGGGAAAAAGCCTCTGCCCCTTTTGCTGTACAGACAGACTCAGAAGAAATAGGCAGGTGTGGACTGGTTGGTAGCTGGAGAACATTGTGATCTTAAGTCAGCTAAGAGCTGGAGCTTGAGCTCTGAGGCTTCCTACACCTCGTGCCCACCTTTCTCTGTCCTTTTCCTTCAGCAGCTGACTTTTCCAAGGAGTGCCACTAACAATATTCCCATCCTCTGCAGACAGTGCCCTGGGGCTGGGGCTGGGCAGTGGAGTGCTGATAGCTGTGCCCTGTCCCCAGGAGCGAGCTGCCCAGGGCCAGGCCATCGAAGAGGCCATCCAGCAAGCTCTCAGCCAAGCCAGGTGAGAAGCAACCTAAACCTTTGCCTTTGCTCAGCCCGTGCTCTTGGGGGGATAAACAAATTCAGGGACACTGCTGCAGGAGCCCTAGCATAGCTTAGCCTTGGGCATGGGTGAGCCCACAACTTATTTTCAAATTTATCTAACCCCAAGCTTGTTTACAGGACTTGCTATGGTATGTGGTTATGGAGATAAAGTATCTGCTGGCAACAGTGCTTCTTCTCTGATGTCATTTCAGCTCATCTCTGGGTATTTTCTTTATATTTGCAGGTCCAAAGGAATCACAGGCAAAGAAGTGACCCCCTTTTTGTTACAGAAGCTCATAGAGTTAACTGATGGGAAATCATTGGACTCCAGTATCCTCTGACTAAATGGGGGGGGGGAAAAAAACGTACTTCAGTGTACTTCCTATTTCTGATAATGCCTGGTAGGAAACACCATCACTTTATTGATGGTTTAGCAAGGAGTAAACACTTCAGTATCTGCAAACAGATGGGAGTTTAGCACCTGCATCCTGATTTTTCAGGAACATCCTTACTGCCTTCATCCCTTTACATTAAAAACTGGAGGGCAGCACAGTGGCAGGTGGTCCAGAGCCCAAAGAAATCCCTTCCATCTGACCCTGGAGCTTGCCTGCTCTGTGTTGGAATCCCAGGATACTGTTGTCTGTGCTGGGGTTGCACACTGGGAGGTCCCTGGGCTTCCCAGAGCACTGTGCTGTACATCACACTGCCTGATCATTATAACATTCCTTACAGCATTCCCAGAGAGAGAGAGACTGGGAGGACAAACACCCCTGGGTGAGCAGGAATCCACTGCACAGCCAAGAGAAAGCAGGGGACTGGCTGGGACACCAGTGCAGGATTTGGGAGAGCCAGATTCACATCCAGGCTCTGCTGCCAGCCCTCTAGGAGACCTGACCAATCAGGGCAGAATGGTAAAGGCATTTTTGGATATAAGAGCTATATGCAGCCACAAAGTAGGGCTTTCAAAGCCTCTGATATTCTGCTCCCAGTGGAATTTGCTAAAAAAAAAATTGCTTATAGTGGCTTGGCAAAATCTCAATAGGTATCTCTTTCTGGAAAAGCTGACCAAGATCCTCTAAGGTTTTTAGGCTCTCTGCTGTAATTTAAGCACTTCACCTTCTCTTTTCTCTGTGAAGCCTTTGCTTCTATCCTCTACCTGTCAAAGACAGGTTTCTTCTCTGTGGACACTGGGGGAGGAAGGTGAATAAAAAGTAAAGAAAAAAGAAAGATCAGTGCTTTAATGCAGCATTGTAACCCACTATACTTGTCCCTAAAGGATTATGGTATGGGGGATCAAACCTATCAAGTCTCAGCATGTATTTCCTGCTTTCTCCCTCTAAACAGTTCCTACATAACTTCTAACAGGTCAGACTCGCTGGTATTTTTAATTTTCCTCAAAGAAATGCTATACAGACCTTGCACTGATCCAGAACAATGCCAGAGTGGGCAGCTGCATTGCAGTGGCCCTGAGCAAACTGCAGAAAGCCAGAAGGAAAGGGAACCTGCCTCGGCCAGGGGACATGGCAGCACCACCACCAGTGAGTCCTCTGCTGGCCTCCATATGATGCCTCTCTGCTGACAGCACAAGATAAATTTATATCTGTTCCCAAAAGTAAAAGATGACTCAGCCAGGCACCAATCATTCTCCTTCACACTCTCAGGCATTCTCCCTTCAGTTTTGCCTTGTTATTCTTGAAAGATAAGTGTCTTCTCCTCCTCCCCCTATTCACATTTACAAGGGACAGACACTGACAATGGCCTAATCTCTTTAAGTCTTAAGTCATCAAGGCCACTAAAACTTTAATCACCTTTTCACCTTTTACTGTGCCCTTATGTACAGCTTCAGCTCTATAGCTCTTAGTACCAGAGAACTTGTGACTACAGGAGTAGACCTGGAAGAGGGTGAGGAGAGATATTTTGAGCTGCTGAGCCATAAATGTTTATAAATATCTTTTTTTGTTG
Source organism: Toxostoma redivivum (assembly GCA_013397375.1). Classification (NCBI taxonomy): domain Eukaryota; kingdom Metazoa; phylum Chordata; class Aves; order Passeriformes; family Mimidae; genus Toxostoma; species Toxostoma redivivum. The sequence goes on from VXBI01001034.1 coordinate 318,036, forward strand.
GCCTCCTGCTCATGATTGACAGAATCACAAGATTTACAGCACATCCTGAACAAGATCCACTATAACCCTAATACTCTATTCACTCTCTTGGATTTTGTCTGTGCCATGTAATTTGCAGGAAATCTATTTTAGGTGGTCTTTAGAGACATGAAAGATTTTCTAAAACCCATTTGCAATAAGATTTGTCAACATAAAAGAGAGCAGTGACTCCAGAGGCAATAACCCACCATTTGATGAGAAAAAACAGCTGTATGTCCCCAAAGAATCTGGAAACTTCCTGTTTTTGGAGTTGAACTGCTTATTCTGGCTTTGTAGGACAATAAAAGAAGTGATCTGTAAAGTGTCACTGGGTTTGGCAATTTCTCCTGGGAGCTTGCAAGAAAATACTGCATTTTTCTGCCTACTTTTTCCCATTTTCTTTGTTTTTTTACACACCAGTGCTTGAATGTTTCTGAGGCCTGGTCTATCACACACAGAAACCATCAGCATCCCTGTGGTCCACTGTAATATCCCACCTGCCACACTGGGGCTGGCTGTCAGCAGGCATAATTCAGAAAGCAGCAAAGAACTGATTCTTTCTGATTGGGATTGTACAAACCTGTATCTAACTATTCAAAATAACCACTGGCCCTTAAACTGTAAATAAGAGAGCTTTCAAGAGGGTGGGAAAAGTGACTAGGCAAAGCAAGAAGACTTGGATACTTTTTTCTGAAGTCCTTCCAACCACTTTTTACCTCTTTATTCCCTCTTAAAGGTGGTGATTGGCGGTGTCAACGTTGACTTTATAGCCAAGGCACAGAACCCTGACATCCTGGTACTGTATCTATAGCAGTTTTCTTAGCACCAATGTATTTCCAGCTGCTTTTACAGGAGTGCCAAGCCAAAGGGGTTGGGGGGAAGGTGTTATCCATGTATGATATCCACATGTGTGCATGCACACACTTGGGAGGTGTAGTGCTGCATGTTTAGTGGGTTGCTTAGGTGGATAATGGAGTGATATATACTGACCTACTCTGTCCCCATGGTGAAAGTCACCATCCCTGACACTCCAGAGAGGGAAAAAGCAATGTACCAGCCATATATACCTGGGAAATCCCCAGGTAAGAGCCATCTGAGACTGCCTTAACCACAGAAAGCAGCACAAGAGTCTCTGTGCAGAGTACTTATGAAGGAATTGAATCTCATACACACACACAAAAACCAACAAAAAAAAGGAAAAAAAAAACCAAACAAAGATGGCTTTAAAAAACAGAAAATTTTAAATGTTACCAGACTCTCTTTGTCTCAGTTTGGGTTGAACAAGAATCAAACAAGAAGCTAAAGTGGACCAAACCTGGGACTCCCCCATGCAAATGACAGCTATTTGCATGGCCTGTACAATTTTTGTTGAGCTGCAGATTGAGGTGGTGAGGCTTGCTCAAAAATTGTTTGGTGTCTCAAATAACTCTGTGATGATAGCCAAGGCTGGAAGCTTCTGCCATCAGAGGGGCCAGCCTGTGAAGACCTCTCAGTCAGAGAGGGGAAATGTGCTGGGGAAGCTGTCTGTGAGAAATTTGGCTATTTAATTATACGGGGGCCAAACAATGTTATGATGGTCAAGGGTGAAATATGCCATGGTATCTGTTATGAAAGCTTGCAAAAGCAAAAGTTCAGCTGCTCAGCTGATGTAACCAATACCATCCACAGCCCACACTCAGCCATCAGGACAAGGAGCTGAGCTGTGTCCAAGAGAGGATATAGGCACTCCTTGGCATGTCAGACACGAGTGCAGATCCCTGGACCACTATAGCACAGTGAGGGGACCAAGGACCAGGGTAGGTCCTGCTGGGAGCAGCTGAACAGGGGAAAAAGGGAGCTTGTAATGTTGCATAAAAAAGTGAGGCTGAAGGCTTCTGCCTTCTTTGAGCCCTGGAGCTCATGGTGCACCCAAATGCCAAGCTGCAGGAGGATTTGGGAACTGCCAGCCAGAAGGCTCCTGCTGACAGCTGCTGTGCTTAGGCACAGAGGAAAAGCCCCTCTCAATACCATTGTTTTGGCTTTTTAAAGACAGATTTTTTTTTTCAAAGGGCTCAACACCCACAGATCCCACTTTATGCCTGCTGTATTTGTTGCAGAGCACTGGGTACCAGTCACTCCTTGTGCTGTCTCAGCAGGAAAGCAGCTCTATTCTGACCTGGTTGTAATTCCCACATGGCTTTCAAGGCTACCCAGAAGCTAAATGCTTAATATGTAACTATGTGACCTGCTGAGAAGAACAATTTTGCTCAGAGAAAGTTGCTGGAAAAAGCATTATGGTTATCATTCTCTCAGGACACCCAGAAATTGAGCAGAGTCTCATTTTTAAATTAAGAATTCAAACCTCTTAGGACATGGAAGAAGGTTCCAGAGACTTGTTCAATTCTCTGAAACTTTGGCAGAAAGCATCAGCCCAGCCTCATTTCAGATCACTTTTAGCAAGCCCATTTTTACCCAAATTCTTTAATCTGAGCCAGCCCCACCCATACCCAAGAAGAGATATTTGAATACCACTCAGACTTGGAGTTACAACTGAGTTGGCAAGGTGTGATGAGAGCCACTCATTTCTTCTTCTTTAAAAGCCAGCTGTGGGTTTCTCTCTCACTGTACTCACCTGCTACTTTAAAAAGTGATTTAGTATCTTCATTTTTTTAGGCCCTGTGGGGTTGTACAACAGGAGAGGTCACCCACAGCTGGATTCTGCTGCTACATCTGCTCTTAGGGCAAAGCTTGGCATAAAAAAGACACCCAGAAACTATGTCTGGGAAAAAGAGAGGATCAGCATGCCAGGCAGCAAAAGGAGCTGATGAGTATTTCCACCATTCCTGCAGGCATCAGTTTTAAAACACAGATAATGGAATTACATAAACTGTAGTTTGTGCTTATTGCTGATGGCAGCCAGCACCATCTTTTAAGACTGAAATAGGGGCCAATGTTCAAAGCCATGTTGTTTGACTTGCATAAAAAAGTCAAAGGATTTTGGGTTTTTTTCCCCTTGGCTGCCTATATTACAGAGAGTGAACTTCAGAATTAAATTAGCCAAACTCACTTTGCTTTTGAATTCTGCAACTTTCAACAGGATTCAGTTGCAGATGGAAATATCCTCATTCCCAACAGTACCAGTGGCAATTCTCAGGAAGCACAAGCAAAGATAAGGGAGGGGCATTTGTGTTAGTGAGGAGTGACAAGCAGTGCAAAGATGAACAAAGGCCATAGGTTGCTTATGTTCAGGCAGTTCTGCTCAGGTTGCCTGAACAGTTTAGGGCTTGGAGAACTGCCAGACAGAACAGCAAAGGTATCAAAAATTAACACCAAGTCATATAGACTACAGAACTGGGGGGGAGTCAGAGCTAAGAAAAAGAGCCTGGAGGTCAGATGAGAGAAATAAAAAATCATATTTAGATGAGAGGGCAGCCTCTCACAGGGCTGGAAGCAGGAGAAAGCATTTTGTGCAAAGGACAGACGCGCAGCTTCACACAGGGAAGAAGAATCCTTGGGAAACTTCAGAATGAATTTAAGGAATGCCTGAGCCCAGGGATGTGTTGGGGACAGAAATTCTTTACAGTGAGATGGCAAGCCATGTTCTTGGTTAGAATAGACAGTGGTGTTCACAAGCAAGTGAAATGTAATGTGCAGGGGTGTTCTTGTGCACCTGGGTTGGTGTAGGAAAGAGGAACTTCTACAGGCATTAGGACTGTCTTCAGAGATGGAAAATGGTTTTCAGGATTTGTGAAACAAGAGCTCTAAAACCATTTGATAGATGAAGCCCAAATTGATCTGAGCACTTACTGATGTAATTCTTCTGGCAGAAGAATTAGAACGAGATGGACGAGTGACTGCCTGTGTTCTGACAATTTGCCTGTGACAGAGCAGTGGAAGGCAGAGGCAAGAGAAAAGAATTTGGTAGCCACACATTGGAAAAGAAGGAGTTTTTTTTAGTGAGGGAGATGTTTGGGAAGCAATGGGTGAATTAAAAACTCTTCAGTCTCTGAAACAGATCCTTCCATGAATAAAGTACAGAGGCAGTACAGACAAAGATAACAAATCTCATTTTACATTCAAAGAGGGAAAGAAATAAATAAGTAAATAACTCCCACAAACTGCATAAGGTGGGAGTTAAGTGGCCTGGAAGGCAGAGCCCCAACAACTTTGGAGTCCCAGGTTTTTGTGAGCAGGTGAATTCAGAGGGCTCACACTGACTGAAACACTCATTAACCATTCTGGGAGGTCTCAGCAAGTAAAACCAAACTAGCAATGAATGCATGGGGACACCAAGTGGGTCTCCCCTCCTTGTCATGAGACAGCAGTCAGTAGCTGGCTCTGGAAGTTTGTGCTGCCCTCAGCCTGAGAGCTGGCTGCCCTCTGCTCCCTCTGGTTGCTGATCTTGTTTCAGCAATATCAACCTCACATGATAATGGAGACACACAGCTGTGCCAAGCAGCCCTCCCAGTGCTGCCAATTCCCATTTCTTTCTTGCAGGGCGGTGGGCAGACCAATGCTGGCAGAGTGAGACGAACCTTTGGCGGTGTTGGAAGGAACTTGGCAGGTGCCTGGTGCTGGGTTTGCCCGGGGGTGCATGCCAGCTGGGATTTGTCCTCTGGGATTCCTTCAACAGCAGGAGAGGCTCAATGTTGACAAGATTTGGGACACATTAGGCAATATCCTAGTGGGCAGGCTGCCTGGAAAAGGCAGGGCCCTTTCCAAGAAGTAAGAGGGGAGGGAGTTGAGATCAGCAAAAGGAAGGTCCACAAATATGAAGCTAACTAGCACATGTTGCAGTAACCCTGAATCAGTCAATAAGCATCAGCATCTCCAGTTGTAAGAGCCGAAATGAGGGATGCAGGACTCCAGACTGGCTCTTTAAAATGCTGTTTATTGTATCCAGATGATACAGCAATTTACAGGTCGTGGGTGACAAGAGTCTAGCCCACAGCTTTCTTAGTCACAGCTGTAGGTTCGTTTGAAGTACTTTAGTTTTGGTTACAATGCCTTATATACTTTCCTTTGCTGAACATTCTAATATATGACAAGTAATTAATACTTTTACTATTACTTATAGCCTATCATAACTCCTAACATTACTATATTTATGTTACTATTTTTTAATCACAAAAAGTTAGTATGTTACCGTTTAAGTTAGAATTTGTTTTTCAGTTTTTTTGCATTGGAAAATTTTGAGATTTTTTTTTACTTGCAACATTGATTTTTTCTTTGCTTGTGAATTTTTTTTTTTTTGCTTGGTAAAAACATTTTTTGTTTGAGGTGGATTTATTTTTTGTTTTGAGTCATAAAAACCCTTTCTAACTCACATACTAACATACTTTTGGCCTTTTTAGTTATTTAGTGAGACTGGCTTAGCAAATTTTGTCTTTTATATTAAAACTTGCTATTATTTCTATTTCTTCTTTGGATTTTACATTTAAAGATTTTTTTGTTATACATACATATTTGTGAGACTTTCTTGTCAAATTCTTATCCTTCCCAGCATCCAATGACTACTGTTGGATGATAAACCACATCCCATGGACAAAAGGAACTGGGGTACAGGAGTTACTGTAAAAGAAGAAAGGCTACAGTCCTGTCACTGAGAGGAGCCACTCCCTGTGGCTCCACCACAAGCAGCAGCAGACCAATATTCTTGTACTGAAGTTAACAGGGACAGATTACAGAAAGATTTTAGGATTATTCTGGCTTTTAGACATTTCCCAATCTCCTAAAACATTTCTACTGTCACTTCAGATGACTAATGAAGAAGCTGGAGTGGAAAAAAATCCCCAAAATCCCCACACCACCCACAGAAGTACAATTTGTGGTAACTTGAAAGGAGAGGAGGAAGGGTTTCCCATTAATGCATTCAGATTCAGTGGTTCTAGTAAAATATCATGGTGGGAGCAGCAGTGTGGGAGGGCCAGCACCAGAAGAGGCTGTGCTCAGAAGCAGCATGGAAAAACCCACATGCCTGTGATGCTAAAGGAGATGATGCCAGAACAGAGCAGAATTTGCTTCCCTCTCTTTTTCTCCGCTCCCAGATGTTCCAAATAATGCTAAATTTCAGGGTGCTGGTTCAGCTGTCTGTAGGACAGCCCAAAGCAGTCATTTGCAGCAGCTACAGCTCAGCTGAACATCTTTCTAGGCAAGGACTGATGAGCATTAAGTTTTTCAGGAGAGGGCTTTCCTAGAGACACCCATGCTGCACTGGCTGTCACTGTGTTCACAGTACTTTGGGGATTTGTTAATAGCTTTAATTTCCATTTTGCTTTTTAGACTGTCTAAGCCGTCTTGGACAAGCTCCTCTCCTTTTATCAGCCGTGGGGAAGGATGAGCACTTAGATCCTGTCCTGCACTACTGCCACCACATGGTATGTTGCACAGAGGTGGCACCTCAGAAACATGGAAGAGGTGACATCACATAGAGGGAAAATTCTTCCCAACCCTGGCAGACATCAGAGCCACCTTCCATCAGGCTGAGAGTAGGAATATTTCAATGTTTCTTTAGCTACAGACAATTAGAAGGCACAAAAACACAGGCTAGGTTTATTTTGGAGCCTGAGCCATGGGCTCTGAGTTCAGCTCCAGAGAGTGGTGCTTGGAGGAGATAGAGGTAAATCAGGAACAACCATGTACAATTCTAGTGAAGGCTAAACACAGAGCGAAATGTGCAAACCTTGAACATGAGGACACACAAAGCACTGCCAAAATCAACCTGGTTTGGTTACAGCCCAAGACAGAGAAAATGTGGAACTGGAATTGCAGGTTGGACACCTCCCAAGCTCAGAGGAGCAGGATCCTCTGCAGAGCTGCATACTCTGCTTACCTGTGAGTAGGGAATACCTGACTTCAGCAGCAGCTTGTCCACAGGTCAGGGAGCTGGAGCAGCAGGAGCTCCCCAGGACAGCAAGGGAGAATATCACCATCCCAGCAGGGAGAAAAAAAAGCCAGGAGGGCAGCTCTAACCTAAGCCATCAGGCAACTCCATGGAGAAAAGTCAGGACAGAAGGCAAGGCAGGGTGTGAGTGCAGCCCCAGGTGAGGCTGGTCAGGGTCACTGACTGTTATTGTTAGTGCCCTTGTGACCCTGGGATCCAAACAGAACCCATGGGGCCTTGGTTCTGGCTACCTGAGCAACTTGGCAAATGAAGAAATGAGACCATGAACTCTATTTTGTGTTATAAAGGCTTCACCATGGCTGGTCTATAATCTCTACACAGCACAGTTTGTGCCATCCAAGTGAGCAGTCTCCCAAGCCAAGGTGGGCTTGCTCCAAGCAATCCTTGCCTGTAACAAAATACATTCCCACCAGTGTTAGAGAGGAACCTTTCCCTAAAAACTCCAGCTTCCCTGTCAGCTGCTGAGATTGATACATTTCTCTATCACACGTTCTTTCCAAGATATGTCCTGTGTTCTCTGAGCAGATCATTCTCAGGAGCCACAAAGGAAGGACAGCTCTCTGCCCCAGTGCTGTAGAAATGTGCTCAGAATCAGGCTGGGCACTTGGTGAGATGGCCAGCATAAGTCACTGCTCTCTGCAGAGTGCCACCAAGGGATGCTGTCCCACACAGGCTGTGAAAATGAGTGACTGGAGCAGGCAGGGCTGCTGTCCACTCCTCTGGTACAGGGGACACAACCTGTGGAACTGCACAGCACTCATTTACTAAAGGATTGCTTTAACCTGCAGCATTTTTTGCATTGCAAATATTAACAAATAGCCATGTGCCAGCATTGTCTAGACTGAGATACCCCTGACAGGCTGCTTATCCCAAGGGAGAGCAGTGAGCTGGGCTGGAGAGCAGGTGGGCACAGAAAGAGTGAGCTGAGGGTGGCAGGGAAGAGAAATGTGCTCAGTGTGTAACTGTGCTTCCTGTTTCAGGACATGAGCAGCATCCTTCAGCTGGAGGGGAGGAGCACAGCCACTTACTGTGCTGTGATCACCAGTGGTGGGGAGCTCAGCGTTGGCTTGGGAGACATGGACATCCACCAGCAGATAACAGAGCAATATGTAAGCACTGCCTCAGATTTGTGAGCTTTTCTTATGAGAAAGAGTGACATTTGTACCAGTGACATTTGTACCAGGAGGGAATGGGTGTGCAAAGGGCATGGGAGATGCTCAGGTGGACCCCAGGCACTGGCCACTGGCACAGCAGCATAAGAAGCCACCAGACCCCTCTAATACTGCTGGCCCAGATGGAGTTTCTCTCTGTTTCTGGTTCATGAATGTCTCCACTGCCATCATCCATGATACGTAGGCCAGAATCCTCTTCATCAACTTGTCCAACCTAACTTATAATTTTGCATCTTAAAGCCAGCAAGAAATCAACCTGATTATAACCCTAACCTTAACCCTAACTCCTATTTCTTCCTTTAGGAAAAGCAGAAAAAAAATGTGAACAGAACCCTGGTTAAAGCAAGTTGTCCTGTTCCATCCCCTTGTTTCTACATGCTGAGTTGTATCAATAGAAACTGTTGCTCTGCACATCCAAACATTTAAAAACATCAGGGAAGCATAATGGCAGCAGTGATTAAGGAGTGATTCAGTGAAAGCCCCATCACTGCACCCTCCTTACCCAACCTTTTATTGACAGAACAAAAGCCTGTGCTTCATGACTGACAACAACATGGAAGTTAAGTGCAATTTACTTACAAGTGGCATCTCCATGAGATGGAGCTTTCCTAGGGAAAAATCTGGTCATTACTCCCACTTCCATCCCCACCCTGCCTCCCCCAAGCCTTGGCACAGAAAACCATTACATGAGGGTTTAATTCTCCTGAGCTTTACAAAGCAGCTGCCATCAGTGGAAATTCTGAACCAGTCTTGTGCTGCAAAGTGCATTTTGGCAGCCCCTCTTTCCACCAGGGCTGGCAGAGACACAGGGGGATGCTGCTCCAGTGCCCAGAGCACTGGCCTGGCATCCCAAAAAGTGGTTGTGCAACCCCAGGGAGCCAAAGGAGAGAACAGCAGCTCTCTGCTCCACTGCTCCACTGAACCACATCCCTGTGGGATTCAGTGGGGTCCAGGAGTAAAACACTCTGCTGAATAACCTGTCTTAGGAGACGCTGCAGAGAGGACATCCAAATGACACACACAGTGAGCAAAGGTGGAGTCAAGGCAGGCACGGCCAGGAGATCCCACAGTGGCATTAAACAGCAGCATTCCATTTCCCTGCAGTGCTCCAGTGAGGACCAGCAATTATCTTTCTCTGCTGGAGGGGTCCTGCCAGTTGAGTGCAGCTCTTAATGGCCAGGAGCAGAGGAAGGAGAAGGGGAGGAGATGAAGCAAATGGAAAAATCCATTTCCCTTAGGGAATCACTCTTTTAGGTTCATGCCTGCACCTACAGGCTAGAATACAAGTCAAAATCCTACACCAAGTCTGACTAGCAATGATTTTGTCCCTCTGCAGTGACTCAGGCTGTCTCTCCTGTGTGTCCTGGATTTTAACTAGGTGTCCCAGTTCAAGGAGAGCCTGTGTCAGGCCCCTCTTGTTTGCATGGATGGAAATGTGCCTCTCTCCACTATTCAGTACGTCTGCCAACTAGCTAGAGAGCACCAGCTAGCAGGTAAGGAGAACCTGCCCTCAGCATCACAGCATGTGTGCCAAGACAGCCCAGGCACATCCCTGCTGCTTGCTGGAGACACCCACCTACTGTCTGCATGCTGGGTTATTCAGCACCCCTTTCTGTACTCTGCCACTCTGCTTCAAAAGGATAAAACATTTTGGATTTCTCTGGAGATTTCTTCTTCGTGCTGCTGAACCACATTTCCTGAGGCATGGTTGGTAAAGCCCTTGAGCACTGCCAGAAGGCCAGGGAGTGCTGCTCTCTGAGCCTTTAAATCTCCATGCAAGTGGCAATTTGAGCATTTCTGCCAGTTTGAGCAGCAATATAGTTTGCTTCTCAGACAAAGTGCTAAAGCATCTTTTGAGAGGAATTCTCTCCCATTCTCATAAAATAAATGCCCTGCCCCTGGTATGCTGGGGACCTTTCAGGAGGCTTCCTAAACCTTTGGAGTTACACCTTCCTTTTTAAAAGCAAATCCCAAAGAAGAACACACTGATCTAAAAACCTGGCAGAAGCTTCAAAACCAGCTAGTTGGAGTAACAAAAGTGGAGTCTGGTTGTATCATCCAGAGCCAGAAGCAGCTGTCTTATTGCTGAGCACTGAGAAGGAAACTTTGGGAGACCTTGTCCCAAGTTTGGGGGAGATAATATTTAAGTGTCTCATAATTTAAAGGTGTAACTCTAGTTGTGCAGATTATGCTAAGTGTTCTACACTGCATCCTGCTCTGACACAGAGATGAGCCACTAATTAATTAATCAACTTACCAACTGCATTGTTGTTTTGAAGTGTGCTATGAGCCAACAGATGAGAACAAAGCCTCTAAGCCGTTCCTGTCAGACAGCTGGAAAGCACTCACATACATTTCCCCCAACCTGCAAGAGCTGAGAGCAATAAATCGGACCCTTGGGAACCCTCTGCCAGCAGGTATTCAATACTCAGAAGAGTCAGTCAGACTTTTAGATAACCTAGATCCTGGAGAAGAGCATTTTCTGCTTCAGAAAATCCTAATACAGCTAATAGAGGCTAATAATTTGCCTCTAATACAGGCAAATTGGGTTGTAACATAGTGGGGATTCATAAGTGCTGATGGCATGTTGTTGGAAATCCAACAGCATTGAGACAAGGGAGCCATGCTTCAAGACAGCTTTTTGATCTCTACAGACATTGAGAGCACAAAAGTACAGTGTGGATGTCTAACTCTGGACAATTCCACGTTTCCCATAACATAAAGAAAAAAAAATTACCAACCACATTTCAGAAGTGGTTACCTAACCACTTATGGTGGTTATGGTGGCTACCATAAAAAGTAGTAGAAGTGCTCATAAATAGGCTGTCAGCCCACAGAAAGGCTGGCTGAGGACCTGTACAGTTAGAGTATATTTTTCCCTCTCCTTTTTCTGAAGAGCTGCCATCCAGGTTGGAGGATGTTGTCCAGGCTGCAGTGGCCCTGGCCTGCCCTTTGCTGGCCCACCTGCACTGTGTGGTGGTGACCCTCGGTGCTCACGGTGTCCTCCTGTGTGGGAAGAGCCTGGGAGGGAGCATCTCCCTTTATCCAGGAGCTCATGAGCAGGTAAGGGCATGGAAAACCAACTCTGAGCTCTCAGCTGCTTCTTTCTTGGACCATATGGCACTGTTGCTATTTCTGGTGGCATGGCAGCAGTCCTGGGAAACATAGCATCACTGCTGGAAAATGTTTGTGTTTTGGGGGGTGGAATACACAGCTCTGAAAGAAAATCAGGTTGTCTGTCCCTATAGTGCTGGCTCCTAGCAGCAATGTTTAGAGTCAGCTAGAATTAAATGTGCTTGTGTGAATATTCATGAGTACCAGCTTCATTTGCAGGAAGCTTCATTTAAATGATCCAAGTGTGAAAAAAGATTATTGCCTTTTTTTCAGCCTTTCTTTTTTTTGCCATCCATGGTGGCATCAGGTGCATCAGGCCTTACCAGCTTGGACAATTCCCATTAATTTCCCTTCCCTCCCCCCACAGACTGCTGCTGCCAGGCTCTGTGCTGCCCACTACCCTGCCATCCCCATCAGCAGGGAGGAGATAGTCAACGTCTCAGGAGCTGGTGACAGGTATATCCCTGCTGCTTTGTCCTCTCCTGCTGCATGTCAAAGGGCCATAATCAGATTCCTTTGAAATTCCACTGGAAAAGCAACTGCTGCTTGAGGAAGAGCCACTAAGGAATGTGAGAACAGGGCTTATTACAGTGAGTCCTTGCAAAGCTTGCTAAAAATGTCCCCCGGAGCATCTTGGAAACCAGGCTTGCCATTATTAGTTTTGCTTTTCTTCAACATCCAAGCCTTTCCTGGCAATCTAAGAATTCTGAATTACTCCAGGCTGAGCTGCTAAAAGCAAAGTAAACCACCTTACATCAAAGCTGTCTTACTAACTAACTGCCCTACTTCCACACTTCTCCAATGGAAGTGGAACTGCCACTCAAGAGCTAAAATGGCCCTGTGAAAGCACTTCATCACGTTCTGCATTTGCCTCTGGCAATTTTGAAGCTCTTGCTTCAAAAGAGTCTGCTGTATAATTCGCCTGGCTGTTCACACAATGCCATACATAGAAGTGGGAAATGACAGCTATTATTCCTGGCCCCAGTGATCAATTCTCAGTCTGTCAGAGTAATATTTTATTATGCTCCTTGTTAACTTGACAAACTATATGTAGCAGTCAGGTTGTTTTTTTCTTCTTGCTTTACGTTGCAGTAATTGATTCTGTCCTTTCATTGCCTTGGGCTAGACCAAAAGTCTGTATGTGACAGATATTTCCTTTTCCCTTTCTACTCTTACCTAGCAATACCTCAACATAGCAACACTTCTTTATTCTCTGATCAGTGTGCAGAATGAAAAGGTTTTTGTGGTTTTGTTTTTGTTTTTTTTTTTTTTTTAACATAGAGAATCTTCAATATTTTGCTTACAATCAAGCAATAACTTCTTGCCAAGCTGGTGAGCCCCCTTAACACCAGGACATGCTGTTGGTGTCCCAGATCAGCTCTGAGACGAGCTGACTGCAACTGCAAGCTGGTCTTCTCCAAAGAAGACCAAATGGTTGTTTGGAGCAATAGGTGTGATAACAGCAGAGGAATGGGGGCTGGAGGAGCCTCGTGGGGTCAGTCTGACCTAAGGAAAGCTCAGCTTTGCTCACTACCTTGGGCAGGTGTCCCCAGCCAGCCCCTCCAGGGACACAGCCTCTTCTCTGCACCATCTGCTCAAAACACAAGTACTCCTTACTGCAGGACAAGTTTTTTTTCTACAGGCTAATGTAAACAAAATGTCTTTCTTAAGGGTTCCTTTCCCTTTTTAAAATTCAAGGGAAGACCAAAGGTGAGATAAAATGTGCCACTGCCAACCACCTCCATTGAGTTACAATGGGGAACTTGGAAGCTTGTTTTTCCTTCCAAACCTATCTGAAAGCTTGGGGCCCATTACTGCTCCCATTCCTGAAGTAACACTGGTCTGGAAATTCCTCTTCCCACAGGCCCCAAGGCCATGTGGAAGAATTTTCATAGTGCCTTTTTTCCCCCAGGGGTTTTCTTCCTAATAACCCCAACTGCTGAACTCTGGAAATCCCTGCTCTAGAGAGTAAGAGTGCCAGAAATGCCAGGACACTGCAATGCCATCTCCACAGCATATAAACTGGTTATGTGTCCCAAGCCCAGCCTGGTGGCACTTTAGAATCACAGAATGGTTTGTGTTGGAAGGGACCTTCAGTGGTCATCTAGTCTGAACCCTTCTGCAATGAGCAGGGACATCTTCAGCTAGATCAGGTTGCTCAGAGCCCCATCCAACCTGGGATGGGGCATCCACCACCTCTGTGGGCAAACATGTTTCACCATTCTCATTGTAAATAAATTTTCCCTAATATCTAAAATGTAATTAAATGCCTTCACACTTTAGAAGCACTGGTCAAGGAGACAATGCAATCCAGGAATAGTGGCCCAGGGCACTTCATGCCTCCCCTGCACCCTATGGCTCTTGTGCAGCTCCAGAGATCTGCCCATGAGCTGAGCATGTGTGCAGTGTTTGCTCCTCACCCCCAGCTGCCATGACAACCTAACACCACATGCCCACACAAGGCATTGCTAGGGGATGCTCCCCCAAATATTTACTCTCAACTCCTGGAGCTGTTGAGAGATTGAACACTCTGTGGAAGTCATAATCTTCTGTGCCTTTGTTATGGATAAAAACACATAATTGATGTAATTAGGTGGAGTGCACAATAAGGGCTCCTTTTGCCATCCCCATAGATGTGCTTGTTAATCCTCCCTGCCATCACATTTTCCTGTCCTTGCTTCTTCCTCTAAAATGTGATTTTCTTCTCTGTTCTCTTTCCCTTCTCCTTTGTCCTCTCCTGGCTTCTGAACATTGTTACAGTGGTTGCTGTGAATAGAGTAGTTGCTCCCAATCTATCCCAAACACTGCACTCACATCACTTTTACTGGGAAATCTCAAATGAAAAACCATAGCAAATGTTTCCCAAAAATCTCACTTTTCCAATGTAATTTCAGCTTTGGATTTCTTTTTCCTAGCTGTGCCTGTTGTCCCTCTCACATAGATACAAAAACTTTATCTCTCACCCCATCTAACCCTTTGGGGAGAGGAGGCACCAATGTAACAGGGACATAATGAGGCACCAACAAAGAGCAGAGAAGTGACAAAATAACTAGAGAGCAGGGGAAAATTGGATTCTTCCCTTCTTAGGCTCCTTTTTTTTCTCATGCCTCACCTGGAAAACTGAGGAGAATAGAGAACATGGTACAAGAGGAAGTACCTCAGCTTCTCAAATGGGAAGAACAAAAAATGCAAATAAATGACACTATTTGGTACTCAAAAAATAGATATAGGAAAAGCAAAACCCATTCATTGTAACCTCAGCCTTCCTGTGTGACATATTCTACTGCTGTATGTGCTGGTTGGGATCCAAATGAAAGCTCTTACAAATGAACAGCCACATTCCTGGGTTCAAAGCTGTTCCCCCATGTTTAAAACCACCTTTCTTTCCCTCCACAGCTTGATGGCAGGAATCCTTGCAGGGATACTTGCTAAACATGACACAGGCACGTGTGTCAGGATGGGGCTGCTGGCTGCCAGCCTGTCTCTCCGTTCCTATGAGCCCATTTCCCCAGAAATCAGCACTTCCAGTGTCAGCCAGGAGCAGGTCCAGAGCAGGAGCTGGCCAGAGGTGAAGGTATGGAATATGGACTAGAGCACTGTGGCTTTCTCATCTATCACCTCACTGCACTCGCAGCATTCCTCTTTTCAGGAACTGGACTATGTTTTGAGTTTTGAAAACAGTCATCTGCTTTGGTCCTGAGTAAACCCTCAGGAACTTTTGTGGAATGAAAAGCTGATTTCTGGTCTTTCAGACCTCCTGGTTTTCTGACCTCCAGGCCTTCTAGATTTTCCACTGAAGGAATTTTTTCTTCCTCCACCTTGTGTCACTGTTGTCCATTTTCACAGTAGCTCCTCTGTCATTGACTCCTGGATCTTCAGGACCAGGTCCCTTCAGCTGGGCCCAGCAGCAACCTCTGCTCTTGCTGCTTATCTTTCCTATCCAAGAGGTCCCATGGATCACAGCCTGTGGCAGAGTGCAGCTGGCAGGAACAGGACACTAGGATAACCTCATCCATCCTCCCAAGCCTGCCAGCACACACCACACCTTCTTGCTCTGAAGTCCAATGCCCCTGGAGAAAGTAGGCAAGACAAAGTAAAGAAGAGTGACCAGAGGCCAGCTGGTGGCCTTTAAAAGATGACAGCCCCTTGTTCCACATGCTTTCCTCTGAACTTGGGGCTTCCTTCCTTCCTTCTTCAGTCCTCAGTGTCAAGTCTGAAGTGAAAGAGATCAGAGGGAGCCAAGGCATCTCCCATGGAAGCAATGAGGAAAATGAGTCAGCTTCTCTCTCTGAGCATGTAATGTGCACAGGATGCAACTGTGGGTGCCAACAGATTGGTGAACACTGAAACTCATTAAAACTGATTTCTAGTAGAGTTGGTGCTGACTGGTTCTTGAACCTGACTGGTAGTAAACCTGGAGTACAGACTCACCCTCCATTTCATCCAGAGACCACTGTCAGGGAGGTCCCCTTGGCTGAGGAGCAGAGCCCTGGTGTCTGACACAGCACTGAGGTCAAAAGCTTGATCAGGGCAGCTCTAACTCCACTCTCCTGGGTGGGCTCTGCTGTTTAACAATGCAATGGATGGAGGCATTAACTGGGTGCCTTTCCGCTACCTATTTCCACCAGGCTCGTAGCAGCTCCTTCCCTCTGAGCCCACCACCTTTCCATCAGACACACAAACATTCACCATCAGCTCTCCCTTTACCAAGACCTTGCTTGCAGCTGTGGTTCAGCTGAAAGGTTCTGTGCTCAGATGCCACACACCCATGTGTGTACCCCGAGCAAGGACAGGGTGGCTGTGGCAGAAGGGTGCTGGGATGTTTGGGAACACAAGGGAGGGTGATTGGGGCCCATGTAAACAGCTGGGTTTGCTCACAAGCTGGGAGGTGGGACACAGCAGGGGCGGGGGAAGAGGGCTGTGCCCCCAGGCTATGTCCCTGCACTATAAAAATTACTTTGGCTGGATCCAGAGTCAGGGGGAAAAAGAAGCTTCCACCTCTGCTACTGACTCCAACAGCTTTGTCCAGGCAGGAGGATCCTGAGTAAAGGCAGGACCTGAGGATGAGTGTCCAGGCACTGACAGCCACCACGCTCCTCCTGGTGCTGCTCTGCTCAGCCCCAGCACCATCTGGGGCACTGGGGAGCCAGGCCAGCAACCTGGAGAGGCAGGGAGGGGCTGGGGGCCCTGAAGAAGCCCCTTGGCCACCTGGAGATGGAGGGGACAAGCTGCCTGGTCAGGGCTCAGAGAGGAGCCATCCTCTGGCCAGCACATGGAAAGTGATGAGAGAGGCACAGCCCAGCTCCCGGTCCTCCAAAGCCCTGCTGGGCAGTGGGGAGCAGCTTTCCCCTGGCAAGCCCTGGAGACTCCCCCTGCAGCCCTCCCGCAGCAGGATGGGGAGGCTGAGCCACCACCTGAGGGACTACGGGAAATTCAACAGTGACACGGTAAGCACAGCCTGTCCGGGGACAGCAGGGTGTGTGCTGGGGGTGCAGGGGGAGCAGGGCACCAGTCAGGATCAGACAGGACTGGGGACAGCAGGAGCAGGTGCTGAGCATGCTGTGACCCTGCAAACATCGGGTAGATGCATGTGAAGGTGCCAATCACAATGTGACACCCCCAGATCTCCAGCTGGTACCTGGCAAAGCCCAGAGCAGAGCTGATGGCTGTGAGTGCAGGTGGTGAGCAGCTCAGCAGGAGAGTGCAGGTCTGGCTGTAGTTGTCCTCATGTGCTGCCCTCAGAGCTGCAGGGACAGTCCTGCCCCAGCCCAGCCCCAGCAGTGCTCTCCAAATTCTGGTGTTCACTTCACTTTTAGCAGTGCTAACAAAGCTCTCCAAGCTCTGCAGTGGGGGCACCGTGCCTGCTGCCCCAATGGGCACAGCTCCTCTCAGCACTGCCCTGAGGGAGGCACAGCCTTTCTCTGCCTGTGGCTCAGCACAGCATCCCACAAACAACCAACTTCTCCTTTATCAAACCCAAACTGTGCTTTGGTGGCACAAGCAGACCTTGCCTTAACCACCAAGTGCTGGGTGACACCGTGCCAGATGCCACTCAGCTGGGGTGGGTGCCACCACAGCAAAAGAGCAGAGGCACTGGAGGGTGTGTTGTGGCTGTGGGGGCAGCTTAGAGTGCTTCCAGCCAAAACCAATAATGAACTGCCCCTGGAAACATTTCCTTGGGCCCCAGCTTCTCCAGCTCCTTGCAATGAAGCTGCTGCTCTAGACCCCGAGCTGCTTGTCCTGCTGCTGCAGAGTGAGGATGCAGCTGTGACTGGGCTGGTCCTGGCTGCCATGGGCATTGCAGTCACCACTTTCCTTCTCTCTGCAGCGCTCCTGCCGCAGCATCCAGTCCCAGCCCTGCCAGAAGCCCTCTGACTGTGGGGGCTGCCTGGGGCTCTACACCTGCAAGCTGCCTGCTGGCACCTGCAACCTGAAATCTGTCTCCAGGCAGAGAGGTGAGCTCTAAATCTCCTGCAATTGGCACCAGGGATCCCCACATGCAGCAAAGTGCAAGCACAGCCCCTTAGCTGCAACACTCCAAACCCAAGTCTGACTGCCCCTGGGTCTGGTCTCTTGACTGCCCAGGGCTGTCTGTCTGTCCTGCCAGCAGTAGCTACAGAATCAACAACTGCATGGTGGATGGGACATTCCCAAAAGTTTCTGGGAGGGCTGGGATTTCACAAGTGTCCTGAGCTATTGCAGAACACTGACAGCCTGTGCTGGAAAACAAAGGAGGAGTACAGAGCTAGGGATTCAGCCAGTAGCTTGGGAGTCAGCAAGTGAAGTTCTGCACATCATGGGCCCTGCAGAGCTGCTCATATTGGTGTGTGAGAGCTGTTTAATTAGGCAGGAACTGCCAGGGAGTGGAGATCACAGCTTTTAATGTTTAACCAGTCTCCTGATTCTCCAGCTCCCTTTGGTACTGCCCCCAGATTGGCCTCTTGCCTCAGCATGTTTGCCTTCACCTGTGGGCACATGGTCATGGAATAGAAACTCATCCAAGGCTACTAAACACAGCGACCCAGCTCTGGTGCAGGAAACCCCTGGCATGTAGAGTAGGCAAGTTTAATGCTGCTGTACAGTGCAGTGTGTGTTTGTAGCATATAGGGCATCCCCAGTGTATGTGCTCTGTTCAGAGTCTTTGGTCACCTGCTGCTGGCAGCCTCCATAGGAGGACACACAGACCCATGGCCAGAGCCAGCACAGATGGTCTTATGGCTTTTCCTACAGGTGGCTTCCTCCAAAGCATACAGAGCCCTTAGATGGAGAGTCAAGCTCATCTGGGAGCAGCACAGCTCAAACTAAAGCTGAAGAGGTTGTCCTGCAGCTGGAGATCAACACTTCCTGTCCAAGTTTCATTTTAAATCCTTAATGACACAGTTGTAAATGTCTTTTTTTTTCATTGTACTTCTCATGTTGCTGCTTTTTAACACCCCCTTTGGATTTAGTACACTATGTAGGCTTGATTCCCACTTTCCTGAGAGCAGCCAATAAATGCACTGAGTGGTTATGGAGCCCTGTGCAGAGCCCCCTTGGAGCTCCCCAGTGAGGCAAACAGGGTTATTTCACAACCCTTTTAAATGTGAGCCATTAGGACATTGTAGTAAAAGCTGCCAGTATCTCAGCATGCTCACACACCAATTCAAGCTGAGCTAAGCCTTGGGCAACCTGGGATCCCTCCCTGCTCCTCACCACAGCTCCTGCCAAGGAAGGCCAAGTCCCACACTGCTGAAAACATCACTTAAGGAGAGGAATGTGGAGTCCCAGGAGCAGCCTTGGCAGTGTGGGACCATGTAGGAGACCTGCTTCTGAAGGCTGGAGCTGAGCCACAGATCAGCTTTATTTAGCATCCCACAGAGCTTTGCAGGCATCCTGGCCACCTGTACAGGTGTGGGGGTGACCCCAGCTTTGCAAAGCTTCATAATGTTTCCATTAAAAACTCCTAAAACGGTAACTGAAGCATAGAATTTGATTCACCTGGAACCCCACTGCAGCTCCCTTCAATGAGCCACCACCACCTCCTGTGACTGTGAAATGGCACCAATTTTGTTCAGCACACCCAAGGGGTGACCCCCACCCTCCACCTGGTCACCCCTGAGGGACCCACAGTGGGGGCAGGGAGTAGATGCTGCTGGCTTCTCTGAGCCCCTCTATTGTTGCTTCCTCTGTCCTTGCACAGAATTTGGGGGGACACAGAGCTGCAGGTGCTGCCTGCTGTGACACCATGGCTGTCCAGCATTTACTGTGCTCACCACAGATCCACTGAGAGGTTAAGCAGGGAGGGGACCTATGGGGGTCACCTGGGCCATGCCCCTGCTCAAGCAGGGCCACCCAGAGCCATTTGCCCAACCTACCTGGTGGCATGGCTCCATAAAGTTCACAGAGCAGCCCTGGACTCACTGCTCTGCTCTGGTGTGCAATGGAGGTGAGGTCCACTGCTGGTCAGAAAGGTGCTCTCACCTGGAAATGCCCATGGACCATAAGGGATCATTTCCAAAGCCTCTGGGAGTGCTGTGCAGCCCAGCATAGCACAGCTGTAGCACAGGTACCCACATGCAGCTTTCACACTGCAGCCCCACAGCAGCTGGGAAGGAGACTCTCTTCCACAGAGCAGACCCAAGGATGTTCCAGGTGCTCTTGCCCTCAAAGCAGTGCAAAAAAAAAAAAAAAGCTTTCACCCTGCCTCAACCTCCACTCGACTTTCCTGACATCTTGTCACCAAAGCAGGTCACCACAGACAGAGAGGTGAGTAGGAGGCCCAGGTAGGAGCACAGAAGGCAGCAGCAGACACCGCCCTTGCCTGTTTCCTGCTGTGCTTCCCAAGATAGGAGAGGAGAGCCCTTTGGGAAGCAGGGCTCCAGACAAGATCCTGCAGGTGAGCTCCACCTGGGGCTCCCAGACAGCTGCCAGGTGAGGGATCGAGGCCACCCACCTCTGAGACTCACAGAGAAACTGAGGGCATGGCCAAGCCATGGCTCCAGCTGCTGGATGTCCTCTCTGGGTGGGAAGATGGTGGGAAAACACAGCTGACCCCTTTCCATGAAAACACCATGGATCCACGTGCCTTTTACACAACTCGCTTTTAATTACACTGCGTGAGGAAAGGCCTCTCCTCGTGCCAAGACTCCCTGGTACAGCCACCCAGGGAGCTGGCTGGCCCAGCAAGTCCTCAGTAGGTTTAGTGGTTCCCCCTCACCCTTTTCCCTTGCTTGGAAGTTCCTCCTGGCCAGTCCATCTCATCCCTGCAGCTCTCAGTGTCCTTGCCTTGCAGAGCTCTACTTTCATACATCTCTGCTCCTCCCCTCCACGCCTGAGCTTTGCCTGCTCAGTCCCACTTCAGCCTCCTGCAGCACCAGGCAGAGAGGAGGCAGGGCAAGAGTGATTGGTTAATAACTGTTCTAACCTCAATATAAATAGAAAAATACAACCAAATAAAGAATTGACTAGCTAAGAAATCCAATCTGCCGGGATGCCTGCAACGTGCTAGTGCAGAGTTCAGAGAGAGTGCTTGGTCCAGTGCTTGCTACTGTAGACATCCAGAAACGTGTCCAGGCAGCCCTGCAGCCATCCCATCCTCCTGCAGCACCACAGGTCTGTGCAGCACATCCTGGCCATGGCCAGCCTGCCCAAGGCTCCTGGGAGCAGGCTGAATGGGAATGGATGATGAGTCTGATTTATTGCTGCTAAATGGTAAAGCCATTCTCTTCTGTGGAATGAGGATGTGCTTCGCTCTTACTTTTTGTGGAGGAATTTCATCTTGCTGCCTGAAGAGACAGAGAAAAGGAAATGGACTCCACACAGTGTCAGGCAAAACAAGTGTCATTTACCACCACCTCTGTACCTCTCTCCTATGCTGTACTGGCCCTGCTGCCTTTCCTGGCTCCTTGTCCACAGCCAGCTGCAGGCAGAGCTCTGCCCATTCCCTGGAAGCAGTGCTGCAGGCTGGGACCTTGCAAGCTCCCAGGCACACCCTCCAGAGCCCATTTGTCCAGGGCACACCAGCCCCTCAGGCACTGCTGCTCTTAAATGGTGAAGAACAGACAAGAGGACCAGGGATGTGATTAACACCTGATCAAACAGTCAGGGTGTCCAGTGGCTTATCAAAGACTTGTAACCTCAGCCTGGAGCTCTTGGCTAGTCCCCCTTACAGTGGAAAATAGATTCAATCTTAGAATACTCCTGGGCAGTTCCCACTGCTGATCCCTAAGGGCAAACCCGGAGGCAATGAAAACTCTGTCAATCCCCCCATCAGGACCTGCCTCCACCATGCTCAAATCACTGGTTGCTCCATTGCCTCCTCAGACCTAGCTGTCTCCTTTAGAAGACAGGGATACAGCTCATGGAGAACCAATCTTTGGTTCTCCACCAGCCTCCAGACAGTGACTGGCCAGGGCCAGAGCCAACAGTGGGCCAGCACAGGGATACATGGCCAGGCACTGAATGCCACCCTTGGGCAGCTTCTGTGCTGCCCAACCTGAAGGCAGCAAGAAGCCCAGCCCTCCTGGAAAGGGTTTTGCTGGTTCCTTACCTAGGCCTTTCAGGAACCTATTGACTCCACTCTGCTCCCCACTGGGAAGTGTTTCCAGGTACTCCTGAGCCCGTACCTCAAACAGACCTGCAGGAAGACAGAGATGAACAGCTTCTCTTTTGTGTTGCTATAAATCCAAGTAAAAAATGCCCACCTGAAAGTGTAGTGTCTCAGCTTACCCACACATCATTGCACAGGAGAGAGAACAACTCACCCCACCTCCTCCATCAGCTGAGGCCAGATTTGGCACATAAGCTTTGGTCTGCCCCCTCCCTCCCCACTGCAAGGCTGACTGAGCTGCAGGGTACAGAATGTACCTCCTTTCATTCTGCTAGGAACACAGCTAAACCCAGGGAGTGACATCATCTGGGGAAGCATCATGCAGAATCTTTTACTCAGCCACATATTCAAACATCTTCTGCTTATTAATGCTTGGGAGGAAGCTGTTAAGCCAGCACTGAGTAGCAGCAGGGATAAGAAATTTCAGCTGCCAGCAGAGCTCTTGGGACTGTGGGATAACAGGAGTGAAACTGCAGTAGCAGCTCTGGGAAGGAGACGAGCATCCAAGCTTTCTACTAGACAAAAGAACCATGACCAATCCAGCCCATTTTTCCTCTAGACACAAGAAGAGGACATGAGGGACTGCAAGAATAAACATCATTCCTGCAGTGGAATTCAATCTGGAATGGAAGAGGCACACACATAGAGGATACTGCAAGGGTGAAAGATGCCTGTAATCCCAACCCCGTGAAGAATCCACCAGATTCCCTTCTGGAGATCCAGTACAGCCACTGCAGCCTCCAGCCACGGAACTGGGGATGGAGGTGATGGCTGGGGAGCATCTCCCTGCTCTCATAGGAGCAACAGCAGCTCCCAGCAGAGCAGAGCCCAGTGGGAGCCCTCACCTCTGACCCCCTGCTTCCGCAGCTCCCGCTCCTGGATGAAGCCCCCAAACATCTGTGTCTCCATGAAAACCTCCAAGAAGCGTCGGAGGCTCTTGGAAGAGACGGATTTGCGGAAAGCCTCGCGCTGCAGGGTCCGCTCCTCTCGCTCCGCGGGGGTCAGGAACAGGGAATAGTGGCCCACAATCTCCACAAAGAAACGCACAAAAGCCTCAGACACCACCTCGTTCAAAGGGTTGGTTTCTAAGGGAAAAATAAAGAGGCAGTGGTGAGGATGGTGCTGTAAGAATGTGCTAGGAAAAATCCCTGGGTAAAAATTTCCTGGCTTTTTTCAGATCCAGCCTGAGGAGAAAAAGCTGCTTAAGAGAGAGTGCATCCCAGGAAGTGCTTGTCATGGAATTAGACCAAATTGCTGCTACTCTGAAAGATACCAAGCTTTGTTTTGGTGCTCACTTCTCTCTGGTGGGATGGGGGAGAGAATCAGAAGAGTAAAAGTGAGAAAACTTATGGGCTAAGATAAAGACAGTTTAATGGATGACTCTAAAACTGTGCACACAAGCAAAGCAAAATAACTGATTTAGTCAGCAGCTCCCATGGGCAGGCAGGTGTTCATCCCTCCCCAGGAGAGCAGGGCTCCAGCACACGTGCCTTGGGAAGACAAAATGCCCTATTTCCAAATGACCCCCCACTTCCTCCTCCTTCCTGCAGCTTTATATGCTGAGCATGACTCCATGAACATCACTCCATGTGGAACATCTCCTTGGTCACCTAGGGTCAGCTGTCCTGGCTGTGTCCCCTCCCCACTCCTTGTGCACCCTCTCACTGGTGGGGTGGGATGAGAGGCAGAAAGGTGTTGGCTCAGTGTGAGCTCTGCTCAGCAACAGCTGAAACATCCCTGTATTATCAACACCATTTCCAGCACAAATCCAAAACACAGCCCTGTACCAGCTATGGAGAAAATTAACTCTGTTCTAGCCAAAGCCAGGACATTCTCCAGGCTCCTCTGCACCAAGGAGATGCCCATACTGTCCCCCAAGAGAGCTGACTCAGCCCAGTCACCCATGAGCCACATGGGTCTGCAGCTCTGCAGGAGCTCTGGAGGAGCCTGCATCACTCATGGCCAGCAGCAAAGAGAAGCCTGAACACTATGACAAGGAGTACATGTGCTCCCTGGAATGATAAGGGAAGGATGGCCAGAGCTGGGAAGAGATAACTACTGCTGCTCTTCACACAGGGAACTGCCCCATGTGTGCTGGAATATTTCATACAGCTTAACCAAAATCCTGATCTACCCCCAATAGCTGTGGTGTTAAATTCAGTACAAGCCTAGTTCTCCTCTAAGAAGTGACAGACAAAAAAGGGGCAGGAAAAGACATGTTTTTAAGCTGAAAGGCACTGTGCTTTACCCTGCTTGCCATTGACAGGACCCTCCTCCTTGTCACTTGCCAGCTCATTCCTCTGCTCCAAGATGTGCTCTAGGGCGGCCTGCAGCTTGCGGGGCAGGATGGAGTCCTCATCTTCCATCTGTAAGATAGAGCCACCTCCTCAGGGACTGGGGCTGGGACAAAAACATCTCCTACCCTGTCCCCAGCACAGCAGGGGGAGCACTAGAAATGAGCCATGAGGAAAGGGAGAAAGCATAATATGCTTGGCACATTCCCAGCACCACCCACCACAGTAGTATCAAGAAGCAAGAGAGGAAGGAGAAAAGGGTTGCCTTTTCCTAAATAATCCCCTATTCTGGAGGAATTTTAAATGTCTGACTCAAGAGGCTACTGGGCAGGGCTCACTATGGCCCCACCATGAAGAGGAGGAGTGTGAACAATGCTGGCACATGGCCAGGTGAGCAGAGCCCCTGCTCAGGCACCAAGGAATTCCCAGGGAGCAATGGAGCCAAGGAACTGCCAGTGACTGTGCAGAGCTCCTGGCTGAGTTGGCTGATTCAGCCTAAGCCTCCAGAAGAGAGCTGCAAGGTAAAGCATCACCCCAGAGCTAAGGCAGCTGGCAAGTGAGGACTGTGGGAGGGCCTGGCCTTCACCCACACTCTGCTCCCTGCAGCAGGAGGAGCACTCATCCCATCTTCTCATCCCATCACGGCAGAGACCGGCGCTGCCAGCGCTGCTCCGTGATCTGCCAAAGAGCTCTGGGAAAAAAGAGCTGCCTGGGCCAGGAGTATGTTTGCTCATTTATCCTCTTCCCTTCCTCCTCCCCACAACAAAGGGAAGTGAAAATCAGCAGGCAGTCTGGCCTGCAGAGCAACACACAGGCTCCCATGTACCATCACCTTGCTTCTGACCCACCCAGTGCAAGGACCAGAGTGAGGAACCACAGCTCCCAAGGCAGAAAGGATTTCAAAAAATCAGCAAGGCTCCCTTCCCACTCAGGGCAGAGTATGTGATGGGAGATGGACTGACAGACACAGGCTGGAAGAACCCACACTGCTCCCTAGCAGACAGTGCTGAGCCAAGGCTTTCCAGCTTTGTCCTCTGCCTTACAGGATGACACTGAAGGACTTAATAGTGCTCAAGTGCCACCATTTTCCCCTCTTAAAAAAAAAAAA
>VXBI01001034.1:343250-397084 GCA_013397375.1 Toxostoma redivivum
AAAAAAAAAAGAGAAAGAGGTAATTCCCAATGATTTAGTCCTCAACAGCTGTAGTTTGGGATGCTGATGTTACATATATACACAGCAATCCCTATAATGCTGCTGACTGCAAGCCCTGCCTCGTTTTTTGAGTGGGGAGAAAGTGATCCATCCAGCCAGGCAGGTCAGCAAACACAGATGGAGGTAAGTTATGGAGGAAAAAAGAGAGAAAAGGATTAGCTCTGCTCACCTGTCTCAGAAACCGATTATTTACAAGGTCAACAACGAGGACCTAAGAATGAAAGAGCAAGAATTAGAAGGGGAAGTAATTATTTCCATCATCAGAGTTTGTCTTAGTCTGTAACTGCTCTGGAGGAAACACTTCCCTCCTCCTCCTACCCACCACTGCAGCTGGAGGAGCATGACCCAGGGGCAGAGCCCTTGTTGTGGCTTTCTGGGGATGTCACTGCAAACCACAGCCCAGCTTGGACAACAGCAGGCTGTGCTCCAGACCTGGCCCACTGCTCCTCACTGCACAGCAGGGTCAGAGCTCCATCCTTTCTCCCCTCTGCTGCACTCCTGTCTCCTAGTGTAAGAGCCAAGGGATGCAGGACTCCAGACTGGCTCTTTAAAATGCTGTTTATTGTATCCAGATGATACAGCAATTAATGGCTTGTGGGTGACAAGAACCTAGCCTACAGCTTTTCAGCCACAGCTGGAGGCTCATCTGAATCCCCTTCTAGTTCTGGTTACAATGCATTATATACTTTCCATTGCTGGGCATCCTAATACATAACTACTAATTAATACCTTTACAATTACTCATAGCCTATCATAACTACTAATATTATTATATTTATGTGACTATTTTTAATTACAAAAAGTTAGTATGTTACAGTTTAAGCTAGAAGTTGTTTTTCAGTTTTCTTGCAGTAGAAAATCCTGAGACCTTTTTTCTACTTGCAACATTGGCATTCTTGTTTGCCTGTGAAATCTTTTTGCTTGGTAAAAACATCTTCTGTTTGAGGTGGATTTATCCTAGGTTTTGAGCTATAAAAACTCCTTCCAACTCACATACTAACATAGCCTTTGCTTTCTTATCTAGTAAAACTGGCTCAGCAATTCTTTACTTCTGTATCAAAACTTGCTTTCTTTTTTTGTTTCTATTACTTCTTCAGATTCTACATTCAAAGATCTTTCTGCTAAACATACACATCTGTGAGACCTTCCTGTCAAATCCCTATCCATCCCAACACCTCAGCACGTTCAGCCCTGCCGTGCACCAGGAATCCAATTCTTAATTATTTATTGCTATGATGAGGCACCTGTGCTAACCTGAGGGGCAGCTATCCTGTAAAAACCACACTTCAGACTGACAGGATTTGCATGCAGCCCCTGGGCAGCACTATGCAAAAACCAGTGTAAACTGTAATAAAACCATCAGCAGCCCCACACTGGGATGTTCCAGCCTCCTGCCTTCCCAAGCTGTGGCTTGGGGGAACATCCCCCTCTGCCCTTACCCCAGCCAGAGGATGGGAGCTCTGCTCCCTGGCTGCCAGAAAACAGGAAACAACTTGGAGTAGGGGTATGGTGTGGGTGCAGGGCTCACCTCCTCCACGGGCAGCTCCTTGAGGCGGGGCAGGGAGCTGGAGAGGAGGCCGATGAGGAAGGGGGTGGGCGAGCACACGATGTCGATCATGGACGGCGGCAGCACGGGGATGTAGGTGTGCTGCCAGGTGAAGGGGTACAGCAGGGCCACCGTGGCATGGCAGCACTTGGACAGAGTGCTGCAAGACAAAGCACAACCAAGGACTAAGGCTGGTCAGTCAGGGAAAGAGAGGTGCTTCCCAAAAATCAACTGGCCCCAGCCCATACTCTTAGGACAAGAGATGGGCTCTCCTGAATCAGAGATCTGATGCTCCAGTGTCCTGATGGAAAATACCAGACAAACACAGCATCTTCTAAGCCACTGCCTCTCCTTAGAGAAATGAGTTCATTCTCTGGCAGGAGTTAGGCAGGATATCCAGTTAGCCATGGCAGAGCTTGCCACAGGGCACCAGTTATTCATCTGTTCTGGGTCTGGAAGCATTTTTATGTGTTGAGAGGGGGAAGCCTAGCTGCTGTAAATCCTGTATGTATAACATCATTTTGTTTTACCAGCATCCAGTAAAGGAGAGGAGGGAGAGGAAGGAGACTGGTGCAGCATGGAGGAGCCACGTGGACAGACAAGGATGCCCCAGCTGGCTCCCATTAGACTCCATGGGAGAATTTACATTCAGCAAGCTGGGTTTATTGCTGCCTTGAGAGGGAAGGGGTTTCTTGAAAACCTTTTCGGGTTTGGACTTTTGATCTTGCTCTGCAAAGTGAAGGCTGCTTTCCCTCCCCGCTGCAGTGAAGTTTGGTGGATGTGCATCCCTGTGCTGTATCACTAGGGCACGCTGAGCAGAGTGCTGTGGCTGGGGGACAGATGGCTTCCACCATCTAAGTTCAGGCTAGCAGAACAAAACTGGAGTTGCTGGGACATCAGTGTGACAGCACAAAATAATCAGTCAACAAACATTGCTAAACACAAGACACTTTTTGGAGATAAGGAGATCCCAGAGGAGATGCTGGAATCTGCTTAACCTGAAAATTTTGGAAAAAATGTGTATTCTGAGAAAGTCTCTTCACAAAATGGGGACAGTTTTATCTCCCTTCACTCCCAGAGAGTTTTTAAGGGGATACTCTGTAAAAACAGAGGAAGACCCTTCAAAGGCTCTGTTACAGAGTGGCAGCTTTAAGCCTTTAAATGGGAAAAACCCTTTGGTTCCACACCCTTGTTTGGGAAGGTGTGAGTGTATCCCCCTCCCCGCATGCACTCCTCCAGGCTGCCTCTCTGCTGCTGCTCTCCAGCTGTGCCTGCCATCACCAGCAATCCCACACCTTGCTGTGTCTATCACAAATGCAAGATAGATAATGAATCTGTGAGAAGCAAAACTAAAATAATGACAAAACACAGAGCTAGCAAGAAACAGAAACATTAAAATAAGAAAAAAAAACAGAAAAAATGTGGGAATAATATAAAAGTAGATGATTTTTGTTGTATCTTTCATACAAACTAATCTTTAAAGGAACTGCAACAAAAGTGAATTAGAAGTGCACTCCAAGCTAATGAGATCCTTTAAAAACCATCTCCTTCAAAGCTGTGCTACTCATACATTTCAGGTCATGTTAGCAGATACAAAAGCAGGGGCTTCTCTTCCTCTCCATTACTGCAGAGCGTATTTTCCACTCCTCAATTTCTGACTGATAATAGACCTGGTAATAGCAGCAGCAGCATGGTGAAAGCTGAAAGAACTGCACCTTTCAACACTTGTGCACAGCAGTGGGGCATTATCACCACCCACTGTTCCTCTTCTTTGAGGAGAGGGTGAATGTGGAAGTGTTAGAAGTTTTACATCTGTCACCAATCCTCTGTTTTGAAGGCATATCCAAATTTTCTGCCTAAACATAGGACCTGAATTTATAGACAGCATATGAAAACCTATGGAAAACATCTCTGAGTGCAGGTAGCTCCACAGAGGAGCAGTGAGCAGCTGAAGTACGTGGTTATTTATGGCATGATGAGATATTATGGCAAGCTGTCTCCTACTATATTTATGGTGGCTTGTTCTTCCCTCAGCCCAGCTCCCCAGTCCCACATGGTACACATGGTATGTGAGAGGTTGAGTGGGAGGAGAGGTGGCTGAGCTCCAGTGAGTGGAAGTCAAAGGCAGAGCTGTGTGAAGTCTGAAATTGTACACACCAGGCAGTGGGAAGCAAAGATAACTTCCCCTTCCACCCTTCCATCTGTGCATGACTCAACGCCTCCAGGGTGAAGCCCAGTGATCTCTGCTCCCAAACACTTCTCACTGGGCAAGACCTTTCCAGGGAACAGGCTGGCAGGGTTGAGGTCTGTGAGCCTCCTTTGTAGGCAGAGCAGCTCAGGGCTGCACACAGAGGAGGTATCACTGAGGTATCTTTTTCACCAGGTAGTCTCAGGGAGCTGCAGGTTGCCAGGAGCCCAGGAGATCTGTGGCCCTTTGCAGTGACTCAAGCCTAAGATCTCTCTTTCTCTGGCATTTGGCACTGCAACAAGCACTAAAGGACTGCTGATTCACACCAGGCTGCTGAGCCTTGCAAAAGAATCCAGCTTGATAAATCCCTTTTATGCCACCTGTGTGTCTGTGCACTCTTTGGCCAGCAGCCACGTGTGCAGTGTGCTCTGGCAAGTGTCATGGACACAGGTCCAGTCCAGCTTTTCAAACGGGACACAGACACCCATTTTTAAGGCTTTAGGTTTCATGAGTAATCTTTAAAATGCTGCAGGTCTTTGAAGAACACTTTCAAGTTTGCTGAGCATATTTTCATGGGTTCATTCAGCCTTCTGCAGGGAACATGGCTGAGCTGCATGTTGCTTGCAGTTAAGACAGATGTCAAAGGTACAGAGGCTAAAAAGCACTGAGGTACAGAAAAATCCTCAGAGCCCTCCCTAAAGGGCTGATTTGGATGGGGACTGACACACAGATCTCTCTGGGTAAGTATTCCCTTGGTCAGAACAATGATACTGCACCAACCTGGGACATTTGTGGTGGTCTTCCCACCACACAGCACCCTGTGAAGCTGCTGCTTCTTGGTGGCCACTTGAACACAGGTGGCCAATACAGAAACTGAACACAACAGCTGCAACCACACAGAAACCCTTCTTCCTCTCCTGGGAAAACTTGCTCCAAGACTAGCTTGACTTGCTCTAAAAGACACCTCGACAAGTTGCAACAGCTTCTACAGAGGGACACTGGCTGTTCAGCCTGGTTGTTTCCACTTCAAAGGCAAGCATATGTGATAAAAAGCCCCCAAAGCTGACTCTCTCTTTGGGTTTAGGATACTGCATGATTTCTGAAAAACACCATTAAATCAAGCATCCTGCTGGAGTTTAATGCCAGAAAGTTCTGTGGTCCCTGCACTAACCAAACTGCTCAAAATATGCTGGCATTTGGCAATTTAAAACTATTTGAATATGTATCTTTTAAAAATTTTTATAAGCTCTGCCACAGTAGGATTTGTTTTACAAACACCTTCAGATTTCTGACACTGCGTGACATCTGGATTTACTTATGATGGATTACAGATCTGGTTTACAACATTTAGCAGGCACAGGAGCTTCCAAGCATTGTCCCATGACTTCACACAGCACTGCTGCAAATCCCACCAGGAGGATGCCAAGTTCCACCAGCTCTCTGGGGACCCTCAGTGACTCCCACCAACCTGGCAGGTTCCTGCAGGTGAAGAAATGAGCATTAAGATGATCTGAAGAGACAACACTATTATCTGACATCCAAACTTCATCCTTGGGTTCCTTCTTCTCCCTAATCACAGGGCAAAAAGGGAGAAAGCTGCGAGGCCAATATTTGCAGTCCTGGATTTGGTTTTGTAGCACTCTGTAAAGTTCTGTAAAGTTCTTCCTGATGATTAATTACCTTTTGCTGGGGATAACCACATTTAAAGTGTCTACTCTAATTCTTTCAGATCTGCCTTTGATAACAACGACCACTTTGTGTTGTTGATACAGCTGTGGTTTCTGGCAGAGACAGAGGCAATTGCTGGTGTTGGTCAGATCCACAACAAGCTTTTGAGATCTGGAAAAAGGAATCCTTGATTTTAAGCCTGTGCAAGCTTTTCTTTTTAAAGAGCCTTCTGAATCACAAAGACCTCCTGCTCAGGCCACTAAAAACTGCCCAGCTCGTGGTACCTTGTGACATCAGGTGATTTTAGCTGAAAGATTCCTTCTAAAAGGTTGGCTGGCAGTGCCTGGAGCTGCATGCCAGGCAAGATCCCTTTGAAACAAAAACAACTCTCATGCTGCAGTGTCCAACCTGTGCCACAGCCTCCACTGCCCCAGGACTAAAGTTAACAGTGCAGGAATGAACAAAAGCTGGGGGAAGACTACACAGACCAACACAGCTTTAACAAAGTCCTTTTCCTGGGTTGCAAGGCAATGTATACTCCAGTATCCATAGTGACAGAGAAAAAAACCCACCCAAAAACTAATAAACCAAATTCTTTCCTTTTCCGCTGCCAAGCTGTGGATTGACAGGTATTTAAACACTCAATGCTCATTCTAAAGATGGAAAAGACAAAGTATTTCACTTGCTCTACACTTGTTAGATGCATTTTTTGGCTCAGCTTGAAAACATTTCACAGTTCATGCAGTATTTGGCAGGAGACCTTTCAGCTTTCTTTTCCCACAGACTGATTTTATAGCAATTAAAGGACATAAATAAATTGTACACATCATTTCTTTGTCCCTCAGACCCAGATACACCTTTTCAAAAACATAGATAGTTATTGATAATCCCCACATGAAGAACAGCAAAGATGAATGATAAACAGAATTTATTGTGCATCTTTGACTGTGTCACCTGCACGCTTCCCATTAATCCATCTCAGCTGGATTATTTCTAGCATTCCTAACCTCTGAGCAGTTTCCAACAGCTGCTTTTATAGTTTTTTTCCTTCTCTTCAGCTATGTCCAAAAAGTGTTTCTTTTCTTTCCTCTCAAATTGGCATTTTCACTCCTAGAGTAAATACTACTTAATAGTCATTGTGTTCCTGATCCAGGAAAAATATAATTTGGACAGAAGATCCTGTATCTACAATAGCATCAGATTTCAAAATATGGAAGGTCCACCTATGAGTAGAAGAGACAGTTCACCTTAGAAAAGCTCACAAAGTCCATTTGTGACTGTTCATTCTGTCACTGAACTGGATTAAAATACAGTAGATACTTAATGTTGAGGGCCACTTTCTTTGTTTTCTGCATTTCACGCCTTTACAGTCTTTTGGGATAATTTCCAAGCTTTTGCTCCACAAAAATGAGCCAGAGAAACTTCATATTTTGTAAGAGGACAAGAAAAGGACTCTCCTGAAATTGCTCAGAGCAAGGGCTTCTCAGAAACATCAAACAGTAAAAGTCTCATAGAGAGCTGGCAAATCTAGGGTAAGTCATTGAATCTGAGCCCTGTGGTCTAACAGCCCCTGGATCTTTTAAATATAATAATTCATTTCTCACAGGAAAAAAAAAAAGCTGTTTATGAGATATTTGGAGATTATAGAAACTGTGATTCTATAGCTCTCTCCCACTCTCTTTACAGGCCTGTACAGCTGGATTCATTCCTAAGGACCCTAGATATCCTGACAAAAGATATAGGGGTGGGAAAAGAACACCAAAACCCATCAAGGTGCTTTCTATTAGAGATATCACACCCATGCTCAGAATACACAGTGCTGTGCTGTCATGTAAAGATGTGATATGAAAAGATTTGTTAAATTAATGTTTATTCTAAAGTGATGTCTCACCCCCCAAAAAAAGGTTCCCTGCCATTTCCTGATACCACCCAGCTCTCATGGAGAGATTACAATGTCAATCTGTGTCCTTAAAATTTTTTCTCAGAATGTATAATTTATCCTACAGAAAAAGAGAAAAATATTTGAGAGCCTGTGATCATAGATTATATAATAAATCATATATGTTACATAGACATCTAGTGTTTGCATGAATTCTCTCACTTTCAATACAAATCTAAATGTTCTGCACGAAATGTGTGGTTTGAGTATCCAGAATTCCAAGTCTCTACACAGATAATGTATCAGTGATTATACAGAGGAAAAATTTCCCCTTTCTGTACCAAGACAGCTGCCAAAACCTGGAAGCAGAGAGTGCTACAGCTTCCCTCTCCCCAGCCTTTCTATTCCTGGGATGAGACTGCCTGAGCTCTGCCCACAGAGCATGTAGAATGTATTTTCCCCCTTCATTTTCCTCTAGCAGGGGCCTCTCCATTCTTTGCCCCAGTGCTCAGTCCCAGAGCTGCAGGCTGCTGCCTGGAAGTTGTGAAAACAGACAGCTTAGGGGCATTGTACACTCCTGAAACCTGAGCGTGCTCCAAAGTGTCATTACTCATCCAGGCAGCTTTGCTTTCCCCAGCCTTGGCAAACTTTCCTCCCTGAATCCTCAAGTGCTTCAAGGGCTGGAGAGCTGCCAGCCACCAGCTGCACAAGATCTTAAAGAAACCTGGACCCATTTTCATAATTTAGGAGAGCAAACAAATACATTTTAAAATTGAGCAGATTCAAAATAGAAGGGGGAAGTCCTCTGTTTCATTTCCACATGCTGCATCCTTTACTTCCATCCCCATAAGAAAGAAGAAGTCTTTAGAAACCAGTATGAAAATACAAGCTGAAAAATCAAGATGTTGTGACATCAGGGAAAAACTCAGATGGGACAGTGATCTCTGCACAAGGTTTGATCCCTGGAAACCCAAACACAGCTCAGCAGGGGTCATGGATCAGGGATCACAGTGCAGCATCATGGAGCAAAAGGAGGGTTTTGCTTCCTCAGCACCAGGGATCTGCTCTGAAATTGTCTGGAGGAAGTGGAATTTGCTTCTCCTTGGGGACGAGGAGCAGCACTTCTTGTCATGGCCTAAGTTCCTCATTCCTGGGAAAAACAGCCCTATTCACATGGTAAGGAAGTTGGAAAAGGGCAGAGAGGAACAAAGCAGAGAGATCTGTCACTGCAGCCTTCCCGAGCCTCCCTTCCTCACCAGCATTTTCTTTAGGGAAATGCAAGAGGGTACCTGAGCTTGTCTGCAATGAAGATCACCCTCCTTTCCAGCAGCAAGGAGGCAAAAACTCTGCTCAGGTGCCTCACACTCAGGGAGGTGAACAAGGACTCAAAATCCACGTGCTCCAGCCTGGAGTCCAGCGGCCGCCGCAGCTCGATGACCTGGGGGGACAAAACCAGCACAGCTGAGCCCTTGCTGTGTGCCAAGCAAGGACCCAGAGGGCATTTTCACTATTTTCACAGCTAGCAGCCCTCTCTGACTGCTGGTAAGTCCTCAAATAGAGTCTGCCCAAAGGCCTCCCATAAATCCTTCTTCCAGATGAAGATGATCCAGAGTCCACTCCAATAGGCACAGCATAAGATCAACCACAAGTTCTTCCCACTGGACTGAGGACAGGGAGCTCTTCAGAAGGAGGAAAACTAGTTTGTGTCCAGCTAGGAGTGGTTTTCAGGCTTTCTGGTATTCAAGCAGAACAATGTCATGGAGCCTTTCAAATCTGCACTCTGACTTTTACAGTTACGATTTATTTATTTTTTACTGCAAGAATCTGGATCCCTAACCTCCTGACCATAAATTTTTTATATCAGTTACAGACAAGAGCAGCCTGTGGGTATTTTTCTTTGTTCACATCTACTTAAATAATGTCTATCATAGCACCTTAGCCCTTCATACTCCTTATCTTAGACAGATGCTTATCTAAATTGTTTTTGAAAGCCTCCAACACCACACATTTCATAAATCCCACATGAAAATTACTCTAGTTCTGAACTACCCTCACCAACACCAAGCCTGCAGCTGAAACATGTCAGTGGCAAATTACTTCAATTACTTGTCTTACTTTCAGTATACACTCAGAACAACTGGTCACATTCCTCAGTGTAGGAAACTTCTTGTGTATTGAAAGGTTATCATGTGTCTTCCTTTGTCTTTTGTTTTCTGTATTAAGTAAATATTTTTTTCTCAAGCTTTGTCTGTATTTTCTAGACCACTTAGTAAGCAGAATTACCCTTCTGGGGCTTTCTCCTAGTAGTTGCATGTTTTGGAAAATGATATTCTAAATAAAATTCCAGCAGCACTGGAAAGAAGAAAAATTGCTTTCCTTTATTATTCACCCTTCAATTTCTTTCACAATGAAGGATTTTGTCTAAATAATACCACAGTTACTTTTGCTCACTTTATGGCCCACTACACCACCAGATCCTTTGAAGTACTATTGCTCACTCAGTTACTTTCATATTGTATTAGACTACTCCTTTCTTCCTCTCAGCATTTTGCTCTTGTCCATATTGATGCTCACACCAAATCTTCAATTTACACAATCACAGAAACATTTAGACTGGAAAAGATCTCTAAGATCATTGAGTCCAACTCATCACCACCACAACTAGACCACATCCAGTCATTTGTTGAACACTTGAACATATTCTATGAATTTAGGGGAGTGGGACACTTGGACTTTTAATCCCTTACTCTCCAAAGTGCCTGTCCCCATCCCAGTTCTGTACTGTGTAAATGTGGAGTTTATGCCATCAGTCAGATAATTAATGAACAGAACCCCAGACACAAACCAGCCACAACATTCTCACAGCACACCACTGGGACTTTGCTCCTCCAGCACACATTTTTAACCAGCTTTGCATGTTCTCTGCAGTAATGTCATTTAGTTGGGACTGTTCTCAGTTGGGTTGAGGAGAGTGTCACACGTAGTGCTCTGCTGAAAGCCTGCAGACACAACTTTATCAACTGGCTTGCTTTCCTCCCTCTCACATTCAAGGCATACCATGCCCTGCAGCAAGTATGGCCAAAACTAAGTTCAATTTGTCTCCTTCCATCCTCCCACAGTCCTTCAATGCTACACCTAAAGCTCTGCACTCTTAAAACCCTCCTGCTGTCCTGACATTGCATTGTGTGATACACAGCACAGATCCTCACCTCCAGACTGTGAAAATACCATTCTCAAAGGCTGCAACATCAGCCTGGTGTGGTTTCAAGGACTTTTTGACCTGATCCACACAAACAGAGGTTCTGTATTAAGGATGCTGGAGCACATTGTACAAACCTGCTGTTAGGAAGTGAAGTGTGGTGTCCTTGAGCAGATCCAAGGTCATATGCTGGGCAGCACAGGACCTGCTGTCTGTGCCTCTTGTCCTCAAGGCCAATGTCCTGTTTCCTTTTGCTATATTAGGCTGTGTGCTTACATTCATTTTTATCAAAGGATTTCCATTTTGATTCTGAGGTCACTGAAGTCTCCATACCATCCCCTCTGGTTGCCTGTTTTACTCCCCAGCTTCCCTCTCCAGCTGACAGATCATCTGTTCTTGAAGATCCCCAGTGCTATGCCATGGTCCCAATTTCCAGTCACTAGTCCTGCACCATTTGCTGGTTTTCCTCTCTCTAGGAAGTGTCTTTACCTCTGTTCCTGAGCCTGGCAAGAAGTTCTTGACTGTAATTGTCCTGCCCAGAGCTGGGAAAGGTGCCTCCATGACACTCCTCATGAGAGGCTGCACCAGGGCTGGGGAGATGCCCCGTCTCTTCTCAACCTCATCCAAGATCTGAAATAAAGGCATGAAGGCACAGAAACATGTGAATCAGGAGGAGGGAAGTAACACCAGGAATGAAATGCACCAGCATCTATGTCCTCTGCTCAATCCAGTATTGACACAGAGCTTTGTATCAATAGAAAGAAAGCAAAAGGTGCAGCTGAAGACCCTTGATTTCTTTTCTCAGGAGAAACACGGCTCCAGTGAGGTCACTGTAAAGTTGAAAATTTGCAAACTCCCCACTACACTCAGAGTCAGGACTTTTACCCTCTCTTGCATTCTGGGAGTTCTGCTGAAGGAAGAAGGCAAGAGCTGAATCTAGTTTTCTTATTAGCTGTGCTTTTCTAGGCTCTGGAATTAGCATGTGCTTGCCTCACCAACACCATTGCAGACCCTTTCTTCAGCTATTAACTTCCCTCATCCCCATTCTTCAGGTGCTGGCTTCACTTTCAGGTCCCTCTTGACCTACAGCACGAATTTCCCCTCTTTGTCCCTCCTCACCTTAGAGAAGAGATTGAAGCATCCAAGACGACTCACAATGCAGTAAACTTCTGGGAGACGCTTCCCTTTTCCACTGGGCTTTCAAGACAAACACAAATACACACACACAAAAAACACCAAGAAAATGTCAGAGTTAAAACTACTGCAAAGATAGAGTGACTGGTTTCTTAGCTGTGCACCTCACTGGCTGGCTCAGAAACTGGCAGGTATTTGACAGCATGGTGATGATGACAACCTGGCTCAAACCCTGCTACACCAGAACCAGTGAGGAGAAATGGGCACATCCACAGTATGGTCCCAGCTTACCTAAATCAAATGACAAAGGCAGAGCAGACTGATCTACAGAGACAACTCAGGACCAGCACATGTTTAGACAATTGTTTAATAGGTACCCAGACCTAAAGAGGATAAACCCTGAATTCAGCTTAGGGGTGAAACAGCAGCCCATGGTCATGGTAAAGTGCTGGTGCAAGGAAAATGCAAGAGAGTTGTGTCTGGAGTGGAGGATGGGACACAGAGAGGGACTTTGGCACTGAACAGAAGAGAGCAAAGCTGCTCTGTTGCTGCTATTTTCAATCCACACTGAAAGAGAAGAGCAGCAGCTTTCCACTTTCCAGAATGGGTGCCAGTAACACCAACCTCACAGAAGGCTGCACCACAAAGAGAAAGAGAAGAAAAGAGAAGAGAAGAGAAGAGAAGAGAAGAGAAGAGAAGAGAAGAGAAGAGAAGAGAAGAGAAGAGAAGAGAAGAGAAGAGAAGAGAAGAGAAGAGAAGAGAAGAGCTCAGGGATAATTACCAGCAGCCTCCTACAATACCCAAATCGCCTGCTTCCATCTTCCCCCGTCAGGACAAATGAGAATGTCTCACTGCAAAGAGAAACCAGAATGACAAGACACCCATCAGCCACATTACCAGTCTCAGACATACAAACCAAATAAACCCCCAGTATTTCTGCATTTCCCACGCACCCCTCTCAGAGCTCTGCCCAATCTTCTACCATAACAGCTCTAGTATTTAATTAGCTTGATATAGAAATCTGTTTCTCATGAATCAGGATACAAAGTACAATACTCACCTGGCAAACTGATGGATGGGGGCCCAGTCCTTTGCATCAGGGAAGCAAAACTGGGGAATAGCTTTCAACTGATCTTCTGCCTCACGCATGAATTTGAATGAGCGCTCAAGCTAGCAGAACAGAGAGAAGGAATGTTTCCAATTAGTCATGTGGGGATGGAATGGCTTCAAATATTTTTCCTGTGACAAATGAAGAGGTGATGACAGAGGCTAAGCTTCTGCCTGGAAGATATTAAAATTTCTGTGATTCTGGCTCACCTAATCTTTAGATATCTCAAGGTAACTCTGTGCCCCCAATTCTACCAAGCCCTGTCTCTGCAGCACCTGCCCCTGCTGTATTGTGCCTCTAATCTGGGACACAACTTCCAGCAAGGGGCAAGAGAACTGAAGTCTGAGGGGAGCTTGGGTCACATCCTGTGTTTCTCCCATTCCTCCTTCCCCATTTTGAGCTAGGCTATCACCACAAGTTGTTCCTTCCCTTTCAGAACACACATCTTCTCCCAGCCATCAGTTTTCTTTAAAGAGGAAAGGGGGAGAAAGGGAATAGCTGCACAAAAGTCGTAGCCAAGTGCAGCAAAAGATTTAAATCAGCTGTTCTTTCAGGAGTGAGCAATACCATGACAATTCTCAGGCAGTGACTGAAGCCCTCCCACTATCTTCTTCTGACACAGCAGAGGGATCACTGACACAACACGTGGAGAAGCTGCAGCTCTCCAAGTGCACCCCACAACGCGAGCCAGGTGGGGCAGACCTTCAGTGGGAACTGCTGGGTGACCTCAGGGATGTAGGCAGCCCCAGCCTGCTTCTTGTGCAGCGACACCACGACGAAATACTCGAAGAGCTGCCGCTCCTGGTACTCGATCAGGTCCCGCTCCAGGCTCTGGTACCGCGGCGTTTGCTTCAGCCGGGACTTGACGTGCACCAGGCGCTGGCTGTGAGCTGCAGAAACAAGGGGAGATGCTGGCTTTGGCTCCTGCACAGGGCACCAACAGAGCTTTGCAGAGCTGAGGGATACACCTGAAACCACCTCACTGCAGTGGCTTTGGCAGTGGCTGGCCATCTGGAAGCTGCACTATAAATATTGACAGAGACGGGCCATAACCTTGTGCCATCATCCGAGGAATTTTGGCAGCAGGAGGATTTCATGGGTAGCTTTTACAGCTGAAACAGCCCAAGCTGAGACCCAGATAGGACATGATGTAACAGATAATATCCAGGCATTCATCCTAGCACTCATTTATGCATTTTTCAAAGCCAGTACAGTGAGGTGGTTGACCACCTTCGCTCAGAGGAGGCTGTGGGCAGCAATCCCCATGGTTTTACAAGACCAGCACTTGGGTCAGGCCAGGGCTCTGCTGTCTGAGTAATGCTGGGGACTCCCAGCTCCAGCACACAGGCTGGGCTGTAGGCCAACAACAAAAAAGAGGTGCCAGTGAAAAATGCTGGCTCATGCCAGTTCTTCCTGTGCCTAAAACTAATCTCTCAGTGCCATGCTTCTACCAGTTCACCCAAGACAATGGGAAAACAAGAAAAATTGCCAAGCAAGCTGTAACTGCAACACACACATGAGCCATGGGAAATTAAACATTCAAGCAAGGAAAGTCATGGAAAGTTGCTTGCTGAGAAAAGACCAGATGAGATTCCCTGAGACCACCCCCGTGCTTCATTCTACAGTTGCATCCCAAATTAAATCTCCATGATGTCTCCCTTATCCCTGCTAGAAGGGATAAGAATTAACTACAAGCAGAGACTACAGCACATTCTCACAGCTTTGCTTTTTGGGAAGGTGGGTGGCAATACAACTTTTTGATGGGAACAACAACCACAGAGACACTATAGGAGCTCCAAAACATAAGATATCTGCTTGGGAGACAGGACTTTGTGAGAGATGGTATATACTTGTTGATCTTTTCTCTAGTAAAGTTGTGCCACTCATGGACTATCCCAGACAATGTAATTTAAAGCAATCTTGAGGTGCCTCTCAAATTAGAGAATGTAACAAGCCCTGGACAGTTAAAGCCCTGGAAAACTGGCTTAGATTTCTTTCTCTTGTCACCTACTATGTCATTTGCTCTAGGGCTGCAAAGCTTTCAGAAGTGGTTTCTGTTTCACCAGGGATTTCAAAAGGAGCAGTGTCACAGCAATGCTGAGTGCTTCTGAAAAGCTTGCTCAAGATCTGTGCTGTTATATTTTAAAGATACCAGGATTTTACTGCTGTCATCATGCCAGAGTTTGTCTTCCAAGCTTTTTCCTTTCCAAGGGCCAGCACTTCCAGCTCTGACATACAGATTTATGATTTACTGTGTCTCAGAAGATGTACAGTGACTTCCAGCAGAGGTAGCTGGCTGGGGTGATTGATGTGTTACACAAAATGTACAAAGTCCCAAATACAAGAGACTTGCTAAATCATCTCACTTTCCCATTTAAAAATAGGGAACTCAACAGTTCAACAAGGCATAAAGCAGAATACAGGTATAGTTAGAGCAAACAGCAAGTGCCAGAGCTCCTGATCACACTTCTGCAGACTTGCATAGTCACTCAGACCCAGGTCTGGACCTGGATGTGATTCAGAGCCCAGTGCTGCTGGATTTGAGGCGACTTCATATGATCCCCATCATCCTCTCTCTAGGGAGTTCTGAGCTGCAGTTAGAGAGAATCACAGGATGATGCACATGATTCACTATGGCAACCAGAAGCAGACAAGAGTTCAAGACTTCCTGGCCACATCTACACTGCCTTCTCAGCTAAATCTGAACATGGTCTGTATTTCACAACATCACATTTCAGGAGGGTTCTGAAAGTAATTTCTGCACCATCCTGGTGCAAACCCTCTCTCCTGTCTGCAGGCTAGCCTTAGGACCTGCCAAAAGGCAGGCAGTGGCAGCAGTTTTCAGCTTGATCTTGCCAACATAGCAATACAGATAAAAGATTTCAATGCAGATGAAAGCAAGAGCATACAGTAGTTCTTGAGTGGGAAGCTGTGCTCACAAGAGGGAATTCAGTCTGAGCTTTCATTTCTAAAAACCTGGAAGAGGGTGAGAACGAGCACTCCCACTCACAATGCACTGTGGCTCACACACAGCCCAACTGCTGCTCATGCCTGTCTTTTCAGCCTGGAACTCAACTGCCCTGCTGTCCAGATCTGATGTGCACGTGAGTCAGGAAACTTTGGAATTTGAGGGAGTTTCCATCTTGCATTCCAACTCTGCCAGGACTTTGAATTTGCCACATGAATTCCCAAAAGACATCAACGTCCCCAGAATATCCAGGGGCTGGACAACCAGTACAAGGTTTCAGGAGAGTATTTTGGAGACCAGCACACCAAATTATCCTGCAAGAGTGAAGAAAGAAATGCAGTGCTTTATCCCAACCCAGCCAGTGCAGGAGAGTTTAACCAGCAATAAATCACATAGTGCAACTCTGTTTTCCTAGCTAGCCAGCCTGGCTGGTGGCTTTTCTCCCATGGTAAGCATGTGGTGAGGTGTGTAGACATCAGTGCCATGCAACACTGCTGCTGCCAGCCTGGCCACACATTGGTGACTCTGCACTTAGAGAAATCTCACTGTATTTCCTCAGCGTCCCATACTCCTCCTGGGAAAGTCAGTCCACGAGGAGCTTTGGTGGGAGTTGGAAGAGATGTTTGGTTTGGGCTCCTGCAGACCTCTGCCCATGGATTTTCTCCTGCAGTATTGAGATCTTTGTCTTCTTGCTGTGTTGTATGCAGAAACAAGGTCCTTCTCCAAAGGTGGAACACAGAGGAGAGATCTTATCCTGGGAGCTCAGAGTTTATC
Organism: Toxostoma redivivum; assembly: GCA_013397375.1. Lineage (NCBI taxonomy): Eukaryota > Metazoa > Chordata > Aves > Passeriformes > Mimidae > Toxostoma > Toxostoma redivivum. The sequence goes on from VXBI01001034.1 coordinate 359,775, forward strand.
AGGAGCCATTTGCTCTCTCCACACATTTGCCTTACCTTTCAGTTTCTCTTCAGTGTCACTGTCTGATTCACTGTTTTCATCTGTAACTAGATAAAAAAAGAAAGGGAAAGATAAATTAAGGAAAGTCTATTTATAGCTGTGCATTTCTCATCCCTGGAATGAGAAAGCTGGGCCTGGCAACTTTAGGGGAAGCAGTTTAGGTCCCAAGGGCCTTGTTCTTTTCAAGGGGTGCACATACCCAAAGATATTCATCTTACCAACTCTGGTATCTTCCCATTCATACCCAAACAAACAACAAAAACAAAATCAATTTTGCACAGCCAGAAGAGTTGTATAAAGAATAAAATGCCAGAATGGGATTTTATCCAAGTCTGTATAAGCACAACACCATGGCAAAATACTCATTAATATGCAGAAGTTTGTGGGACATGGGATAAGGGAAAGGGAAGGAAAGGGAAAGGGAAAGGGAAAGGGAAAGGGAAAGGGAAAGGGAAAGGGAAAGGGAAAGGGAAAGAAAAGGGAAAGAAAAACCGTGCTCCCTCCTGGAGCATCCCCAGCAGTNAAAGAAGAGAAAGGAAAAAGGAAAGGGAAAGGGAAAGGGAAAGGGAAAGGGAAAGGAAAGGAAAGGAAAGGAAAGGAAAGGAAAGGAAAGGAAAGGAAAGGAAAGGAAAGGAAAGGAAAGGAAAGGAGTTGTCAGACTGAATCAAATTCAAGATCTATTTGGTCTAATGATCTGTTTCTCTGAATGATGCTTTAGGGATGCTTTTCCCCTGAAAGTTCATATAAACACACTCATCCACACTGTGGCTGTCTATGCTTTATGAAATAGGATAAACAGTAACAAATAATTGTGGGAAACAAATAGAGGTGGTCACCTTTTGCTGGAAATTAAAGTGTTTTGGAAAAAAAATTCTGTGTTGGAAAGACACAATTTTAATTTTTACAGAGCTGAGATGCTTAAAAGTAATTGCTCTGAAGTGCCTGAATGCTTTGGGCAAGTTGTTAATTGACAGTGGGAAGCTGAAAGTCTCAATCCTGCTAAGATGGAAATGGTCCTACAGTCAGTTGTAGAAACCCTGATTCCCAACTGAGCCTATTTGTTTGTTGGGATGGTGAAAGAACCAGGGCTGTTCCAAAATCTCCTGTCTTCCATTGGACAGTTCACTGAAGTGACACATTCCCAGAAAATATTTTGATCTCAACAAATCAGAGTTTTTGGACAGAACATTCCTCTCCACAGCTTCCAGCATGTTCCAGAAATAAACATCAAAAAGAGGAGACATGTTTGGTGTGACCTATAAGGTTATCATGCAAAGCCATGGAATGAAAATGAAGCAAGAAAAACAGAAAACTTCCATTTTAACCAAAGTCCTTTGGGCAGAGGAACAGCCGTATCTTAAAAAAAAAAAAAGAGTGGAAACCCCAACTCAACCTTAGTCTGGACTGGAAGAAGTGCTAGAAGGTGTCACATAAACCACTAAGGCAATCTAAAGTGCAAGGCAAGTCCTCAGGAAGAATGAGATGTATGATGATGGTTTGAAGCTCCTTTACCTTTCCCTGAATTGCTCTCTGTAGACTGGGACAGTCTCTTGACACGTTTCTTTCCCCTCCGTGCCTCGTAAATGGCATTGATTTTCAACACCAGCTGCTCAGCAAACACACAAACAAACATACAAGGTTAATTTCTTCCCCAGGCAAGAAATTAAGTTAGAATTTCACTCTTTATCCCAACCTTGGCCACGCTGAAACTCTTCACTTGATGTGAAGATCCCCAAATTCCCAGGATCTGTGCTGTAGTGCCAGCTCCACGCTCACTCTGGTACTGCAGGAGCCCAGGGTAACAAACCCTGATGAAAGCCCACACCTTAAAGCACTTCCACACTGTGCACCTTGACAGAGTGCATCTCTCCATACCATGATCCATGCTCCAGGGAGCACCACAGGGTCCCTTGGTGACCTGTCCTGGTCTGCAGCTTTGGGAGCACAAAACTGGCTGGAGGATGACTGAAGAAATTGAGAAGGGTGGAGGGCAGTGATACTGAAATATTTTACACCAGTGGTTTCCTTTGCAAATCCTGTAATTCCTGTGCTCCCAGCATGAGAGAGGACATTTCAGTGCTGGGCAATGCTGGGCTAAGTGGCTCATTCAGTGCCTCTGGTCTCCTTGTCCATTCCTGAAGGGGAGGGGAATTACAGCAGAGCCATGCCAGGTTTCCTACTGCAGCAGACCTGCCTCCTTCTCAAGCTCCCAGGCAGGAGCAGCTGGACATGGTCACAGCATTCAGATTTATTCCATAAATAATCAGAATAAATTTGGATTCCAGATTGACTTGCACACATCTTGCCAGCTCAAGGTAAGACACTCCCACCACCTACTTGGTCAAGAACTCTGAATACAAATTTTTAAGTGGGAGGCAGGATGCTCTGATGTGGAAGTGCAGCCTTCACCCAGATGCCCAGCTCAAGCCTCAGGTGATGCTGCCCTGAGCAAACCTCAGTTCTAAGCTGGCCCTGCAAGACTGCTCATGGCTCTGTGGGGTAAATAAATACTTGGAATCCTCTCTTCAACTGACATAAAAGTATGTGTGAACACACTGGCAGAGCTCAAGCCCATGCACAGATATGAAGACATACTGGGAAAGAAACCCTAAACATTTGCAGTCTTTGGCTCATTCCTGAAAGGCTGAGGCACACAGAGAGGGCATTCAAAAATCAGATATGCAAACATGAACACAGATCTGGCAACCAGGAAACAAAGAAGATACACAAACACATCCCTTTTTTCCCAAATGCAAACTGTGGGTTTGGAAAAAAATCTCCACAGACTGTCTCTGGTAGCCTCTGCTTGTCCTGCAAAGACTGGGATAAGCAACTGTGTTTTTATAACTGTGTTTTTGAAACATTCAATAGATAGACTGCTGCCAAACCTCATTTGGACTGAATACACATCCTGCCAGATCTGAAAGAAAATAGAATTTAAACGGAGTAATTCTGTATCCAAGTACGAAATAGGAAATGTTGCTGCAGAAAGTGCTCATAACTTCAGACAAGTCCTTTTTGTCACTCAGTTGTCATTATGTTCACTGCTCTCCTACAATCACACCTTACCTTAAATTATCAACAGCCAGTGCACTAACCAGAATGAACAAAGAACAACAGATTTCCAGAAGGAAACAAACACACAAACACACAGACAATTTCTGACTGTCCCATCCAGGAAGCACAGAAGGAAGCATGGGGTACATCTTTAGCAAAATATTAACTGCTTTTTTCCCCTCTGACATATTTCAACTTCTATCCCAAAATTACAATACCCTTTTTTAAAAAAAAATTAATATGAAATGTCAGCTGGAAAAAATACTTATTTGAAAGGTGCAGACATGTTTGTGTGCCTTCTCCTTCAGGCAGAAAGGGGGTTAAACACAAGTCAAGTCAACAGCCAGGACAGCAGCTACCTTGCAGGGATGCCACACACTGGAAATTAAAGAAAACCTGATCTCATACTCACACTCCCACCTGGAAGAAGCCAAACAAAAAAGACAAAGCCCTAGACTTACCTTGGGAATCTTCCTTCTCCTCTTGCCATTCTGAGAGTCTCCCAAGGAGAAGAAGGTGTCATCTGGACTGCTGGGGGTTGAGGGAGGGCTGATTTTGGATGGTGACCCAGTCCCATCACGGCTCAGTTTCCGTATGTCCGGCAGTTTGAAACTCCGCCGCTCCGAGTTTTGTCGGAAAAACATGGGCTTGGAAAGCAACTGGAAATGAAGGAGAAGGGATGAATGGCCACAGCACCTGGTGTATCTTCACTCCATTGCTTACACTGTCACATCAGCAAATCCACGGGGCAGCTACAGCACTGAGCTGTCACAACAGCCTGAGAGTGCTCACGGATTTCTGCACATGCAAGAAATCCACGCAGCTCCAGGCTGCATCCTGAGCAGCAATTTAACCATCCCATTTTCATTCCAGAACTGAACACAGGCTCAAGGATTGGCCAAGAAGGCCTCTCTCCAGTGTGGAAGAAAATCTCCCAGGATTTGGGTAATCCAGAGGCTGGGATTGTAAACAGGACAAGACCTACCAACCAACCACAAGCATTTAGGATAAGGAGCAGCTAGCCAGGAGGAGCAGAGAAGCAGTGAGAGCAGGCAAAAAGCACTGTCAGCATGGCTGCCTTTGACAGGAGCCAGAATCAGTATTTCAAAGGGTACAAGAGATGCTGTTAGACAATTATGGAGACTGCTTTCCTCCTAAACTCATTAGCAAGTTTGGTGGGAGTACAACAGAAGATGCTTAAGTAGCAAAGTTCCTAAAGTCTCTGGCCAAAAATAGCATCAGAGAAGTAGAAAGCTCAGCTCCAGATAAAGAGGGGCAAACTACTTCTCACCAGAAAGATGCTCAATAAGAACCCTTTTTATCTTCTCCTACAGAATTTCCCAGTAGTTATGACAAGGTAAATTGCACCTTTCGTGGGAACAGTATCTGCACTGCCAGAGGATCTGGCATTAAGAAGTGTGGGGGAGAGTTATCCAGCCTAGTTCTGAACAATTCACAGCAACACCATGACTGTAGCTGAGGCAGCACCACCATCTGCCTCCATCAGCAGTTATTAGTCAGACCAATTAATCCATTCAGATTAGTTCAGGTGTCTCTGGATTTGGCAGAGATGCTCAGGTCACAAAAATGTTTGCCACCTACAGAGAAGTGATGTAAAAATGAGGCTGTAAGGAGTCTTTTCACTGAAGAATCTCATTCTGCACCAGGAATATGAGCTACTACATTTAAAGTAGTCCTGAAAGTCTGTCTACGGTGGCCACAACAGAACCAGGTAAAAATAACAAATGTAGAAACCACATGGTACTAGGGGCAACCTCCAAAGACCTCAAAACCCAGAGAGCACAGAGGTGTATAGATGGGGTGGAGGGCACAGGATCCAATCAATAACAAGGATAAGGAACAGAACATAGATGTAGCTGGCCATTAGCCAACCATATCTCAAAACCAAGAACACCTTATTTGTAACAAACTGGTTAACATATTAGTTCCCATGAGACAATTCTTCTCTCTATTCTTTCACCATGATGTCAAAGGATGTCTTTCCTCCTAGCTAGGTGTCTCCCAGGGTTTCAAGCTGAAACTCTCTGCATCTGCAGGTGAAGCCAGCTCTCTGTCCACCTCAATTCCCACATCTGATCAGACCCATTCATCCTTGCTGCAGCCTGGCCAGGCTCTCCAGCAGGATGAATGCTGTACTTGCAAACCCACTGGCTGCCAAGAGAGCCGCAGCATCTCCTTTTCTGACTGATGCAGATGATGGCCTTTAGAGGCCAAAGCACTGCAGAGTGATACAAGCTCCTGCTCAGCTCTCCTGCTGGGAACAGTATCTCTGGTGAAAGGCATTCCTGTGAGCACTGCAGCCCCCTTTGGTTAACACATGTGGGAAATCTGGGTGCAAATCTCTCTGAGGGAGATCAGCCTCATCCCAACACTCATACACACGGCCCCTTGCTGCTCTAGACCTAACTAGCAACAAGGAGAATGGATTGAGAACTACAGAACAATTTTCACTTTAAAGAGCTGAATTAGCCAAAGACACCTTAGTTGCTGATTAAGCTGGTTGGAAAAGAACAGCACGTCAAGAATTGCTGCACATAAAATTTCTGAAAATGCTGGGTAACAGCTCTAATAATAGTTGTTACTTGGAAAGCATTAGGAAACCCTTTGGCCAGGAAAGCTGGGTTTAGATCCCTGCTATCTACTCTGAACCAATTAATTGCCAAGATGACTTTGGCCATCACACTGTCCCTGCTGCCCCAGGCTTGGATTATTCAAACAAGCAACATGAATCAACCAAAGCAGCTTGGGAGGCTGAGAGAGCAGGGCTGCCCTTGGTAAACCCTGAGCTCTGAGCAAGAGGTGCCAGCCAAAGTTTTCCTCTTCTTTTGGTTCCATGGACAAGGAGGAAAAAGGCACCAAGCTGGGAGCTGTGGTGGGGATGCCCTTCTAGCACCAGCTCTCCACCCAGGCCACTGGCACTGTGTTTCTTACCAGCAAATTGTCTCATGGAGAGAGCAAAAAACGACTCCTGGGGGGGAAGGAGGACCTGCAGAGGCACCTGGGCACCAGCATGGGCAGACTATACTGCCCACAGGCACTGAGACAAGGCTATTGCAGGCCTTGATTACCCAAACAATTCCATGCCCTCTTTGAGGGGAGGAAGGTCTTCCCACATCACCAGGGAAGGCGATCCTGGAGTGAAAAAAAAGTGAAAGCAAACAAACCATTTATGTAAGGGAATGCTGGTTTGCTTTTTTACCTCACTGAAGGGCAGTAAATCCCCTCTCATCACACTGTATTCTGTGGCAAAAGACATAAAAGAAAAGTCCCTAACATGGACTGGATTTCACCCAAAAACTTTTTGGGGTAGAAGAGGTGGTCACTTGAATCAAAGTACCTTTGTGGGAGTCCCAGGTACAGAAGAGGTGGGGGATGCTGGGAAGGTCAGGACACATTTCTTCCCCAAACAGCGGCTGTTGGTCTCAATGTCTTCATAAGGATTTTCCTTTGATGGTGGATCTGCAGCAAAAAGCCAAAAGCAAAGGGTTCTAAGTGCAGAAAATCTCTGAGGTTTGCCATAAAAATCCGCTTAGGGATCCGCTGGTCTTCTCCCACCTCCCACATCAGACCTGTTCTCAAGCATTCCTGCAATTGCTTAATTCTCTCCATAGCCCTAAAAATCCAGCTGCTTGCTGGACAGTGTCCAAACCCTGACAGACAAATGCAGCCACAGAAACATATCACAGATAGTACAGATGGAAAAGACCCTGCGAGCCCTCAAATTCATTTTCCTGTGTCCAGAAGAGCTGTGATGTTCTCATGCACACTATTTCATAACTATATTTCCTTCTTTCCAGTCCTCTGCTTGGAGTTGCTCAATGAAATTGTGAGCTGAAGCCTAGCATGAACTTCTCTGTGTTTAAGCCCCACATTTAGGGGGATGATATCTGGTCATCACTTACTTGGGGCTGAAGTGATGCCCTGCTCTTGGGCTGACTGCCCAATATTTAATCCACTCTCTGAACATGGATATCTATCACACAATCCAGGATTTCAAACACCTCTACCAATCATGGAGACCTCAGTCTCACAAGCTGTACTTTAGAAAGAGGGAAGGATTAAGCCACTCAAAGTCAGGATGCTCTTGCCCTGGAGAAGGATGGGGGGAGGGGATGTGGGACACAATGCACATCTCTGAAACAGATGTAGGTTCCCTTCTTCCCAGTAATTCTGCAGAGGAGGCACACAACTAATTTGATCCTATGTAATGAACTTCTTATATCCCACTCTTCAGCAGTACTAGGGAATGTAAACCTCAGTGTGTTCAAAAAGAGCACAACTCTGACAAAGCAGGTTGTGACATCTCCACCCAAGCATCTAAGAAACCACTGACAAAGGCTCAGCCCAAGCATCTGCACAGGCAAATGATAAGTTATGAGCCTTGTCTCTTCACTGCCTCATTTCATACCCTATCCCAGTGGACAGCTGGGACTTGAAGCAACTGCCTTTCCCTTACTGTCACATAATGCTTGGCTGAGAGTGAAGGCTGGGAGTCAGTGCTGCAAGGCTCTGCAGCAGGACCTGCAATGGCTGTGGGATCTGTCTGACCAGTGCACTCCCACTGCCTGCCCAGTTGGGGCAGAGGTGCAGCTGAACTCTTCAGACAAGGACAAAACCCCAAATGTTTCCCAGCACTGTCCTCTCCAGTAGCTGGTGACACCCAGTGCTCCAGCAGGGAATCCAAATTCGCCATGGAGAAGGCAAGTGGGGGTGACACCAGCAAAGCAAGGCTGCACTAACACTTGGTCAGCAAACATTCTCCTGTCCCTGCAAATGGCTCCACTTTCTAATTCCAATGGTCCCTTCAGTATTGAAAATATACTTCAGCTGTCATGCAACTGGGAAGATTGGAGAAAAACAGAATAAGTTTGGATTGTTGGCTGTCCCATCCTCAAACTTCTAAACAAGTCCAATTAACTTCAGTCTAGAAGAAAGAAGAACCATTTAAACATTTCCCCTTTTTTTACAAATAAACCTTGTCATCCATTGGCCAGCTTCCAATATTCTAGGTAAGCAAAGATGAACAGGGGAAAAAAGGGTGCATGAAGGAAATCTGTGTGACTTGCTGGGAATTGGAGCCATTATCCCACCAGCTGCTGAAACCCCCCTAGGTCACACATAGGGGTGTGTGTAGGTGTGTGTTTGCACGTCCTCATGGGCACAGGGATTGTCTGTGGGCAGTGTCCTGTGGCTGAAATCTTGGTTCCCCCTCCACTGCTGAGGTTTTCACATGTTGTTTGTTTTGTGGATTCAACTTGTCTGTGGTCTTGTGAAAAAGAAAGCTGCAGCTTTTTATTTCAAGCTATCCCTGTCCACCCCTTTTCCCAAGCTTCCATGGTAACACCACCAGGATTGCAGGAACCAATTAAAGATCACTGACTCCAGGCAAAGCTTTAACATGCAGCAAGAAAACAAAAAAACAAACACAATCTATTAGCTGACAATTACCTATAACTTTGTTTTCTTCTAATCTTTGCAACTAAAAGCTGGAGGGCAGACAAACTTCAGGCTGATATTTGAGTTCCCTGCTTGGGACATGGGGGTGTGCTTGTGTTTGAATAGATGGATTTGCCTCCACAGCCACTCTGTAATGCTATCCATGTTATTCCAGCTGACAAGGTGACCCTTACTCAGTGGTTTCTGAGACCTCCCATCATGCCCCAACACAAAAACCCCACAGCAGCTGCTTAGACACTCCCTGTCCCTTTGGCCCCCCAAGTAAAGAGAAGAAAAAAAGCAAACACAAGGCCCTTAGCTCCACAAATGAGGCTGACAGCTTCAAAAATGCCAGAAAGGATGGATTAGAATTGCCTTGTCTGCCATCAGTCCCAAAGGAACACAATCCCTTTAAGAGTCCTTTCTCATCAAGTATGATCAGATTTTATTAATATCAAAATAGTAATGCCTGGCCTGCTCCTGAGAAAGTGCAGCTCCTCCTATGCTGAACAACACAGAGCACCTTTGTAGGATTGCAGCAGCATGGCAAGAGCTGATGCAGCTAGTCCCTTCCTAATCTGCTGACCTCAGCCAAGAGATTTACACAGCACCAGCCTAAAGCTACTAAAACTCATTAAGGCTTTCTCAAGGGGGACACTTCTATTCTGTGCTCCATCAAAGGCCATCTAACTCACAATATTAAAAAACACTATATAAATGGAGAGAGTTACAGGAAATAATCTTCAGAATGGCATTGATCTGACACCGAAGTTAGAGAACTAAATAAAAGTCAATTTCAAAGATTGTGGGACCCAGTTTCTTAATTGCAATGGTACTTGAAGCCATACACAATCCTACTCCTGAGCTGACTTCAAGCCTACATTTTCAGACTGCTTGCATTATCTCAGTAGTGACAAAATCACCACAATGGACAGATCAGAGCTGTGAGAATTAATCCACAGGACAAAAGGAAGGCAGAGGAGATATGCCAGCAAAAAATAAAAGCTGCTTTCCATATGCCTCAGGTTTATCTTTGAAGCTGATGAACTTTGAAGTACCCTGTCCATTTTTCTTATCACTTGCCAATAATATGTGCAAAATGTGTCCTGGTTTACATTTGGATAATAAACATACTTTATTCAGCACCTCTGCTGAATGCCTGTTGACCACGAGTCTCTGCTACTCAGGACTAGCACCAGCTGCCTTCCCTGTGCAGAGTTTCTGTTACAAATACATATTATGGTATTGGCTTTTTGCAAATGTTAGAGTGGATATTTTATGTGTAGTGTTAAAATAATTTTTAAGATATAATTTTATTTAAAAGTAACATAAGCTAATAAAGTGTCTTTGTAGTAAGTAAACTACCTACTTAGTTAAATAACACCCAGTAAAAACACCTGTTACTAATATACCAATTACCAACACCGACCATCTGCAAAAATTGAAGACCACAGCCCAAATTAAAACTAATAAAAAAAAAAATTAAAACCACAGCCAAAAAACATGCATATTCTAAAAAAACAAACTCAAAAAGCAGCCATGTAAAACAGTTCTTAAAATATAAAAAATAGTTAATCAAAAAGTTTGAAAATGTGTGATAGGTCTATGAATATGCAACGGGCTGATGAATTATAGGGGTGCCTCCAAAACAGCAAGTGAATGCCAAGCACCTGGCTGCTATAACCTTCTGCCTTATTGTTTGTCTCTTATTGTCTTTTATGAAACTGTTTAAATTTTACCAAAGGAGTGAAGCTGGTTTTCCACAGCCCCTACCCAGGATGTCCTCGTAGACGTTCTCCTCGGATAAAGTGCGTGTCAGGGCCAGCTTGGTCTGCGCGTACCAATCCACCCGGCCGTGCTCGGACGACGACTGCAGCAAGTCCTCAAACTCGTAGGATTTCCTGCACCATGGATGGGAGGAGGAGGAGGAGCACAGAGAGGACAGTGATGCAGTTAACCAGCATTTATAACCAAATTACAGCTAATTCACTTTTCCACACAAATTACTGGGAACGTTTCACTCCCTCATCCCGTATAAAGCATGGAAAAGCAATACTGAGGTTGGCTGTTTTTATCAGCCATGCAAATAAAGGCATTTGGGGGTGCCACAGATAACCTGGGTTGTCATGGCAATAGCACACTGTGAAGATGCAAGTGTTAAAGGCACATCCTGGAACACTGCACAGAACCTTAGGACAAGGGAGGTCCCATTTACAGCACAGATCCCACCTGCTGAAAGCACGAGAGGGCCCCCAAATCAGCTCTCTGAGCAGCATAGAAAAACAAAACTTGATTGCAGAATGGTAGGAAGGGTAAAACTGTGCCCTCCATGAGCAAACTCAGCAAGTTTTGATTTCCTTTCTGCAATGGAGCCAGGAATTTTAAAGTGACAATTTATCCAGAGGGCATTAGAAAAGCAGTGTATTTTATGCTCCTCACACCAAAAATGTGTGACAATCATGTGGGAGGGGATAAAAGGCAAGCAAGCACTGCAGAAGAATATATACACATCGGATTCACTGAGGTTTACTATGGACAGTGAAAATACTGCAGTAGAGACTAGAGATTATCATTCCAAACACTGTTCCAGACCAGCTGTGGTCATTTTGCAATTAGGAAGAGTTTCTGCTAAGAAAACCAAAACAAAACCCCAAATCCCGCAATTTTGGGCTTGAAGGTTAAGCCATGTAATACAGTGACCTTAAATCTGCCATGACTTATCCCTCCACAGTTACCCTGTGGAGTAGTGCTGGCCACTCATCCATGCTGGGAGAGATAACTGAGTGTTGATTATGCTGGAGATTCTGAGCAAAAAGGAAAGATGGGAAGGTGGGGACTCCACCAAGAAGACCAACAGGTTCATGAAACACAGCCCCACTACCTGTGGTCAGCGTTGTTCTTGTGCTTCCCACTCCAGAGCCTCCTGCTGACAGCTGATGGGGGAGGAGAGGAGGGCAGAGGAGGGGGAGGAATGGATGGCAGGGGGGGTAAGTTCCTTTTATTCCTAACTGCTGGCACCCAGTCCTCTTCCCCCTCGTGTTTGAAAGTCCTCCGAGGCTTGGGCAGGGGGTTGATGAAGGGCTTCTTCTCCGGCACCCCCGGCTCTGTGTACACATTCTCCACCGTGCACTGCTTGGATTTCACATGAGAAGTTCTTATCTCTTCTAGAGTCCCAAAAATTGGCTCACTGATTTCAGAGTCCAGGCCAGGAAGCCTTTTGTTGAGCTCAGTCCCCCCACATACGCCCTCATGGCCCTCGGGAGCGGCGTGCCCTTGTGCTGTCTTCTCCTGCAAGCACTGTGGGGAATAGTAAGTACCAGGCAACTGTGGCTGCAGCTCTGCTGGGCCATCTTTCAAAGCCTGCTCTAGCTTCTTGACCTGACTAAGCACTGAAAGATTCTCCTTCTGGACCTCCCACTTCCCACTTTTCACTTCCTTGCATTTTCCAGGGCTGAGCTCCATTTCCTCATCCTTCTGCGCTTCCCCTTTTCGCTCTGCTGCTTGCCCCGTGCCTTTCTGAGTTCCTGCTTTCCTCTCATTCTCTTTGCCTGCCCCTTTGCACTCCAGTTCCCAGCTCATCAGTCTCTTGGTCTCTGCTTTTCGAGTCACCAGTGCCTCCCCACTCATTTTCTCAGTCACACAAGGCATCTTGTGCTCCTCTTTGACTCCTGGCTCCTCCTCTCTGCGAGGAGCACACTGCGTTTCCTTCTTCCCTTCCCATTCTGAAATTTTCTCCTTGATGCTGAAGGACTTATTCCTCAAGCCGATTTTCCCAGGTATATTCTGAGTGCCTCCTATCTGCCTCCTGATGATTTTATTGTTTTCTTTGACATTCAGATCCACAGATGGGTCACTGATGATCATTTTAGGACTAAGCATGTTCTGCTGAAAGCAGTCGAGCCTTGGATCCAGCATCAAGTTCTCCAAGGCTCCCAGTGGGCTCTTCACCACAGGAGAAACTGGTTCAACCTCAGGTGTCAAACCCAGGGCAACAGAGGAGCCTTCAGAACATTTCTCATTCAAAAATCCACACAAAGGTTTTTCTAATTCCTTCACAGCTGCTGTATTGTTCTTATCTGCAAGCTTGATCCTGCATATCGAAGACAAAAAGGAAAGACACATTCACTGCCATTACTCATCCTTGGCTTAGTTCATCAGCTCCTCAAGCTTTACTCATAAAGCTGATGGCAGAGGATGCTCAAACTAAGCACTGGACATGGGCTTAGAGGGGAGGATGCCCAGGGAAAGGTCCTTCTAGCCAGAACATACTGCCCTTCTCTCATTAAAACCAAGATGAGATTTGAAATGGAGCTGTTCTCTGTGGATGAAGTAGGCTGCAGGTGAGAGAGGTGTTTTTTGTACATGCTGATACCAATGAGAGCTTCACGAATGTGTGTATGTGTGTGTGCAGAAGTGCAGCAAAGCTTTGGACATCATCAGGCATTAAGAAAACAAATGCAAAATGGACCAGTTGCAAACAACAGCAAAATTACTGCTGTTACACAGAGGAGAAAGCATATTGTACAGCTGGCATTCCTGTAGTGCCTGCTCAGAGGATCTCTCTCATCCATCCTAATGTTCCCCAAATGCATATTGATGCCCAAAGACTGCACTTTTATTATTCCATTTCTATGGGCTCTACCATCCCAGTCCACAGGTACACTTAGGTCCCCAGGCACATTCCCACAGCACCCAGAAACCAGATTCAACATTCTCAGATTAAACATCTTCACTGTTTGGGTCCAAAGTGCAACAAAAATTCCAAATCTATTTAGTCTAGAGATTTCCAGGTGTGTACTATCACAGGATCAATACTGTGATATTCTATCAATATCCTGCTGAACAGGCAGTTATTCCAACACAAAATGTTTCTGAACTGAAGCACTTGGTCATGTCTTTTAGGTTTGCCTGGGCTTGGGAAAGAGCACCAAGACAACAAAAGGTAATTACTAGGATGCAAACCCATATCATTAGTCCCATTTAACTGCAATCCCAACATAAGATTCAGCTTGGGAAATTGCCCCATTAACTTAAACGTGCCAATTGTGCCTCTTCCAGAACTCAGCAGTCTTGTAAGAGCATCCCTGGGGATACACTGAGTGCTGCAGGCCTGGAGCTTTGTCCTGGAGCTAAGCAGAGCTGGCAGCCATGGCAGGCTTGGTTATGGTGCAAATTGAGTCTGGGACAGGTTTGAGAGAGGAAATGGGACCTGAGCCACACCTGTTCTTCCTTAGCCTCACAGATATTTAACTCCTGGCTGTGGCAGTGGCACTGTGCTTTGGTTAAGAGCTGGTGCTGTAAACACCATGGTCCTTCCCAAGCTGGGCATCACAGTGCCACTGGTGGCTGGACCTTGGAGTAGAAGCCACCCTGCAATGGGTGGGGACACTGGGGCTCTTCTGAGGAGTCCTCAGGGTTGAAGACTTCAAGTGCAGGCAGGGAAAACATTGACAGAGATATCATCAGCACAAGTGCCTTGGGGCAGACCTTTTCCAGCACTGTGAGTCTGGAATATTAGAAGCCTGACTGAATGAGTTAATACACATAAGATGGGACCTATGGAGTGTGTTTTAATGTGGGAGGAGAGAGGGACAGCCCCCAATAGAGAGAAGGTTTCCTTCCTTTGGTTTTCTTTGTGTTGGGGATAATAAAGACAAGCAAAGCACAAAGCTCTCACCTCTCAAGAGACTTGCAGACAGCACCCCCAGACTTGCTGCTCACATCGGCCACCTTGCTTGCTGTCATCATGTCAGCACACAGCAGGGCAGCAGGTCACCTGCAGACACACACAAGGAAGAGGCATTGCTCTCTGCTCAGCATCCTTCTCTTTGCCTTCTACACACACACTTTTCTCCTTGAAATCCAGCAGAGGAGCTGAAGCAAGACATGACAGCTTTCTGAGGACAGCCCAGTGAGGAGTTGAAAGTTTTTGAGGGCAAAAATTGTGTTTGACTCATCATCAATTGCTGCACCTTGAATTATATATGGAGCACATTTCAAGAAGGCTTTTATTGCTGTCAAAATCTCATCAGATTTAGATTTTTTTTCCCCTTGAAGAAGACTAAACAAAAAATAATTTTATAACAACCTGTGTTAAGGCCACAAGTCTGAAGTGGCTGCTGGGCATATAACACTGTCACAACATTGGAAGCTTGGGATAAGAAAACATTTTAGCCTGAAGAGACACTGCACTGAAGCCATTGGTCTTCTCTCTGGTGGGCCATATTAGCCTGCTACTGATCTCATTTCACAGGACAACTCCTTGTGGGCATAAGATAAATCATTCACAAAAATGAGTCATTCTGTTTGCCTCATGATTTCTAGCACTCTTGGAATGACTGTCCCTCTCTGAGTGCCACTGCTACCCAGTCAATGCAACCGACTCCATCTCCACTTTATTGTGCTGCAATGCTCTTTTTTGTTGAACAGAAAATAGAAGAATGACTCTGTTACTCTGCAGCACCACCTCTGCTCACTTATCAGGGGGGTCTTCCTGCTCTAAAGCATTGCAATGACAACAAGCAATCTTGTAGGCAATACATGGAAAAGTCTCTCAGATCTCTCCACCAGCTGGTCTGCCAGAGGCTGCCCTGCCATGCTGGCATTTGACAAGACCAAGTGCCTCTTGTCATTAAAAAAAAATACAGCCCACTACACCAAAAACAGAAAAGAACAAAAGGATCTCTCCTTTCCACCGTTCAAGTTTTTAGGCAGAGAAAGGAAAAAGGGGGGTGGGGGGGAAATCAGTTTTGTTTGTTCACAGTTTTCTCTCCCTCCTTTTATTCCATACTGGCAATGTTCCTGAGGCAAGGAGTGAACTCTGGGTCAACTCAATGTGTACACACTCGGGGCAGCTCAATGCTAACCATTTAGCAGACTCTCTTTTTCCCAGACAATAAACCCCCTTGGCTTCTCTCCCTCATTAGTAACTGGAACAAGCACCCATTTCACATCTAGACATAGAGCAGCCTTGCAACACTGTCAAGAAAATTTACCAGTCCAAGGAACAAAATCTATTCATCCATCCCTTAACTGTTATAGATTGAAAATAATGTAAAACTAACCATACTTGTGGCCTTGGCCAAAGAATGACTCACCCAGGCAGCCAAAGCAGATTCTGCAAAGCTGCAACAGAGTCTGCTCCGCACTTGGTTTACAACATCCCTAGAGCAGGAATCACTCAGCACTCATTTGGTGCCTTGCAGCTCCTTGTCACTGCCTTTAGCAGTGTGAAATACAACATTTCTTGTGTCCACACACACAATCCCTGGGGCTCTGCTGAAACATCAAATGTTTGCTGGGGATGTGCTCCTCTGTCCTCATAAATCCCCCAGTTTCCCCATCAGGAAACTCCATCTCTCAGCCTTTTCCAACAGCCTGCTAACAAACCCTGCCCTGAAAATGAACATCTGGGTACAGGCAGACTCATGCTCAGCACAGTCAGCTCCCTGGCAGTGGGACAGGCTGAAAAGAGGATGATACAGAATAAGAGGTGCACTTGTTTCTTCATCTGTGGTGGATGGGACAGACTCCATGAGCTTTGATTTGCAGAAGTGAGCCACAAAGCAGCTGCTGAGTGCTGCAAGAGTCTCATGGGAAAGAAGCACCACTGCAAGCAGCAGATCAGCGTGACTTGGAACCAAGGGCAGAGGGATGTCTGTCCCTGCCAGGCACAGGTGTGGCTGGAGTAACCAAAGCAACACACTCACACTAGGCAGATTAAAGAGTGGTCCAGGAGCTTCCAAAGCTGTGACAACAGATAGGTACCTACTGACACCCCCACTGACAACACACACTGCTTAGGGAGTAAAGCCATCCCTAGGAGATACAGGGGTGGCTGTGCCTTCTCTGTGAACAGCAGGGCACATATGGTGCCCTCAGCATCACCTAGAGGATTATTGCAGCACATTAGCTGGTTCTGCTCAAAAGAGTAAATATTTATCCAAACATATCAGAAGACACATGAGGGGAAAAAGAGTCACCTCTGGAATAAAACAGCAGAAAATAATAAGGTATTTCTCAATAAGTCCAACAGTCAAAAAATTCCCTGGGGCCAAGCACAAGCCCAGATGAGCTTCAGAGATGATATGATTATCTCTTCCAATAATACAATCACCAGAAATAATTTGAAGGCCTGACCCACAGGCATTGCCAATACCTGACCAGAGGAATTGTGTTGGCAATGATGGAAAATTGCCTCCAGTTGGCAGAGAATACCGATTTTTGTTTTCCAAGTTTTGGCTCCACAAGGCACCCAGAGCTAACACGACAGTTCATTGTGAAAGGCAGAGGGAACTCTCGTCCCTCCTGATTGCCCACATCTACTCTACAATCACCCACACACTGCCCTGTGTGCTGGCTCAGGCCCTTTGGAGCATCTCTGTGACCTGCTAAAGCTCATGGAGAGTTTTTGACAAAGCAGCACACAGAAGAGAACACAAACCAAATCATTACAAGGGAGGTAATGAGGTTGTGTGCACAGGAGGGAAAGATGGAGGGCAGTGGGGAGAGAGCACAAAGGACATTGTAAGGCTGGGGAAGGGAGACCTGCCAGGGGCTGAGAAGTGTTACCTGAAATGCTCTGCTTTCCTGCCTCATCAGCAATGTGACCAGGGCCCTACAAACTGCCCAAAGAAACAAGCAGGGCTGAGTTCAGTCAGCTGGAGACCCCAGAAGGACATACACACATCATCAAGCTGGTACGCCTTGACAGGTTGCTGCTTTCTCTAAAAACCACACAAGAACTTTCTACCAGCAATGGGAGGCACAGCCCCACAGAACCCCAGCCTGAGGCCACTGCACCCGGCACATAGATCCTGGAGCAGGACATCAAGGCCATGAAAGGGGAGAGAAGATACTGAGAACCTTGCCACTGCAATTGTTCTCCATTTGGAGAACCTTGCCACTGCAATTTATTCCCTGCCATTGTCTGGGGGAACAAAGCAGTCATCTGATAGCGTTTCAAAATTAAACTGGGAAAGGAAGGACAGGGGAGGAGAGGGGAGGAGGGGGGAGGAAAGAGGGAGGGGAGGGAGCTCTCAAACCTGTTGGCTGGACCCTGGGAAGGATGCGAAGTCTCCCAGCAGAAGCCTCTCGGTATCTCCCACATGCACAATTCCCAGGGCCATGTGATAGGGGCTTCCTGCCACCAAGTGAAGTGAGACCTACCCCGACCTCTCTCTTCCAAACAGAGTTCCTGCCTGCTTTGTGTTCGCAAAGAGGCGTTTGTTTACTGATCTATCATTGGCATGCAGGAAACAGCCTTGACATGAGCTGTAATCATCTGTCTCCAGCAATAGCTGTTTGGCTTTCTTCTAATTTAAGTTTTCCTCTGGCCCCCCTTCCCCAGTGCCCTCTTCCCCACTTCCGATCCAAATGCTTTTGGAGTACGCACATCTGGTTCAGGGATGCTATGCGATGTTTCCAGAGCAATCAGTGAATAAAAAAGAGGCACACTCTCACCCTCAAAGGGCAGAGAAGGCTTCCACAGGAACATCTCCAGGGAGAGGAAGACACCAGCTTTGCCCACTGCACTTGGTGTGGCCACCAGACGATGACAAAATCCAGGGGAGCTCAAAGACCCCGCAGTCCATATTATTGGAAATGCACACCGGTCACACATGGGGATTCTTGTCTCTGAGACAGGCAGCGATGGCAGCAAGCCTCCCAGGCCTCCCTTCTTTGCAGTTTTGTTTGTGGGGAATAAACCAAGCATCTCTCACAAGTGGTTTGGGGATAGGTATTACCCTTGCTGCATATGGCTGGAGGCCATATCTCAAGGTTTCCTTTGCTCTGTTTACTCTCCCAAAAATTTCACCCATGTCCACAAGTGGCCACACTGCTGGTGCATATGAACAGCAAGGCTTCACAGCAACAGGACCAACCTGCAGCTAGTCCAACTCTCCTCCAAGAAGAAAAAAAAGACATGTTGTGTTTCTCCTTGGTGCTCAAAACCTGAGTAACTCCGAGCAGTCAAAGCCTCCCTGCTACAGTGCTTTACACAACAAAGGGTGCAGCATAAAGACAGCAACAAGGAGGCAATAATATATAACATATATACACATATAAAGAACAGGAAGGATGCCAAGAAGACAAAACACTAACAGGAAAAATATGAGTAAGGGGAAGCCAACAGTTAAAGCCTTCAAGGCTCCCTCCCCCAGCCCTTGCTCTGTTTGGAGCCTGTTTTCCTTTGGGGGAAGAAGCAGGCATGAGGATGCGTGCCTGTGCTCACACACACACACACAGCCCCAGCACTGGGCAGTGTCCATGCTCCCAGCATGAGAACTGCCTTCCTGAGGTCACTGGCAGGGTGTAACCCCAGGGAGTGAGCCCCTGCTCAGCAAGGGATGAGCCAAGCAGGGATGCAGCCAGAGCTGGGAAGGGCAACAGGACCCAGGAGAGGCTCCCTTGGTGAAGCAAGATGTTTTCAGTGGAGGAAGCCCTGACTCTAGGTGCCCAACACCAACCCAGCAGCAAGGCACAGGTTTTCTCAAACCTGAGCTCGAAGGGGCCTTAAAGGAGCCTCCCTCACCGACAGCCCGAACAGCTTCTCCTCAGACACCTTACACAAAGTCCACTTCTCTCCTGTCCTGGTCAGCCCTGCAGATGGGCCACCTCCACAGCAGCAGGGCTTCTCAGAAAGGATCAGTCAGCTTACTCATGAGGAAAAACCTTTCTACCAAGAGCAGAGGGCAAGGGCTCTGCCCTTGGAGACACCCAGTACCCAGCTGGACTATGTCCCAGACAAGCTGCTCTAATGACCCCACTGAGCATGGGGCTGTACTTGCCACCTCCAGAGGTGCCTTCCCACCTCAGCTACTCTGCCATCCTGTGCTGGGCACAGTCAGTTTAGGGCAAGGTGACCTCTTTGCAGATACTGATTGTCCTGGCTATGTCAATCTCATGACGACTGAAGAAACCAACAGCAGGATTGTTCAGTTCATCACACTCGTAATGGGATCCTAATTGTAGATAATTCTAAATAATCGGAGCCAAGTAATTTGTTAAAAAGAAAAAAGCAGGATAAACTTATGCAAAACACATAAATGAAGGAGCAATGACTGGGAAGTGACATGCTCCTACAGTAACTTTCAGAGCCAGATCCCACACAGCCTCCTATTCCCCTCACCCCACTCCGCCCTAACTTTTCCCTTTGATCTATCATATCTTACACCACAGGGCTTACAAGGGGGTCAGGAGAATCCCACGTGTCAAAACAAACTGTATTTTCAAAAACCCCAGTGGAACTGATGTTCCACAACCTCTGCCTTTGTGCCAGCACCCCACATCAGGGGGACAATGTGAGGAATGCAGGAACTTGCCATGTCCAGCAAAGCTGTGCTGGGTGTCATGGTATGTCTTTAATTTCATTATATAATTCCATCCCCTGACCTTCTCCCTCTCTAAGCATGCAGAACAAACTCTGCCTGCTTATGTGTCTTTAACCTGCCTGAAAGGATTACTCTGGTCCAAGGGCCTGCCCTGCTCCTCCCTTGGCTGCCAGCAAGGTGGTCCCATCCCTACCCTTGGTAAAAGACATGTCTGATCACATCTGATGGTTGCCTTTGACTAAGGGTGTGCCTACTTTTTTTCCCCCCTTCTTGCTTTTGCTTTGTATCAGCTCCAAGGCTTTTCCTTTCAAGCTAGGACGGGCTCACAAGCTGCCTGGTTCAACACCCTAAACCAGCAAAGAAATAAAAAGTGGGAGAAGCAAAAAGTTTTCTGCTCAGATAGCAACATCAGTCACCTGTCTGGGAAAACCTCATGAGCACTGGAGCACATGGAAGGAATCATAGAATGATTTGGGCTGGAAGGGGCCTTAAAGATCTTTGAATTCCAATCCTCCTTGCCAGGGCTGGCAACAAGACTCTGCTTGTAAAGAAGTTAACCCTCAGCAATGAGAACAGGGAGCCAGCAGGACCTGCTATGGGCAATATTAGAGGGTCACCCCAGGTCTGAGACCATCCTTATTCTGTAGTAAAGCAGATGGACCCTTGAGAAACTGCTCTCACCTCCTGTCCATTACTTCTCTCCACCAACCACTTGCTGAAGGTTGTAGGACAAGCTCCACGGGGATATCACCAGCATCACCTGCCTGACACCCTGAGCTGGAAGCATATCTGGTAATAAGGTAGCTCTAAAAACCTCTGCTGACCATGTGCCAGCTGAAACTTTTTTCCCACAGAGCCCTGGAAAAGTTAGGGTAGAGATGACTCAGGAATGGCAAAGAACAAATTCCTGATCCAAACAGCACTTCTGTTTCAAAGCATAAAAGATAAATTTTAGCAAAAGAAAAGCCTAAATTTTCTTTTTAAACACAGGGGAAGTGGCAGCAATTTTCTCCCCAGGCTCCACGCTGAAACAGCTGAACCATTTTGGCTGAAGGCTTTCAAAAGTAATTCAGCCAGAGGCAATGCTCAGCATGGAAAAGTGCAGACTGAAACAAAAATAAAATCTTGACCTGAAGACAGTAATCAAAAACAGGGTCTCATAATATGAATTGTCTTCTGTTAAAGGTGGGGCTCGTTGCACCCACTATTATTAAGCTTGTCCTACATTTTCCATTGTCTTATTTTCTCTTTGTTCCTCCCTCTAAACACATAACAAACAGAAAAAAAACAACTCAAAGGGTATTTGAGATTTCTTCAGTTTCCTTCAGGCAGACACACCCTCAGCTAAAAAACACAGCATTTTCAGGGTTAGTTGTGGGAAGTTTCATGACCATGACCCTGTCAAAAAACCCAGAAACACTCTTTTTCTAATTCACTGCCCCCAATCACAGATTTAGTCCTGCATGCATAGAAGGTAACTACTTTAGAGACATGATGAGTCTGAACTCCTGCAGGTAGGTTAACAAATAGTGAGAAAAAATTCACGTGGAAAGGAAGAGAATGATTCAGTATTTTCTAATCTGGCTGCTAAAATGATTGCAATGCTGAATTAGGAATTAGGTGTTTCAGGCAATGCCTTCTACAAGGAAGTAATGAAAAAAGATTGAAAAAACCCTGTAATTCCAGATGAGGAATCCAAGACCCTGGGAAGCGATGATGGCAGAAGTAAAGGACAACCCTTCTGGGACAGTTCCTGGCATTACTAGATCATCTCCCTGTGTTTAAGGTTTTGTGTGAGTGTATGTGTGCACACAGTGGGGTTGCTCATCCCCTTTGAAGGGGTGATAATATTTGCTTTTGCTTTACAGCCTAATAAATGAAAATTCAGTTACTTGAAGTCAAGGCTGAAGAAGACACTGGTGGTGTATCTTTGCCTGCAGATTACATCAGTGGAAATGGTGATCCATACCTGATTGGTTTGGCTTTGAAACTACCCACAGAGAAAAATGCTGTGGTCAATAGAGAATAAAACAAAACAGATATGGACCAGATTGACACAAGCACACATCTGCCAGCAGAATCATCTATCAGCCACACGAAGAGACAGGATTCCAGCAGATGCAGTGGAACTGGCTTCAAAAATAAATTGGCAAGTACTCATTTCTACCAGTGCAGCTAGCTGATGTAGGTGCTTTTCCCTCCTCTAATAGGAGTGCTGTGTTACAAACTCACCAGTCCTACTATACCAGTAAATCACTTCTAGTGTAAAAGAATTGGAAAGAATTCAGGGTGACTATGCTTATAACAAACCCAAACATTTGACAGCATAGGAAACAACCTGTCACTAAAAAATAGTGTTCAGCTCATGAACCACACTGGAATTCATTTTTGATGTGGTGAGATAATCTCTGCTATTCTAACATAAATGGGACCCAGAGAGGTCCCTTCGAGGAGCAACTCTGCAAAGAGTTTCCTGGCAGGAAGACAAATTGTCTCACATTCAGAAAGGAAATGAGAGCATTAAAACGAAGAACTTCAACTTCTTCCAAAATAAGTTATCATCAGGGAGACAAATGGAGCCTCAGCAAATCTCTCCTTTGGTGGCCTTCACCCTGCAGGATGCTGACTCTTGTCCCTCCTGATGAGGATTTAGCACACAGCTTCCTGAAGTGTCCATCACCAGAACCTTGGGGCACCATCTGCCTGCTCCATGAGACCTTCCTGTACCCACTCCAAGTCCATGACCTTCCACTACATTTTGTCTCTATCCAGCATCACCTTCTGAGCTCAAGCAAAAAGTCACCCACAGATTGCTCTTTGGTTCAAGAGATCCCTCTTCCCTCTTTCTCCTTCAGCCTCCTCTTTGCTCCTACATACTCTCCCATGTATCTTGGCCATCACAAAGGCAGAATCTGTTTATTGCAGACCTGATTCTAGATGGAAACCTTCCAACCACAGCACATCCCCTCTCTCAGCCTTCCTGAGCAGAGAGCAGCACGTGAGCTGCCCAAGATTTAGCCATCACCAGGAGGAAGCTCACAGAGCTCCAAGGAGGAACAATCCTCTGCAGAGAGGGCTTGCATTTATTTATTTTTCCAGGAGGAAAGCTGCTCTTGGTGGGTGTGTGCGTGCATGTGTGCGTGTGTTTGTGTCAGGACAATGGGAAAAAAGACAGCAGAGCGGAGCTGCCAGGAAACAGTCGGCCATCTGCCCGTGCAGAGAGCAGTTTTTCCTTTCCTTTTGTACTGAGAGGAATGTAGCTGTGAGCCTGGGAGGAAATCTGAGCAACTCTGCTTAGCCAGGGAGAGGAAGTGAGGGGGAGGGAGCCAGCCCCGCTCCCTGTGGTTACGCGGTCACTGCACTCACGGCCAATAAAAGTGGGGAAAAAAGCCCTGCCAAAACCCCCAAATCCTAGGAAAAATGGCTCTTCCTCCTCCACCCTTTCACCTGTGGTTGGATGGCTTCTTTTTGGACCCCAGAAACCTGGGGTTTTGGAGCTTTCTGTGCTGTCAGGCACTGACCCCCCTGGAGAACACTGCTTTTGACCTGAGACCTTGGAGAAGGCTTCTAATGTGAGTGATGGAGTTAAAATCATGGGTGTGTAGTTAAATAGAAGTGTGTGCTTTCACATGGTAAAAGGTTTTAAATTTGAGGCTTTTATAGTATATAAAAGTATGCAATATATAGTATATAGCAGCTATGGGACAAGATGGAATATTTTGGGTGGTGTCTTTTTCAGCGTTCATCTTCCTTCTTCTTGATGGGTTTCAGGTAGTAGTTTCTGGTTGGTCAGTCATTGTCACACTGAAGGTCAAGGGAAGTTAGTAACTAAGTCAAAAAAAATAAATAATATAGGTGTTAATTCTCTATTGGACTGTTTAGCTTTAAAAGACCTTGTAGCAGCTGGATCTTTCTCCATTTTCCTCGCTTCTAGCAGGTAGCTAGAAGTGCTGTTGAACACTCTGTACTTTCTAATAAGATTTAATAAACCAAGCCTGAACACAAAAAAAATCCATTTCCTTCATGTATTTGTTAATCCTGGCTCTGAGTAAAGGCAGAAGAGACTGAGACAAACCACTAATTAAGTGGTGCAAAACTCCCACCACTGTTAGAGTTTCTCCCTCACTGGTGATGCTGGGCATCACAGCAGAGCAGTGCCCAAGGACACCAGCACAAGGCTTTGTCCAGCCAGGACAAGAAAGACACAGAGAGAAAATCAACTCACATCACCCTCTCCACAACCAGGAATTTGGCAACCTGAGCATAAAGCAACCCTTTGCTCTGAGAAGGCTCCCCAAGCCCAGCAGAGCCCAGCAAAGGGCAGAGCCTGCTGCAGGTGAGCATCCATCCATCCTGCCCCAGGGGCTTCAGTACAGCTTCTGACCAGAAAACTTTTTAAGAGAGGGCAGAAAAGAGCTGACCTCCTGGTACTGCCAGGCAAAAACGCTGGCAAAACATCATGATGGCTTGGTGGCACATTCTTCTGCCACTTTTTGTGGTAGAAAAGCCCCAGGGAAAGAAAGAAATAAAATAAGAAGGGTAACATTTTCAGAAGTGACTACACGACTTTGAAGTGTAAGACCCATTTTCAAAACGAGGATCAGATTTTTTTTAAACAAACATTCCTATTAGGCTTGCATTTATACTTGCAATTCCATCTCCTTATTTTAAGCCCCAAATAAGTCCCAGCTTTGCCTGAATGAGCTCCACACTGTATTCATGTGGTGCTTAGGGATGGCGTGGTGGTGGACGTGGCAGCTTTAGGTCAATGGTTGTACTCCATGATCTTGGAGGTCTCTGCCAATCTAAATGATTCAGTGACTGTAGAAACAGCTAACATTTTCAAAGAGCTATAAGCACACATTCCTTCTTCACTGACTGCAACAGGAGACAGGTCTAGGTATGGGTGGGAAAATCAAGAGCACACTTCTCTGTACCTTTGTGCACTCACACATACTCTGCTGCTCACCAGGGGCCAGATCCAGCTCCACAGAGCTGGCAGATCTTGCCAGTGTGAGAGATGTCTCAGAGAACAGATCACAGTCCTGAAAAGGGAACTTCCAGAAGAAATAATTCATCCACATATGTCTAAAGAGCTTCCTCACACCTGGCAGCTTGGAGGACAGACTGACACAGTGATGCTGTAAACCTAAGCACGTCCAGGTCAGATCTGAACTGACACCAGTTCCTTTCAGAGATATGACACAAATTTCCACATTCTCTTGTACTTTTTTAATTTATTTTTTTTCCATAAAAACAAAACCATTGGTGTAGCACAGTTTGTGACCTGAAGCAAATTCCTTGGCTGTTTCTCTCTTGATGGGATGAGACGAGAGGGAGCACAGAGACTTGATATAAGGAAAAGTCTTTTTTTCACTATGAGGATATAAGAGCTGTGGAACAGCCCTGCTGTCTCCATTACTGGAGGTTTTCAAGACCCAACCAAAGCCCTGAGCTATCTGGTCTGAGCTTGGACATGAACCTATTTGAGAAGGAGGCTGCAGTACAGGCCTCCTGTAATCCCTCCAAGCCTGAATTATCCTATGATAACAGATCATGAATTACTGTAAGTGTGAGTAATCACTCTCATATTCTCTGTGGAAAATAACAACAAAAAATCCCTTTCAAAACATTATTACTAGATGCTTTCCTTCCCAAGTGATAGTTTTTTGCCTTCCTCCAACTGATCAGCAAGAAAGCAGTAAAAAATAGCTGCCAAAACAAGATATATAATTATTCTATCCCTAACACGTTTCCACTGTCTTTTGTCCCCAGTCATTCTGCAGTGCCTAACAAACTTCAACAGCTCCATGGAAGTGAGGCCATGAATCCACCAATAATGCTGCCTTGGCAAATACTGACGAGTGCTGTAAATTTTCACTATTAGAAAAGGAAAATATTTTCTCCCCAAGTTCATTCCACTTTCAGAGAGAGCAGGGAACAGATTTTTGAACAGCTTAAAGTTATTTCATAACTAAACTAAAAATTAACAAACCAACCAACTACTGAAAAACAGTGAGAAATACTGAAAGCATCTATTTGGGAGATTTGACTTTTTCCTTTGCTGAAGTGTTCCTTTGGGCTTCTTGCAGCAGAAAACCTAGAAACTGGAGAGTTATCAAAGAAGCACATATTGTTCACTGCTCTCTTCCAAGGGATGTGCTAAAGCCAATACATACATAAAGGACTTTAATTTCCATTGTTTACTTTCTTGCACATACATCACACTGCTGGATAATGGAGCAAAAGCAGAGCACCCATGTACAATTGTCTCCATCAGCCCTTATCTCTCAACTGAAGCAGAGCTATTTGTACATAAGCTTCCAACCCAGAGAATGTGCATCCAAGTTTTGTATTCCAGGGTAACCACTAGGGCATACTCCACCCAAGATGTTTGGATGTTGTGCTGGACTGGGCCCTGATACTGTTTACTGTGCACAGGAAAAACTCATCACTACAAAGCAGCCAGCACCGACTGTGTTTCACCAGGGCACATTTAACAGGACACAGAACAAAATATCAAAGTAGGAATCTTCTGGAGTCAAATTCTCTGCAGAAGCCCTGTCCCCTGAACTATTCAATAAACATCATCCCCTTTCACGTTAAATGCTCATGAAGATGCCATTTCCAGCCCAATGCAAGGGGAAATCCCAGCTGCACTGAAGGTGACTGCAGTGACTTTGGCTCCCATCCCATCCTCCACATTCACCTCATTTCTGCTCAGCCCCAGCACAGATGTACCTACAGAAACACAAGCACAGCCCCTCTGCTCAAGTCCATAAAACCTCTTTGGATGGGATGGGACATCTCTTACAGGTTCTCATGTGATGTTAAAAGAATAGAAGGGTTTCCTGCAGGGCAAGAGATGAGGTGTCCCACAGCAGAGGGCCAGCACTAGAGTGACCCACCTGGTATAACATCCTGTGATTTGCAAGTTCCTCTGTGAAATCCCCATCCCCACTGTCCCAAAAGCATCAGTGTTACATACTCAGGTTTGAAGACCTGGCTCAGGAGAGAGGCTGTTTGTAAATGCTTTTTTTTTCTCTCTGTAGAAGATGGAGATTGCAGCAAATGCACATTTTCCATAGATTAAATACTCTCTGAACAGATCAGTTAGGTCACAGAATGGTTTGGGTTGGAAGGAACCTTAAGGGCCATCTGGTTCCAACTCCCCATCCACGGACAGGGATATCTTTCACTAGATCAGGCTGCTTAAAGCCCCATCCAGCCTGGCCTTGAACAGTTCCAGGGATGGGGCATCCAGAGCATCCAGGGACAGGGCATCCTGCTGCACTGCCTCACAATAAGGAATTTCCTCCTAACATTTAATCTAAATCTCCCCTCTTTTAGATACTATTTTTTTTTAGATATTCCTCACCAGAACAATGTTCTTTATACAAAGGTAAAGCTGCCCAATGCTGCCTCAGTTATCTGCAGTTGAATACAATGGATGTTTGATAACAACTGTATTTTCTTTACTAGAAAGAGAATGTCTACAGACATAACTAGAAAACTAAACCTAAACTTTATCTTTTAGGGGAAATTCCCCAAATATTTTTTTCTTTTAGAAGAGGAACAAGAAGAGCTTAAGTAATGCTATACTTGATTTACTTCTTGGTTGGTAAGAAAAACGTTTGGCATTCAAGTAGGCATCTTCTTCCCATCTCTTCTGCATGTAATAACTCAAATTTTCAGACTGCATAGCATCTACTTAATAAAAATCTTCCATGAGTGGGTTCACTGCATTCATATTAAAAACATAAGTAAAGCACAGGAGAAATTTCAGCCCTGAAAATAGGTTAGCAAGAAGTTATCTTCGCTTATATGCCTTCCCAAGCAAAAAGAATATTAGAGATGCACAGTGTTTGCAAATATAGTTGTAATATAAAACTAAGAATACTCCCCAGAGGCGATTTGTGCTCTAAAAGTACTCTCTCTTCCTGAAGTAGCATCTCACAAACTCTGAACCACAGTGTAAAAGTGTCTGTTTCTCTTACCTGATCAGAAATGCTCCGGAAAATCACTTATCTGGTCAAGATGAACTCACATACCTGAAGTGCAGCTGCATGGTCTCAGCAATTCAATTTGCATGAATCAGAAACAGGTCTGAGTGTTGCTGGGTGAGTAAATTACTTATGGTTTCTGACTAACTTAAATAATTTTTGCCAAGTTTGATCTAAATTCAGTATGCCCTCAAAAAACCCCAAACCCAACAGAGAGAAACTTTCAAGAAAACATTTGAGGTAATCTAAGGAAGCTTACAAGAGTCAAGTTCTTTACTGTGAATGACATTACTTACCAAAATTTAGCTACACTGAGGGGGTGTGTGTTGAACCCTCCTTTTACAAGGAGCTGAAACACTATTTAGGGTTTCTCTCCTTCCTATTTATTTTATTGAAGGGAAAAAAGGAGGGAAGAAAATAGATGGGGTTACCCTGCCACCTTTCACCAAGTAGTTAGTTATAAATTTTTTTTATTCAATCATGAAACTGAAAAAACCAATAGCTCAAAATTTCTTCCAAAGCATCAAAAAAACTCCTGACCTCACTTTGAGGTCATTGCTCAGCTTAAGTTAAGGAAGCAATGACAGTGACATCACCTTGTTCTTCTGGGTAAACTCATCCACATAATCTCACTGTGCTCCATCACTGTATCACCAAGTTATGCTTATTCTGTGAAAATACTGCTTAAGAAAAGGTGCATTATGCATTCTTCTGCTTAATGCTGTATTCAAGGATTTCAAAGCAAACCATACCAAAATCTCCTACATTAAAAATACCCCATTGTTTACATGTTGAAAAAAAAAGTTACATGTGCAACAGGGACAGTTGATCTGCTGAAAGTCGGGAAAAAAAGAATGGGTTGGTGTTTACCTGTTTCCAGGGAAAGAGAGAGAGACAGAGAGAGAGACAGAGAGAGAGAGAGACAGAGAGACAGAGAGACAGAGAGACAGAGAGACAGAGAGACAGAGAGACAGAGAGACAGAGAGAAAGACAAAGAAAACAAACTCAATGTAATCCAAGGTCAGGCTTGATTTTTCAAAAAGCAGATCTTGATCAGGAGCCTGAAGTAAAAATAAAACATCCTTCATGGCTCTCTACAGCTTCCTGAGGAGGGGAAGTGCAGAGGGAGATGCTCAGCCCTTCTCCCTGTGATAGTACACATGGGGATGGTTCACAACTGCAGCAGGGGAGATTCAGACTGGACATTTGGAGGCATTTCTTTACCAAGAGGGTGCCAAACATTGGAACAGATTTTCTACAGAGGTGGTCAGTGTCCCATGTCTGTCAGTGGATAAAGGCATTTGGTCAATGGCCTTAATAATATGCTTTAACTTTTGCCCTGAAGTGGCCAGGCAGCTGGGCAAGATGATCCCTGTGGGTCCCTTCCAAACTCAGTCTAGTCTAATTTATTCTGTTATTGTTGTTATTATTATTAATAATGATAATAATAATATAATTCTAATGAAAGGCTGCCTTGAATATGAATGGCAAGAGGGACTGGGTTAGACATCTGGAAACACTGGTTTGAAGGACAGAAAAAGATAGAATTTGTATTCCTGCAGTAGTTGCTGGTCAGCTGAAGTCCTTCACTGCTCTAAAATGCCAAGTTTCTGTTTCTGATAATGTTTCCAGATTGCTTTGGATAAGAAAAATTATTTCACCCCATGCAAACAAACATTAGGCAAGTGGAACTGAAGCAATATATTACATGTCAGAATAAGTTATTAAAAAACCACAAGCAACCAAAAAACCACCTCATCAAATTCTGACAACATTTTATGAAATTTGTGCCTTTTAGAGGTGATCCTAATTTTCCTTGAAACATACCCAAAATTGTCTTTGACTAGTGGAGGAATTTATGAATTTAACAGGGGAAAAAACCTTGGTTTCCCACTAAATTTGAGTAAGCTAAATCATTCTATAAGGAAAGTTTCCTACTGTGCAAACAAGAGGATACGGATGGGGCAAGGTTTAGCCCAGACTAAGCATCAATAGCTGTCAGTATCCTTCACCACCACAAGTACAGGACTGTTATGTGAGAGGTGACACCATGGCAAAACTTCAGCTTGGAGTCACTCACAGTAATCTCAGGGGACAGAGACAGAAATCTGATGCAAAAACAGTTACCATGTGTTGGTTTCCCAGTAGGAAACCTCTCAAGCTTCTCTCAGAGTTTGACAAAGCTGAGAAACAAGAGCCAGATAGATCAGGGCTTCTGACATCATCTGGAAAAAGCTCAATATCTTACACATTTCTTTACAGTAACAAATGGTCTTATAGAATTTGACTAGGGATTGCTGTACATGCACTCTAGTATGTTAAGGCAGGGATAACCAGATTCTCAGTTACTTAATCCCAAGCTCACTGAATTCAAGGAAAAAGCTCTCAAGGACCAGTAGATTGTGGAGGATGCCCAAGGGTCTGGTTTTGGCCAGATATTGATTTTTGAAGTGCTACATGTGCTGGTGCAGAGACTTCCTTCTCAGTTTTAGTAAGGAGCATTTATTTCCCACTCTGAGCTCTGGATAACCCAAGACTCAACTCTTGCCCAAAAGCCCTGTGAAGCCTTTGGGATCACAGCATCCTTTGCAGCTGAAACACATTGTATTTTTGTATGTAGAAAACACACATCTTCTGCAGGGGCTTAATGTTTTTAAAGAGAAACCTCCAATAGTCTGAAAAGTCTCTGGGAGCTCTTTCCTTTTTAATTTAGACAGGCAGTGTTTGGCTGACACTGGCCAAACTCATATTTATGAAGTGCCCTCTCAGTGTCCCGTGAAATTTGCCATTTCCCTCCATGACAGTCAGCACTATCTATCACGAGAACATAATCCCCCGGGACAGAAGACCCGAGCCCCTTTGCTGCTCTCCTCTGCAAACAGATGTGTGCACGTTCCCCAGCCCGAAAGTCACGGTCGCCTTTTGGCAGAGAGCTACAGCAGCTGCACATCTGCAGAGGGGAAAAGCTTTCAGCAAAAACTAGAGGGGGATCTCATCCTCCCCCTGCCTGCAAAGCAAGCTCAGCATTTGTTCCTCTCCAGATGACACCCCGATGGGTTGATTTAATCACTCACACATGCATGCCTATCCACAATGCTTCCAAAATACCAGGCCTGTGACAGCATCTCACCTGAACTGCTCACAGTAACACGGCTTATCAGCAAGCCCTTGGCAAGAGGATAAGAGAAAATCCATGGATTTTATCTTGCAGGATAAGAAGAGAAAATCCATGTTCAGGGGCACTGCTAATATAAAATGATTCTACAAAATACAAGTGGGCGAGTGAGAGACCACTTGTGATGAGGAGAACACCTAAGCACATGCTTAATTTTAAGTCTATGCTCAAAGCACATCACTATCTTCAGTTAGACTGTGTGAAGTCCAGTTCCAAACTTCCCAGAGCAGGAATGATGTACTGCACTGGGAGCCAAAGCACTGGGATGGGTGGATTCAAGCATGCGCCGTGACCTACATGTCTGCCTAAACGATTTGCCAGACTGGGGCACACTACAGAATATTGAAATGTAGCAGGATCACTGAAATACTTCACCACTTTTACTCCCAGAGAGAAATCTAATTAAAACACAGAGCATCTAGCCATTTAAAGTTATTCTAGTTACAAAGAACAACAAGTCCTTGCTCCCTAAAACAGTGTCCCTAGTGGATCAGAGTCCTCAGTAACTTTCTGGAAACACAACATGTACCTGGACTTGGTCAAGAGCCATCTGCTCTCTGGGATCCGTAGGATCAGGGGTCTCAAGGTCTGGCAGGGTCTCATCCAGAACTCTTCCAACCACTTCCAAGTGAGGTGGCACCTTTCTCCACTCAAGCTGCCCCTAACCATCATCAGCTCTTGACATTTTAAGTGTCTGGGCCAGATTTTCAAATGAGCTCAGAGCAAAGCTTTTGTGAGTACTTCTCCAAGACCAGCTCTTCTGCCAGGCACAGTCTCCTGCACAGATATCCTACCAAGGCAAAGCCTCTCCAGGCAGGGTCAGCACCCCATATGCTGAACTGTTCAGCCAATCTGATTACTTACCACGATGACTGATGAGACGGGCATCAGAAAACACAGCTGCCAGCACCTCCCGGCAGAACCTATCTTCACACTAGGCTCCATTCAGATCAACAGCTCTCTGCTGTACATATTCCACAGGGAATGACAGCAGTGGAACAAACCTCCACCAGCATTAGCAATGCTATTTCACAGAGGAGGCAAGACTGGCCACAGTTAAAGGACGCCACACTTGAAAACAAAGCAGTGCCCCTACAATGGCTCACACAGCAGCACCTGCCTTATTAGTGGCATAGCACCAGCAGCAGCAAGTCCCAGAGTCCACTGCTGGCATCACAGAGGGCTGAACCACAGCTGGCTTACCTGTCTAGCTTCCTTCCTTTTGCCTTTTACTCTGATCTTCCATCACACATCCCAAAATGGTCCAGGCCCCTTACTCACGCTTCTAGATGAGATCTTGTCAGCACTGCACGTGGAGCAAACTGCATGAAGAGCCCAGGGGATGGCCAGGGCCATCTGTTACAGGCTTTTCTCTCTGTGAGTTGGTGTTTTTATTTTAACTCACTCTGCTTCTGGGCCCCTCTTCATCTCTCGCTCCTCCCATCTCCCTCTCTCTGCTCATGAGGACAGAGTTTCCATCCTGGCCCTGGGCCAGCATATGTATGGGCAAAGGCAGAGCTCAGGAAAAGCCATCTTCTGCTCCCTTTCATCACGTAAACACTGCCAGTTCCCAGCCCAGGAGCACAGGGCTGAGCCAGAGCTCTGCCTGCAGTGCAAATATCTCCCCTCCCTGCCCTCCTGCTCCCAGTGAGCAGCCCCAGCCTTCACCCCAGCCAAGGAATTGCTTGTTAGAAGGCAGACACAGATGCATCTCTCATTCGGCAAAGACCATGTGTAACAGCACATGCAGGTAACAGCCAAGCCAAATTCTTGCTTGTGCCAGCCTTTAAAAACAAGAAAACCAGAAGACCCCAAGCACACCTGACTGGCAGTGCCCCAGCACTGGGATGACAATCTTGCCCTAAGAAGGCCTCAGAGATGTACTAGCTCCTAAAAAGTTTAGTCAGTCAAAACTGACCTTAAATCACCACTAACTCTTGCATCTGCTTTGCTAAATCCTTGGAAGTGACAATATGCCAGCTGCAGCTGGTTTCCCTAACCTGGGGAGGGGAAAAAGCACTGAAGCAAAGAATGAAGACTGTACCAGCACTCACAGCATTCATTCCAGCAGGACATTACTCTTTCAAGCCTCTGCCCTTCCAGCTATGCTTGACTTCCTTCAGCTTTACCATGGGACAGTACTATTTTCAAAAAAGACAGAAATTATGTCCTCAATACATGTTATCTGCATTAAAGAAAGGAGTCTCAATGTTTCAAAGTTCTTGCAAGAAGATTTCCCATGAGCTCCCTTTTGAGGTTTTTGCTGCACACACACAGCGCCCCACATTTGCCCAGTAAATATTTAGGCAATATATTTACCTCAGAGCAGCACAAACTCAGGGGGTTTCAGCACAGGATCACCCCAGACATCATGCCAGGATTATCCCAGGAGCACAGTCTCTGTGAGCAGCTCCAAGGAACCACATCACAGGGTTCAAAGCTGCTCATCCTGACACATCATGATGGCAGAGCCCCAAAGGAGTCTTGCTGCCATGAGTTCCCATTGTAATGCACTGCTTTGATCAGGAAAGGCCTGGGGAATTATGACTTTCACCTCATCAGTCCCATGCCCACAGGCACAGAGCACCTTGACCCAGCTGGGTGGTGAACCATGTAAAGGCTGGGAGAGATCTTGACTAGGACCAGCCTACAGGACCTTAAGTGTTTGTTTATTTATTTATGTGAGACACTGATGATGCCTTTTAGTGCTTTATATACAGAAACCTTAAACTGATTCTCAGCCTGCTCTGTGCTAAGCTTCCACCAAAGGACACAGGGCTCCACTGAAATCCCAGGATGTGGAGCTCAGAGGCTCCAGGGACTCTAGATTCGTCTTAGGCACCACTTCAAGGTCACTTGAGGCCCCTGCAGAAGTTACACTTCAAAAGCACAGCCTTCATGAAGCTGAGAGCTCAGTCATACAGTTATCTTCACTAAAACCTGGGCTGAAGCCTCCCTCAAATGCTGTGCATATCCTCACATTTCAACCTTTGCTTCAGTTTCCAGGAGCTGATAAAGCATCTCCAAGTGAAGACCAGAAAAAAAAGATCCCGTAAGCCAGATCAACGTGCTATTGCCCTTTCCATGGCACTTCAGAGCTACAGTCAAGAAAACAGTGTCTTTTCCTGCTTTGTGCTGTAAAAGGGCATTTACAGATACTTCAGATACAATGTTATTTGAGCTGTATCTAAGCAAAGCCAGGATCACTCATTTAGTGTCAGGACTTGAATGAAACAAGAAATTTCTTTCCAGCTCCCTCCTTCCCTCCAGAGAGTCTCCTCAGCCTGTAAGGAGCTGCTATGCAAGTGCACTAAAAGTCCTATTTCAGCATTTCTTTCATAGTAGAGGCCTCTTCCAGCCAGCTCTTGGGATCCTGCCAACAGACATATCAGCCACTAGTACTTAAATCCTTCCGCTAAAAAATGCTTCCCTAAAGAGCTTGCACCCCAGTTCTGAAGGCCTCAAGATCATCACAATTAACCAGCTTCAACAATTTAAGGGAGGTTCTTCTCCACTCTCATGGGCTTAATGGTGCACTACACAACCTTTTCTCCCCTTGGTCTGGCCTCCACTTAGGAAGGAGCAGCTTCCACACAGTTCCAGTCAGGAAATAAATGTCAGGTGTTACAAAAGGAAGGGAGAACCAGCTGCTTTGAATGATGCATTCAGGGGATCCAAAAGAAATGGCACTTATCAGACACTTCTGAAATGCCCAGCATCTCTCCATCTTTAAGAAGCTGGCTCTGTTGTGTGATGATTTCAAAGTTCTTAAACCTGGGGAAGGATTGCTTCTGTATTCCCAGAGTGCCCAGCAAAATGGAGATTTTTAACTCCTGCCATAGAAATTAGTTGTTATGGCTGATATTAAGGATAACTCGTTGGAAAGGCTCCCCCTGGATTAAGATCATCTCTGAAAAACACAGTTTACATGGTCTTTATTTATTATCTCCTTGTCAAAATGAACATTTCTAACATGCAAATACATCAGGCATGGGAGAAAGACAAGCCTATTGTGTCTGACAAAGGATCTAAATGTTCTTTTTGTTTCTGGCGAACAGAAAGTACACACAGAGTTTGTCTTTGCAGACAAAATGTCCTAAAAGCTTTCCCAAGGCAGCGAGCTGGGGACAGTACCTAAAGCAGCACTTTGGGACACTCCACATGCACTTGTGATCTCCAGGGAATACCACACTTTGGATCTGAGCCGATGAACAGGGCAGGGTGGATCTTCTGCTGGACATGGATGTGCTGAGGCCAACCCAGCCTTCAGCACACAACCTTCTCACCCACGCAGGCAGAGAGTGGTCCCAGCAGAGCCATAAATCTTTACTCTGCTTTTTACATCCCCAGCCACTCCAGCGCCCTTTGTTTTCAGTGCTTGCTCTTCCGTTTCTCAAAAAGGCGCCTTATTACCCTGGGAAATCCTGTGGCTTTTCTCTCATTTCCATACTTAGCGTTTTCAGTTGCTTCCAAGCCTGACCCAACATAGTAGTTATCCATTTTCACAGGCTGAAACACTGCCTGGATTATTTTAAAAACCCAAACAACTACCAAACAAAACCCCTCAAAGTCAACATGCACCAAACCCCACAAACACTACCCCAATGACAAACAGTTCAGAACACAACACAAGGGTGGAGGAAATGCATTCCTTTCCTCTGCCAGGATGCAATAACAACTCCCTTTTTGGTGGTTCAGAAAGCAGAGCCAATACACATTATTGGACCTCAGTACCACACACCAAGAACCAGCGGTCAGTAAGGTGGCAACCAACACAGAAAACAGCTTTTTAATCCACCACCAGCAGCTCCCCTCGCAGTAGCAAATAAAAGCCCCGTGGAAATCCCTCTGGTCATCTCTTTATCCTCCAGCTGAGTTCCAGGCTGGAGATGCTCTTTTCCAGAAGCAACAAACTTAAACAACTACTTAAATGGCAAGAGCAAAGGTGGCTGCGAATACCTCAGGGTCAGGAACAACTTGCTGACCTGTCTTGGAAACAAGCTGTGTTCTTGTGAAGAGCAGAATTAAGGGCCCATGTTTAGCACTTAGTCCCTGTTCCTGTGAGGAGGCTCCTCAGACTGCAGATACAAGCAGTCAGAAAGCCTCACTCCCCCATGACCATCACTTTTCCAGCACCAGGCACCAAGAGACAGGCTTATTCGACACTCAAAAAGCCAAAACCTCTGAAAGCATCCCAAATACATCTGGCATGGTTTTACCTCCCAGTTTGCATTTGACACCTTGGGACCACAGCAGCAGCCAGCTTTAACTTCTTCCTTGTTCCCTTCCCAAACAACATTCCCCTCCACCAACTCCATCCCTAACCCATTAGCGCCCATCATCCCTGGGTACAAGAGCGGGAAGGCAAGAAAGCATTTTTCTCCCCAGGACAGGTGAATACCCTCACCGATCCCCACCGGGAGTCAGAAATGCCACCCTGCTAAGCCACAGGCTGCACACAACTGCAGGCGCTCCTTCCAGCCGAAGGCAAAGTAAGAGGAAAGCAGGCTATCCAGAGCAGAGAGAGAGAGGTGCAGGGCTAATATCACAGAGGGATTCAGGGTTTTGCCGAACCGACAACTCCGGCTGTTTGCTGCAGCAGGGCCCGGGCTTCCCCCAAAGAATGTGTTTAGAGTTTCCTCCTCTGTTTTGTGCTGGAGACCGAGGCAGGGTTGAGTTCACTCAGGGGCCCCGTGCTGGGTGGCGGGGCCGCCGCTGCTCCTCCGCCCCACCGCTCCCGACCCGCTCGGCTCGGCTTTTCAGCATCTCCCCAGGAGCCCTCGGCCCCTCTCCCCGCGGGCCGGGCAGCGGGCCCGGCCCCCCGGGAGCAGCAGCCTCCCCGNCGCCCGCCCCTCGCTACGGGCATGGAGCGTCCTGGGCTGCTCGCCCGGGGAAAGGGGTCCTGGGCTGCGGGGTCGAGGCCGGCAGGGCAAAGCGGAGCTGAGTGAAAAGCCGCCGTTCTGGCTCAGACGGAAAGATTTCGGGGGAAATGTAGAAAGTCCTGGGTTGTATCAGCCCGGTACCTGTCACTGGCACGGCTTCCCGAGGCTGACCGAGGGTCACAGACTCATCGCGGGACAGCACCTGGCCGGGAATGCCTCAAACCTGTGCCCTGACCTGAGACTGGGTATTAGGGAAAGGTTCTTCACTCAGGGGTCACACACTGGATCAGCTGCCCAGGGCAGTGGTCACAGCACCAAGCCTGGCAGAGCTCAGGAAGTGTTTGGACAATGCTCTCAGGCACAC
>VXBI01001038.1:0-52718 GCA_013397375.1 Toxostoma redivivum
TACAGTCACCCCAAGACAGTTGGGAAACCTTCCAATGCTGAATTTTGGTAGATGGCCCTGCAGATCACAAACATTTTGCAGACTGAGATGTTTCTGTCAACAGGGGGAAGAATCCATCCCCATTTGTGACATTTTGCCCCTGGCTGGATACCAGGTCCCACCAAAGCTGCTCTGTCCCCCCTCAGCTGATCAGGGGAGACAAAATGTAATGAAAGGCTTGTGGGTCAAGATAATGACAAGGAGAAATCACTCACCTGTTACTGTAACAGAGAAAACAGGCTTGATGTGGAGAAATTAATTTAATTTCTTACCAATTAAATCAGAGTAGGATAATGAGAAATAAAACTGAATCTTAAAGCATCTCTCCCATACCCCCTCCCATCTTCCCAGGAAAACTCACTCCTGAATCCTCTACCTCCTCCCCACCAGCATCACAGGGGGGTGGGAAATGGGACCAGTTCATCACAAGTTGTCTCTGCTGCTCTTTCCTCCTCACCCCCTCCAGAGTGGGGCCCTTCCAAGGGCTCTCAAGTCACACCAGTAAAACTCCTCCAGCACAGGCTCAGCTCTCCACAAACCCACAGGTCCTGCCAGGGCTCTCTGCCTTCCTCTGTCTTGGGGTTTTTGTTCTGTTTCCTTTGTTCTGGCTTTTCTCACGGTTCTCAGAAGGAAATGAAAATTGGTGGGTCTGGATGTGTTCATAAAGAGGAATAGGTTGAGCAGCTGCCAAGTGCAAGGACTTTTTACATGCAGAGAGTCTGCAGAATTGGTGTGTTTCCTGGGTTTGTTTGTCCACTGTTTATCATGGAATATTGGGTATGGGGCTGGGAGTAGACCTGGCAAGTGCAGTCAGACACTTTTGTGTGGCCCCTCGGTGAGTTTGAAAGCTCCTGTCCCTGAGAGCAGAGCAGTTGGCCAGGGTCACTTCATGGGGAGGGGATTTGGGGAACATCCAGTTTCTTTCAGTGGGGTTGTGTTGTCATTTTCTTTGCTTTCAGAGCAGGAAAGGTGGAAGGGAGAATGAAAGTATTTCAGTGAGATTCATCACATGTGATTTCCTCTTCAGGAAATTTGTGTAGTCATTGCAGGCATTGACAGGAAGTCATTTTGCAAAAGGAGTGATGTGACACCTTCCTCTGTTCATTTCCCTGAGTTTCTACTGAAAAGCCAAGGAATTGGTGGGATATTTCATATTTATCCACATCATTACATTTAACACCTCAGAGCTTTCCGTTTGATATCCTCTGTTAATTCCCAGCGTCACAGCAGGAAACAAATCAATCTCCTCGTTCCCTGCTGCAAATATTTGGTGATAAGGTTACTGATAAGCTCTGAATTAGTTTTCATCGTTTCAGAATGCAAAGTTGTAGATGTTGAAGCCTTACACACCATGGCAACTGGTTCCTCTTGGCAGGTTGCTCCACTGCCTATGACAAAGACGACTGGCTTCATTTCAGGACAAGTGATGTGAGAAGACCGCTTGTCTGCAAAATCTTTTCCATCAAGAAAATTCCTTGCGCTATGATTCACTCATGCCAAATATGGAGGAATTAAATTCTGGATGAGATGCATGAAGGAAACCCCACAGGAGGAGAAATGATTTGACAGCTGATCCATAGAGCTTTTTCAGCCACCTCTAAAGAAAATGCTGTGATGCCAGTATCAGTTTCCTTACACATCTGGGCTTGACTCATCTACTACAGTGAAAGAAGAAAGAAACCCAAAGAAATAATTAAAGTTCATTATTGAGTGTATAAGAAATGGCATTATTAAAGTATCTCCCTCACATTTATTTATAACCCTTCTTCCTGACAGAGCCTGACATGTTTCACAAACACCATGGAATGATTATATATTCTTTGCCCAAAAGCTGAGGATGTTGCTCTGCATTCTATTCATCACTTGCTCAGTCAAAATTTATGTTCCTGCACAATCTGTACATTTTCTGAGATCTCTTTGTGTAAGTGCATTACTCATGAGACCTACCAGGCATATTTAAAATAAGTTGGGGTGGAAGGGCTCGAATTTCTTTCAGAGAAAGCCAAGTTCTTCTGAGGAG
Organism: Toxostoma redivivum; assembly: GCA_013397375.1. Taxonomy (NCBI): domain Eukaryota; kingdom Metazoa; phylum Chordata; class Aves; order Passeriformes; family Mimidae; genus Toxostoma; species Toxostoma redivivum. Next base: position 2,060 of record VXBI01001038.1, read on the forward strand.
TGTTGGATTGGGCACTGCCAGTGCATGACAAGGTGAGACTGGAGGAGAAGAATATCTCCATCCTCACATTCCACACATTTGGTTGGCACGATGGAGCTGCCAATGATGACACTTATCCAGGACAGCTGAGCTATCCTAGCTCCTCTTGGAAAAAACCTGGGATTTCAGGATGTGTGCAATTCTCAGAACCTTCTGTAAAACTCAAGTGTAGTTTCCTTTTTTGACAAGGGCAATGATTGTTCCTCTGTACTCAGCACTGGTGAGGCCACACCTCAAGTGCTGTGTCCAGTTCTGGGTCCCTCAGGTCAAGAGGGGTTGGAGAGTGTCCAGGGAAGGTCAACAGAGCTGGGAAAGGATTTAGAGAGCCAGTCCTGTGAGGAGAGGCTGAGGGAGCTGGGGGTGTTTAGCCTGGAGAAAAGGAGGCTCAGGAGGGACCTTCTTGCTCTCTGCAATTCCCTGACAGGAGGTTGTAGCCAGGTGGGGGTTCTTCCCTTTTCCCAGGGAACAAGGGACAGGGTAAGAGGAAATGGCCTCAAGCTGTGCCAAGGGAGGCTCAGGTTGGACATCAGGAAGAATTTCTTCATGGAAAGGGTGGTTAAGCATCAGAAGGGGCTGCACAGGGAGGTGGTGGAGTCACCATGACTGTGAGTGTTCAAGAAGTGACTGAACATGGCACTTGGTGCTCTGGTCTGGTTGACAAGCTGGTGATGGTTCAAAAGTTGGATTCCATGACCTTGGAGGTCTTTTCCAACCTCAGTAATTCTGTGATTCTCGCCAAACTAAAGCCTCCATCAGTGTCCTTGGGAGACTGGCCCAGGACACACCTCAAGGGCTTGTCTCTCCTCTGTGTTCCCACTGGTCTCACCCCCTTCTGTTTGCCAAATGAGACCTGAAAATAGATCAGAGGAGTATGGATTAGCTGTGTGCCTTTGGTGTATTAGCACAGCTGTGTTTGAGCTGAGCAGCAGCAGGGGTAAAAGCACAGGCAGTGGATGCAAATAGAAGGACTCCAGCAGAAAGGTAATGTAAACTCATCAGGGACCTTAAAATGCTGAGCCAGATCGATGCTCCTTTGCTGATGGAAAGTGTCACCTCCCTCAGCAGGCAGTGTCAGTGGTTCAGGGAGAGCTTCCCATGGAGAAAGCTGGTGTGCAGCCTCGTGATTATGATAAAATATTCAGGGATATTGTGGACTCAGTCACCTTCCACAAGTTTCTTTGTTCAGTCTAATCTCAGATAAATACAGAGTTTAGTATTTATCTGGAAAAGCATTTTTTTCTTTCTTTTTTTTTTTTTTTTACCCAGTTATTTCTTATTATTAGAAGCACCCTGTGGCAAGAAAGATTCTTTTCTAGAATGTGGGCAGAATATTGGTTTATCTTCAGAAATTAGTGACAAATATTTCTTCAAGAGAAGAGAGAGATTTTTGTCTAAAAATGAGATTTACTGCTCCCCAATAGCTGGTCTGTGTATGGTAATGAAGGAGAAACAACAGGAATGTGTAGATTTTTATAATTGCTATCCTGTTTATGGAAAGATTTTCTGCCTTCCTTCTCTCACCCTTCCTTCCTGCTGAAATGTTTCAGCACTAGTGAGGATTTCAGTTCCTGTGAGGGTCCTGTCTCAGCTCCTGTCATACCTGACTGGGAGATGTGTGCATTTTGAAGGTAACCTGGATCTGCCTTTGGCATCCTCTCAATTCACTTCCAAGCTTTCTTTACTCTTTATTCCCTTTCTGAGCACCTTTTGTGTTCTTCTTTCACTCTTGCACAGTCCCTGTTCTCATTTGTTTGGTTGCCCCTTTTCCTTTACCACATTCTCTTATTTCCCCCCATATTTTGTTCATGTCATTCCCCTCTGTGAAATTCTTAAAAAAGCATTTGGGAGCAAACAGCACTGAAGCCATTTCCTTGTGACGTGTTCCCCTTTCACAGCCTATGATATGATCAATTACATTTCTGCCCATAACCATAGGATTAATATTTAAATTGTGCTTATTGACATAATGATACCCATTGTGAGACTAACAATATAAATGTGCTGGAGGAACAGCTAGGAAAACAAGATAAGAGAGTCTCAATGCCCAGGGGACGTACACAAGGTAGAGAGTAATAGGGAGCATTATGTATTTTGCTCATCAACAATTTTTCAATGAAAGAGGATTTAAAAACTGCTGCAGTTTTCAACATATTAAGAGTGTGAGGTGAATTGGGATTAGCTTTTGTAGTGACTCCATGTTGTAACAAACTGCTTGTGACTCCAGATTAGTTTGTGAAGTTCCTCACCTCACTAGAGGAAACCTGAAGTGTCCTCAGCAAACATTGCTCTCTTCTTATTTGAAAATTTGAAGAGATGGGAAACAGGGTTGATCCAGGATTGGGAGTTTGAATGGTTTTAAAAAAAAAAAAAAGTCTGTTTCTGCCTGATTTCTGCACTGCCCTTTAGGAGAACTCTCCTTGGAGAGAAGAGTTATGATCTTCATAACTCAAAAATACAGTATCATGATGGAAAGTAACCATCTGAAATGAAACAAATGTGTTCAGTATAGGTGTCATTGAATAATTAAATATCAAAAGCCAAATGAAGGTAGAAATAAGTTTTGAGAAGACACCATGGGAAAATAAAGGATCAAAAAAGACTGCATTAATAGGCAGGAAAATTTTTCTATAACTTAAACTAGGATAGAAATTCTACCCTCACCAACGAAATCCCAGGAATTATAAATGTTTTCTTGTTGATATTCTATTTCTTGGTCAGGGTCTCTCCTCATAACATGAAATCTCAGCCTGGAGTTTGGGAGAGAGGAGGGTGGGATTTGTGAGGAAGCCAACTTTTACACAGTGGTACATTCTTCTTGATCCATGTTGGGCCTCTCTTGATTGATTTAAATTGACCTTCAGACTTCTTGCTTCTGAGCACTAAATCCTGGAGAAGCAAAGACCTCTTGTGTGACTCAAGCACATTTCATGCATAATCTCTGTGTGTGTTCTGTAAACTCTGTAACATCTTCCACAGACACAGCACTGAGCATCTGCTTCCTCCTCTCTCCCCACCACTGGTTTGCTTCTAATAAAATATTTATTAAGTGAATGATATTTGCAGTCAGAGAAGGAGATAATTCATGCAAGCAATCAGCTCTGGGTTAACTGGAGAATGAAAATGTCTTGGACCGTAGCAAAAACTCATAATCAAAGGGCTCCCCAGCTATCCATCAAACAATCAATTACTGTATCCATTAGTCCCCTTTCACCACACATTAGAACAATTTACTAGACATGCTAATGTCCGGGTCATTGCTCCTTAAGGATGAGCAAACAGCAGGGGCATCTATCAAAGTTTTGATGCAGTGTGATCTCATACAGGGTGAATATATAGCTTAGATCACTTCATATTCTCGTGGTGTTAAGTCTATTAAAGACCTGGTCTGTGAGGGAGATGCTGGTTGCCTCCCATCCTCACCAGCTGAGGGAAACTTGTCTAAAGAAGTGGAACTTTTCACATGGTTCTGCCTTCTGTATGGTGAGACAGGAGGTCATTCTGTGTGACAGATGAATAAAAAAACTGCACACCAGGAAACCAGAGGTGGTTTTGTCACTTCTTTGTCACACTGACCAGGTAACTGCAAACACGTTTTCTACTCTTACATGTGCCATGTGGGGGAAAACAAGATTTCTCCATGAAGAGGGAATCCAAGAGGGAGCTTCCAGGACATCACCCCAGACCTGTGTTGCCTCTCTGTCCTCACCTGACAAATCTACTGGGAATTCAAGCCATGCATGCTGAAGGAATCTGTTAATTCTTCCACAGTGTAGATTTCTATCTCTAAAGGCAACTGTTTCTGCAGGTGGTTGGGAGAAACAAACACATCTTAGTGTACTCAGCTGAGCTAAGTATGATATATTTATATTTAAATGTTTTCCATTAAAAAAAAAAAGGTGTGATTTTTGATCAGGTTATTTTATTTTGTTGTTGTTTTGTTTTTTGGGGTGTTTTTTTTTCCCATAGTTTCCCTTGGCCACAGCTGGGCATGTTTAGTGTAAATCTCTGCTTCTGAGCTTGACATTCAAGGCTCCCTTTATAGTCTATGGCACAGTCTTGTGTAAAGTAGCTGTCAATCTTTTTAATCTGGAGAATAGGGCTCTTATCTCCATTGACTTTATTGACCATGTCTCCATTGATTATAGTGGGAGTCTTAATCAGGAGCTCTGAGGTCAGTGCCTCCACTGTGGGTATGTAAAGTTGGAGAGGTGGATTTCTGGCAGTTCAATTTGCCTGATCAATTCAAACAAAGATATCCACTGTGCAAACATCTCAAATTGGTGTTAAGAGGGATTCCACTTACATGTCAATACCACCAGTCCTGAACCAGCATCTACCCAATTTATCCCTCCTCCTCCTCTGAATGACACTTGATATCTGATGGAATGAAGTGGCATCTCTGTCAACAGGATGAAGCTCCTTGTCTCTATTGCCAGTATGGAGAAAAGGCCAAAAAAATGAAGGTCAGAACTTCATTGGATTGAATCTCCTGCAGGAGAAACCCACTTCACAGTTTTGAGTAGACAGGGAGCAGAAGGAATTAAATTCCCTGCAAACACCCTTCCTGTAGTTCACTGTGATCCCTTTGTCCCTCCAGAATTCATGGGTTCAGTGGCATTGTCTGCACCCATGTGTGTTAGTAAGGAGCTTTTTGTGCAGTGAAAACCTGGGTCTCTGTGATAAAAATCTCATGTTCATGCACACAAACTTTCAGAAGAACAGCAGAAAACTGTCACCTTTCCACAGAGAGAATCCTGTTCCAGTGTGGGTTTGCAGACAGAGGTCTCTTTCAGGGAGTGAAATATGATTTTAATTGAAAGAGTGTGTCCCAGCCTTTCAGAATCAGTTCATTACTTCTTTATCACTGTAGGAGTGGAAAATGATCAGACTTGAGTCCTTTGTGACTGGGTCAAATAGTTAGGAAAATTATCAAGATGCAACAAGTCAACCAATCAAAGCCCCATGCAGCTTTTTAAGAGTGGACTTTAACATGTGACAAAATTTCTCCTGTGTTTGGGTGGAAATTTCCAACAGAAATGTACTTTTAAGGCACAAGCAATGAAATCTTGGAGTTTATGGCTTGGGAAGTGCTTTAATATGTACAAAGAGAAGGAAAAAGAACATGAACAAGGCAAGTAAAATAACATGAGGTATATAGTCCATAAACATCAGATGAGAAAATGAGGGAGCTAAATTAAATAGTCTTGAAGAAAGTATCAATAGAGACATGATTACAGTCTATAAATACTTTCAAGGTGAAAATACAAATGAAGACCAGGTGAATTATTCATGGAGTTAAATGATAGAAGCCAGGATAACCTGATGGTAGGAAAGAAACATGTAGGTTAAATGCTAAAACTAATAAAGAACCCTTGTGTGGATGGTTAAAACCCCATCAGTTTGCAAAGTCAATAGCACAGTTAAAACAGAAGTAAAATAAATAATAATGATAGTGCAATAAAAATATGTGGTAGAAATTATCTGAATGTTTATCTGTGGCCTCTCCTGCCTCTGACACAGTTAAGACATTGTCCTGATATTAACTGGAAAAATGGGCAGATTATGGACAATTTTGTTACATGTCACGTTCTGGAGGCACTGAGCTGAAAACCTTTCAGCATTTTTTTCATCTTAATCCTTTTGCTGAATGCTTTATTTTGGAAACAGTTGAGGTAGCTTTTCAATGCTCATGAAAGCCTGTATGCTAATGGGGTGGTGTGGGACTGAATGAGGAAAGGTTAACATCTCTGTGAGCATATATCACAGAGACAGCACTGAGCACCTGAGGATAATAAAGCTGCTCTGCACCACTTCCCTTCCCGAAACTTCCTATTTCTTGTCACCATTTGGAAGGTTAAATTCACTTCATCCTGCCCTGTAAAGAACTCATACAGGATAAATTAGCAAACTGCCAAATTCTCCCTATTTCATTCTTCCTGGACAAACTGAGAAGCAAGATTTTGTTCCCTTTAGCAATGTTTACACTTCCTATTTTCATTATTTCACTTTGCAGGCACTTTGGTGCCAAATACACCTCTGTGTCTAAATTTCCCTAATAGTGTTAGTTTCTTTTCCCTGAGACATTGCCTAGCTCTGTAATAACTCTATCACTATTCTTGAGGAAGAATATAATTTTCTTTCTGCTGTTCTTGTGTTTTTCTCTAAACCAGTAAATGTTCTTACTTGATTTGACTTGAAATTCAAGTTGTCACTCTTGATTCTTCTGGAGATTGAAGCTCACATCCGCTGAATAAGGTTGACTGTTGTTAAATATTTCCAGCAAAACAATGTCCTCGTGTCCATGTCAGTCCTTGCTGTCAGAACATAAAGAAATCAGGGCAAGCATTTCATTCCCTTCAGTTAAACTTATATTTTCAGGCTGTTTACAGGTCGGGAGATTAGACTGAGTTGGGTGGGAGTTATCACTGGCCAGGAGAAAGAACCATCATCCCCTCCTGCATGGACAGCTGGGCACTGGGAAAGTTCTATTGATGTTTTGGGGCTTTAGTGGGAACACTTAGAGGGATAGAAGCCATTTCACCAATTTAGGCGAAAATGTGATCTCTGTTTCACTGAATGTATCTCTCTAGGAACAAAAGATCGTGTCCCTTGAGCTGTGACGACTGATGTTTGGAGGAAAAGGGAAAAAAAAATTTGGTTTGAAGCGTGGGGAGATTATAACAGGAGATTTGTGTCCCCCCAGTGTGAGAAGGGCATGGATCATTTGTAGTGAGTCCTGAGGAGGCCATGAAGATGTTCAGGACATTGGAGCACCTCTGCTCTGGAGACAGGAAGAACTGGGGATGCCCAGCCTAGAGAAGTGAAGGATCCAGGGACGCCTCAGAGCCCCTTCCAGTGCCTAAAGGGGCTCTAGGAGAGCTGGAGAGGGACTTGGGAGAAGGGCCTGAAGTGCCAGGAAATGGGCAAATGACCTCAAACTGAAGTAAGGGAGATTTAGATTGGATATTAGAATGAAATTATTTAGTATGAGGGTGGTGAGGATCTGGCACAGGTTGCCCAGAGAAGCTGTGGCTGCCCCATCCCTGGAAGTTTTCCAGGACAGGTTAGACAGGGCTTGGGACAACCTGGGATAGTGAAAGTGCCCCTGCCCATGGCAGGGGTTGGAGTGAGATGATCTTTAAGGTCCCTGTCAACCCAAACCTTACTCTGGTTCTATGAATATTCAAAATGAGACTCTTTTGTGGATGGTGCCAAAAGGTGTGATGGGATGATGTGTTGTCCCACCCTGCTGCTCAAAGCTCACCTCCTGCTTTCACCCTTCTCTCCCAGAAAGGGAGACCCCACTTTCACAGAGAGGCAGGAACCTTGTCTTGTGTCCCCAGCCCCATTTCCATCAACTGACCACCCACCCCTCCAAGGCTCTTCCAGATGTGTGATGACAAGGTTCCTCTGATTTTTGTCCTACTTTGTGACCAGGCTTTTGGGTAGTAACAGAAGCATCCTGGCAGTGCAGGGGCTGAAAAATAGGCAGTTATTTTTTAAAGAGTTGCTAAATGAGAGTGATTCTCAATATCCGGTTCTGAACATTTTCTTGGACACTGAACAGTCCACTGAAACCCTGCCAAAGGCCAGGATAAAAGAGACATTAAAAAATTGATGCCAGTGGAGTTTTGTGGGAGTCAAACATGTTTCTAAAAATAAAACTGGCTGAGCAGTCCAAAAACAAAATGGAAAATACAAAAGCAGTCCATTTTTTGAAAGAAAGAGACATACTTTTTATTTCCAGCATCTTTCTGCTTTTCCACTGCTCCAGAGTGGCACTGTGCCCATGTCTCTGCTGCAGAAAATCAAGCTGAATTTGGTTCTTGACTCTGTGTGAACCCAGGAAAAAAAAGACTCCTCGTTATTTTAATTTTTTTGGTACTAGATGGGTGTTAATGGATAAGTCAGTGACTCATTCTCCCTCTTGTTTGCCTTTCTAGCAGGAACCTGCTCACCAGCTGTGCAGCACATATGTTGGGAGGCAGAGACAACACGATACTTTCTAGACAGTCTTGATGTGTCTGTGAGCTCTTTCAAGCATGGGCCATTTACACAAATGCTGGGGGTTTCAGCTGCTCAGGGGGGAGCTGTGTGCAGGGAGTCTCTGCCTTGAATCAGGATCCAGGGACAAGCAGAGCTCAGCTCTCAGACAGCACTGCCAGCCAAAATTGCTGCCAGCAGAGATGTGCAGAGACACAGAATGCTGAGAACAACACAGACAGCTAGGAAAGGGCAGGAACAGCTTTAGGAATTAGTTGTGATGATGTAAAAACACTGCTGAACGCTCTCCTTGTCTTAAAGGAACGTTTCTCCACTTGCTCTGTGTGTATGGAGATGCCACCTGGAGGTGGTGGCAGCCCAGGCAGTTGGCTTTGGGGAGGATGGTGCAGTCAGGCTGAAGTCATTCTGTGGAATGAGTTTGAAAAGCAGAGCATGTTGGATTACAGAGAGGGGAGATGTGTGCCTCCCTTCACTGATGCTGTTTTGTTTCACTCACATCACCGTGGGACCGTCTATTTGCATGGTAGATAAAGTTGCCAAATTAAGAGGAGGAAAGGAAGAAGTAGAAGGACTGGAAATAGGAACAGAGCAAGCTGCTCCTTCCTTCAATCAGAGTGAAAGTACATGGCAAAACGTAGCCCTCATGATCAGCTGAAGTTTGACCTAGAAACTGATGATCTGCATGAGCAAAATATGAGTGTCAGCCCCACCATCTAAGCCTGGTAGGAAGGGCATTCCTCCTAAATTTGGTCTTCACTGTGGGGGGAAAATGTGCTGTGCTGCTTAAAAGCACATCACTTATCAGAGAGCTAAACCTCGGGCCCCTGGCTTATTTTCTTTTTTCTTCATCTACGACAGACAGGTCATTTAATTCTCCCACCCTGAGTACAGTAAGATCGACGCTGAACTCAAGCAGCCCTGGGTGATGAGGTCAGGGTTGCTTAGAATGAATTTTGGTGAAGTAATAAAGTCTTGAAGGTAAGCTAAAGAAGAGGAAAGCAGTAGGAGGTATGAACTAGGTACTCTGTTACTCCAGTTCCAGGAAACTGAAAAGATTTTCTCAGTCCTCATCACTGCAGAGACCTGAATGAGTAAATTTAAAAATGCTGAAAAGCAAACTAGCAAAATACTTTCTGTTAATAAATTTCCCCTAAAATTAGTAATTTCTTGCATATTCTGTAGTAGGAAACTGGTGGAAAGGGTGGTTTTCTTGCTCAGTTTCACATTCCTTTCATTCAAAAGTAAACACCCTGATCAAGAGTGAAGACAGAAAACATGTGAAGGATTCTAGTTAATTTAAATAAAAATGCACTTCAACCCTTCCCTTTATGCTAATTTCCCTGTCCTGGTTTTCCTCATGCTACATTGGTGCAGAGTAATCAAATTTGCATAAGTTGAAGAAAATGCTGAATCCATTTCTGTATTTGCCCACGTCAGTGATGCATACAGGAAGGATTCAACACATTTCACTTGAAAGTTGTCCTTGTTGTGGTAATTTTAAATTTGGCCTTTTCTGAGTGAAAAGGAAGAGCAGGAAATGGTTAATTTGTGATTTCTTGTGATGCATTTTTTTCCCAGTTTTTGTGGGAAGCTCCTCTCCTAAGACAACAAAGCTCAGATTACTGATCACTGCTGTGATCTTCTGTGTGAAAGATAATGCAAAATTGTAATATCACTATTTCTCTCCTCTAAAAGATTTAGAAGTCCCAGGCTGCTTGTTCTGTGCCTGCCTGAGGCCTTTCTACCTGTAATTGCTTTGGGCTTTTGCTTGGCATGGTACATCTCTAAATCTCATTGAGCCTGCAAGGTTAGTTGTTTTGGAAGGATGGTTTGAGAGAGATCATCTAATCCCATTTATCTGTCAGCCTTAACCTGGCTGTATTTTGGGGATATTCAGGCCAAACTGGCTGTTCTGTGTCATTTTTGTCCCAGGCAGCTTTGCAGTGCCAACCTGCGATTAAAAATGTGTCAGGCAGAGTAACTCCAGCAGGGCTCTGCACTGTGGCCCTCCATGCATGGTGTTTTATTGATCTCTAATGCAGACACTCCAGCCTCATTATTCTACACACAATAAAATGTGAATCTCTGAGCCTAGATGCTACTGAGAATAGGAGATCCTCATAAAGGCTGTTTATGTGTCTATATGTACTATAAAGCAAGAGATAAACATCTCTGCATTTGCATTTGGCTTGAAAGCCAGAGCCAAACGTTACCCAAGGAGATGTGGGAGTTTCAGGAGCTGTGGGAGGTGTGGTGGTTGCTGCTGGAGCTGGCCATATCCCTGCTAGAGGTGCAGGACTGGAGATTGGGGAAGATAGAGCAACCTTCCTTGGTTCACTCCCTGAGTCATATAAAAGCTCTGAAATTCTCTTTTTTCATGGTTGCAGAAGATTTCCTTGGAACTGCCTGCAGTCTGTAGTACAAAATTAGCTCAGACAAGTGAGACTGGTTTTACCTGTTCTTCTATAAACTGGGAAGTAGCAAGGAATTTGTGAATGGTGCTGTGCATATCAAAGGCATCTCCAGGGCCTCACAGCCCAGCAATGTTCCAGATGCTTGAAATGTGCCTGTGAACGGAGTAGTGGTCAGAGAAAAAGGAACTTGTGCTCCTTCTTATTCTCCAGAATTAGCTTTTCAGTCCAGGTGGGGGACTGCTGGCTCAAATTGAACTTGCTGTCAAGCTGACCCCCAGAGTTCTGCCACATCCATCGAAGATATTGTGTTTGTATCCTCTTCCCAAACTTTCACACACAGAAATTAAACCCTCCTTCCCAGGACACAAGCCTGATGGAGTTTGGAGTGGAAGGAGGTGGTGTAGAAATGGGTTTATGTTGTCTAATTCCAGGCTTAATTAAGTTCCGTTCTCAACTGTCTTCATGCCGAGGTTGAAAGTAGAATTTGTGATTGTCCTCCTCAGGCCTTCATTCTCCTGTCCCTGTGGTTCACTCACCTGGTGGACAGTCTGTAAATCCAAATTCAATAAATCCTGATTATTTACATCAACTCTTACTGTTATTTTTGACAAGAGTGTGAGAGGCTCATCTTATTTCTCACCTTTATTATCCATCTTGTACTAACATGAGCTGGAGGGAGTGTGTGTGGCCCTATTTGTCTCTGTTCTATAATGTTTGTCTATATCTTTAGGTTTTTGGGAGGATTGGAAATTTTCCTATGAAATTGCTTAACATTTTTCTGGCACTAAAAGACATTTCTCATCCATCTCCAGTCAATATTTCATGCCCTGAATTTGTGGTAAGGGCGTTCCCTTGTAACTGGCAATCAGGAATGTCATCTCTGAAGTTAGTGATGTAAAAAAGGGCTGCAGGACTGGAGGTGCCAGGATACTCTCACTGCTACAGGAGCTCCCCAACTCTCTGCAGATGGACTTTGAGGGCTGGCTGGTGTTTTGTTAGCTGGAGTTCCCATCAGATATCTGCTTCTCTGTGGAATAAAGACCATATGGGAGCCAGAAGAGAGGTCATTTCAATCCCTTGTTTGGTGATTTTGCATGACAAGAGTTATTAAATTTGTGGTATTCTGTCCCTTCTGATATACAAATGGGGACTGAGGCAGGACCAAGGTTGGGAGGGGGGTTATTTTTGGAGGGATCTCAGACATGCAACTTCTGAGGCAAAGATTTTGCTGCTGATAAAGAACAGGCACTGACAGAAGCTGTCACCACCCAGATAAAACCTTTATTTTCATTTTTTTTCCTTTTCTCTATCAGCAGCTGCATATAGCATCTCCCCATTGGTAGAATAAATCTGATAAAAAAATGTAGTTGTAAGCAGAAACGATTTTATCCTGGTGAAGAGATTTTATCCAACAAGAAAAATGTTGTGCCTGAGCATAATTTTTCAGATATGAAGAGCAACAGCATGGTATGACCCTCAGTCCTAAGGATTTAGTTTTAAAAGAACTACTGAGCATATCAGATATACTCAACTTTTTCTCTGCTGTATTTTTTTTTTCCATTGGCAGAGTTCAGTTTATAGATACATCTTGACAAAAATCTGCCAGAGGCAAATTTCAACAAAAGAACAACTTCAAACACATCCAATTAACAATTTATGAAAGGAAATCTGACAGAAAATTACACAGAGATTCACAGGGCATAAAATTTGGCACTAAATCAAATTTATTGTGGAAATGCCTGTACAGGGAGTTATGGCCCCTTCCAGTGCAGTGTCAAAGGGAACTTTATCTGTGGAGGCTCAGCGAGTGCCCTCCATCTGATCTTTTCTTGCTATAAATAAAATGTTTTGTCAGACATGGCAATGAACATAACTCAGAGGGGAATGAAGAGCACTGATAAGCCCAGCTATATGCAGCTTTCAATCAGAAGCATTAGAAGTGATTAGATTTCTTCACAGTTTCAGATTCAAGATTTTTTTCAGTTTATCACAGAAATGAGCATCTCAGTACCATGGACAGCTCAAAAATCACTTTTATTTGTTAGCACAGCATACAGACCCTGATGGCAGGTCATGGTGACTGTATTTAACATTATTATGGAGTCATTTTTATGTCTGGAAGGAAATATCAGCCCCTCTGCATCCTGTTGTTTTACTAATTTACTCATTCAGCAGCCGTGGTTGGAGTTTTTTCAGAAGATGTTAAGAATGCAAACACATGTAATTACCTTCAGCAGCTCTGAAATTAACTTAGGTCACTACTTTGTTTAGAGAATAAGATCTTTACCTATTTAAACACATGGATACCTGTTTTTTTTCTACAAGATGACTGAGCAGCAGCCCTTGCAATGTTTTTTCTGAGTAATTTGCAGAGGGGTAAGTGTTATTTACAGACACCAGGCCCAGCAAGTGAGAATGACTGAAGTTGACACAGGCCAAGATAAAGCATATTTATGGTACCACTGTGTAATTCCATGGACTAACCTAATCTGAAGAGCTGAATGCTGCCTCTCTTGTTATCTCTCTGCTCCCACATCAGAACAGGAAACATTTGAACACTTGTAAATTTGTTGTCTTCCACTGAAATTCAGACCTGCATGGGACAAGCATGGCTTTGAATGTCCATTTGTGGGCACTGAGGTCCTCGGTGCAGTGTCCTTGCTGTGACCAGAGCATACAAATTTCATCAGAACACTTTTCCTGTGTCTCCATAAGGCAGATTCTTGGGATCTTCCAGCCCACTTGGCCATGTGCAGTTTGTCTCTGCTCATCTGAGCCCACTGGTGAAGATGAGAGGACACCTCTGTCACTAAATGAAGCATTAGAATACCCCAAGGGTTTTTTTCCAGAGTCCATTAATACACTCTTTTGGCACTGAAACACTCTACCAGGGAAGTTAGTGTCCAAGGCACGTAATAATTAGTGAATAAAACACCCCCCAGAGTATCTTAATCCTATTAAAATATGTCTTATAAAGTGTAAATTAATCTTTAACCTAATTTTAAATGATGATTTTCTTCCTGTAACACACCCTTTCTCAGTAGAAAGCAGAAGGGGAGACAAAGTAAGATATTAATGTCAAAGATTTTAATCTTCTGTTCTTATTTTGAAAGATACTTGACTGTTTGCTGCTGATTTTCCTATTTCCTTCTACTTCTTCTATCATTCCACTTCCTTCACCCTGTTGTGTTATTTTTCTTGTCTCTAACGAGGTATGGTGATAATAATTAATTAATTAATTAATTTCATAAGACAAAGTCTAAGTGTAGGCAAATGCAAAAATTCTTTTGTTTCTAAATACAGGAATTGCATACTTTTTAAAGAGTTAAAACAGAGTTAGAGAGTTAAATAAACGTTTCCAGGCTTATGTCCTCCCAGTCCTTCCAGTTCTCCAGTCCTGTGCCCTTCCATCTAAATGCCCTGTGGCCTCACTTCCTGTTCACACTGTGGGAATTCAGGGGAATTAATCCTTTTGAAGATGTAGCCACAGTAAGACAGCAAAGGCTTTTATTTTTCAGGCACTACTCCCAGATAAACCCAGATTCAGAGAACTGAATTTCCCCCTGGGTTCTTGTTTTCTTCCATAGCTTTCAGAGGCTTTGGGGATGTTTAGGTCAGGGATGTGCGTGGCCACTGCCATTTTTTCTTTCAACTCCAGGGCATCAGAAGCACTTGGCTTGCTTTTTTTTTTACTGTAACTTTTGGTTAGGAGTCAAAGCTCAGCTCAAAACCAAGTTAGAGGACCATGAACATTGTTTGGAGTGGAATCCTCATGCAGTTGTAAGGTTGGAGCCTTCAATAGCACCTCTTAATTTAGAATTTCAGCTCAGCCTCCAAACCAGCCTTGAGTCAGTTCATTCTCCAAGTGCAGTCAGGACTGAACCTGACACAAGCACAGAGCCTAAAGGCTGGGTGGAGAAGGCCTTGTTAAACTACTGCCCCTACATTTTGTGTAGATCCAACTGGTTCTTGAACAAGGTTTTAAAATCTGCACCTGAATATAAGTGCAGCTCCCAAGATAGAAGAAAATGGTGTCTTGGGGCTTATAAAATGAGTTAGGGGCTTTCAAAAAAGAGGGAGAGAGCTTATTAAACAGGCAGAGGGGCCATGGGTGGATGATTTTTAACTGACAGAGGAGATATTTCGATTAGATATTAGGAAGAACTTCTTTCCTCAGAGGGTGGCAAGGCACTGGAAAGGGATGCCCAGAGAAGCCATGACTGCCTCATCCCTGGAAGTGTTCCAGGCCAGGTTGGATGTGGTTTGGAGCAACCTGGGATAGTGGAAGGTGTCCTTGCCCATGGCAAGGGGTGGAATGAGATGATCTTTGAGGTCCTTTTGGCCCCAGCCATTCTGATTCTATGACTGTGATCAGATGTGTCAGAAAAACCAGGTCAACTCCAACAGAGTGAACACCATGAGCCTGTGAGCTGCTCAAGCTGATCACTCTGCACTCACATTGCTGCAGTGATTTCCTCTTTTTTAAACTGTGCTGTTTGTCTCATAAATGGAGAAGGTTGGAAACTTTGTATTTTGAAGGTTGCAAGTTGGATCATAGAGTCTTCAAAACAAATGAGTAGGATTTCTCTGTGCCTGAGAAAGTGTCTAATTCAGAAAGAATTTGCAAGGAAATTAAACAAGGTAAATGCATTATTTTTCAGCTGCACATCGACATTTTTTCTGTCAGAACTGTGGAAAATTGAAGTTGGTTACTGGGACCCAAAAGTAGCTCAGGATATCTGACTTCAGGTCCTAACATTTCCTTTGAGACTTGAAATGTTTCCTCTCATACAATTTTTACTTTTCTCCTCTTCACCTTTTCACCGCTGTTTATGCCATCTCTTACATCAATATTTTCTTTCCCCACACTACAGCTGTGCAGAACTGGAAAACATTTAAAACATTTTCACTTCCTTTGCTTTCTTTCCATTCTCCCATCCCAGCAGAGCTCCAAGACCCCGTTCTCTGACCTGCCTGACGACGAGAAGATCTTTAACGGAGGTGACGGCGCGTGGCAGAACCAGGGCCAGGAGCAAGCCCTGCTCTCGGAAATCACGGAGGAGGATCTGGAAGCCATCCGCCAGAGGGAAGAGGCCATTCAGCAGATTGAGGTCAGTAACCTCCTCCCACCACAGTTCTGTGAGCTGGAAGTGCAGAATCCTTGTGTTGTGCCTTGCTCAACATGAAGGAAATGCTGATTTGCATCGCTGCCGGTATGGTGTCGCTGAAAATGGGGGAGGTTATCAAGAATTTCTAAAGATGGGAATCACTGAGAGAAGGAAAAGTTGGGAATCTGTCATAATGGAAATGACAAGAGTTAATTAATGCTCATGTGCTGATGATTGGGTTCTTCTCAGTGAGTCCTCCACAGCAGAGTCTGTGGTGAGCTGCTTTAACTGAGCTGCCTCTGCAACAAAACAACTTCTTCAGTGCACGCAAACTTGAAACTGGAATTTGTCACAGGCAAAAAACACTCAGCTTTACCATTAGTGAGAATAATAAGTAGATGAAAGGAAATAACTTGTTAACCTTTTCAAATTATTCAGCATTCTCCTGTATCAAAGTATTTGGACGTTCTTGATGTAGTTAAAAAAGAGGACATACTATTTTTATTCCTTTTTTTTTTCCCCAAAAGCACTGTAAAAATATGCAATAAAAGGAACAAAAAGAGGCCTGAATAAGTTAAACATCCCACATTTTTCTTTTTATACTTCTCTTTTTATGCTTTTGGGAAATACTTGTTAGTTAAATTTAAGTGATGAATGGGTAAAACAAGAAAATGTTAAACCTTCCTAATTTGTATGCTTTTACAGACCTAAACTCAAGATGAACCAAAAAAAAAAAAAAAGGGCTTCAGAATAATCAGAACATTTAATTAAGGGCTATACTTTGTCCTTTAATTGGATTGAGCTAATTTTATCAGGATAGATTTTGGTTTGCAGTACAGCAGGAGTTTTGATTGAGTTAACAGTGCAAAAAGGGGACAAAAGTTCCTGCTGGGAGCTGGTGCTCTGAGGCTGGGACCTCTGTTTGCAAACAGTGATGGCCACATATGACTCAGCTCTCCAAGTCAGAAATTTTAACAGTTTAACAGGAATGGGTCAAGGTCAGTGTTTGTCTAATTTCTGTTGTGGTTCACTGAGCAGAGATGAATGAGCTTTGTGGACTTGTGTCTATTACTAGGGGTGAAACTGTCAAAGAATATTCTCACACTGTGCATCTTTCGCTGTGAATTGTCATTTTGCACTTTGAGGAATCTCAGTGCATCAAGCAGGACAAACTGTAGGGAACTCTGTTGCGGAGAAAATTCATGTTTATGGCTGTTCCTGCACTTTGATGTTCAAGAAGGATGGTAGCAAACGTATTTCTGAGATGATCTTGTGAACAACACCACCAGGTCACTGCAGATATTTAAGAACAGTCTGAGAAGAATCTTGTGCCATGCTGTCTGGGATGACCCTGCTTGAGCAGGACCAGATGACCCCCACTGTGGTGCCTCAGCCATTCTGTGGTTCTCTGATTCTTTTTGTTTGAAATATAGTCTAAGCCTTTTTTAGTTTGTCTTTACATTGCCCTTTTGCTCCCCAGGAAAAAAACCCACATTTAGTAGTTGTCCAT
Organism: Toxostoma redivivum; assembly: GCA_013397375.1. NCBI lineage: Eukaryota > Metazoa > Chordata > Aves > Passeriformes > Mimidae > Toxostoma > Toxostoma redivivum. The sequence goes on from VXBI01001038.1 coordinate 19,135, forward strand.
TAGGCATTGGGGAGTGACAACCCCCAAGGCAGCCTCAAGCACAGCAGCTTTGTAAAGTCAGGATGTGCAGTTGTGTCTCCTTGAAGAGATCTTTATTTATTTTGCTGGTTAAATCCCATTTCTGTGCCACAATCTGATGTCTCTGCACCAAGTTGCACAGGACCATGGTGGGGTAGTTGAGGGGGGTGAAGTGAACTCAATCACAATCCTAAATAACGTTTTAAAAAAATCTACATTTGTGTGTTGTGCAGGGCTTGTATCTATTGATTTGATCCCGGTACCTTTCTGCTTAATTTGAATTTACCTCTGTATAGCTTAGTTTATGCAATTAATTATTTAGTCAGCTTAAGCAGTTAATGTTGTTTAGGCTTTTGCTTTCTGAGAATGTGTGCACTTTCTTTTTACCTGTTTTTTTCCCATCTTCTCCTCTATCCGTTTTGCTTTGCTCTCAAAGCTCCCTGTTCATCCTCTAAGGAGGGCTGCATTCCACAAACATTATTTCAAATGTAGCTTAAACATTTTTCCTTAGGGGGAAAACATTTAGAACCAATGGTATTTTGTTTTACATCTCTTTTGAAATAAATATAATGAAAATTATTTTTTGGACAACATTGTTCCTCTCCCCAGCTGTATTTGAATAAGCAGATGGTGCTTTTAAATAATTTTCACTGTGTTTTGTCTTTCTGTTTGTTGACCCACATGAGCATATTTCTTGTGAAAGGACTCATCTTGCACATTAAAACTTCCCTGTTTTCAGTAGAAATTGTGGGTACACAGAGGATTCCTTGAGCTCACAGTCACCACAACAACTTTTTTCCAGTATATTTTCATAACCAGTGAGTAGCCAAGAAGGTTAAAATGACACATTATTCCTAGCTATCAAACATGACTAATAAACTAAATTTATTGCCAATTTGATGTATAGCATTTGTTGTCCTTTGTTCTTTGGGGACCAGAATGAAGAACTGTGCAGAACTTGTTTTGTGCAAGTAGATTGGTCTCACTGGGATTTCCATGTTGCTGCATACCCAGCATCAGAACCATGCAGATTTTGAGCAGCACAGGAGACATTGAAAGACCATCATATCTTACACATAACTTTAGAGAAGCTCATGGTGCTGGTACCAGCCATGGGACTCTTTTTTTAAGAGACACTGAACTTGGCCTTTTAGCAGAAAAACCTTCTTCATTGCTGAAGAAATAAGGAAATAAAATCTCTTCTCATCTCAACAGATATAAAATTGTGCCTATAATAGACATTTTCTTAATGTTCCAATGACTTTTTCTCACTTGTGTGTTTTCCGCGTCTCCAAAATCTCTTCAGAGGTTCAGGTTAATGGGACATTGTTCTCTGTCAGGAACATCCCTCTAGGCACTTTGCAGTTCACAGTTTCCACCTAGACAGATAACAGCCAAGTCAAAAGTTCACCTGGCTGTTCATTTTATTTAAATGTACTCCATTTGCTATTGCTTGCGGATTAAAACCAGAGACGTCTGCAAGGGAAATATCTCACCAAAACCTTACATTTTGGATAAAGATCTTTATTGCTTGGAAATGTCAAAATCTGGTAGGACACAGCAGCCTTGACACAAGTGTTATTTCTTAAAATATTGCTTTGAACTGTTATATAAAACCTATTTTAACTTGAACTGTATTGGCAGTGAATAATAGATGCCATAACAACTTTATATATAGCACTGTAAAATGTGCCATCAGAAATACATGAGCTCAACTGTAATGTGCATTGTCAGTGCTCAGTGCTGGCACAAGCTCTGTCAAAGCAAATATATATATATATATAATATATATAATTTACCATCCCATGCCTTTCATTTGCACCTGTGGTCATCTGAAAAATGGGAAGAGATAAAAGTTTGAGAAGAAATGGATAAGCACAGAATGGGAAACTTCACAGAATTTCAGCTGGTGACTGGAAAGACCTATTTAAAAAAAAAAAAAAAATTCTAAATGTTCTACTGATTCAGAAAGCCTCCCATGATTCTCCCCATGCAGACAGCTTCCCCAGGGTGATGAGAAAGAAAAATTAGGAAAAACTCCACCAAAATGGCCCACCAACCCTTTTCCTCTCTCATAGTAGTTTCCCATTTCCATGCTCTGCTTCTCCTACCTTGGAGAGTGGGAGGTGTCCCTTCCCATGGCACAGGGGTTAGAAGAAGATGATCTTTAATGTCCCTTCTAATCCAAACCCCTCTGTGATTCCATAATGTCCTGCAGAAAGCAAAACACACCCCAGGAACTGCATTTTAGTTGATGCATCCTGTGGCAAAAAAGGAGAGATGGATAGGTTGTGGCAACAGGTGTGAGGAAAATGCTTTTATTTTTAGGAGAGGTTGTTCCCTCTGGGTCGTTGTTGAGAAATGTTGATGTTTGTTCCCTATCTGTTTTGAAGAGAAGTGATAGATGCCAGCCTCCACGCCTGTCACTCAAGCCTTTGTAGGCAGACAGAAAATGAAACACAATAAAAATAAAACAAAAGAAAGCCCCACAGAGTCTGGCAGAGTGTGTTTGTTAGTTCAAACATGTTCCTTGTTCCCTCATTACCACGCATCCTTTCTTGCTGAGGGGTGTTTTCGGTAAAATCTCTCATGATGGCTGCAGTTTAGAGGGTTTAGTGCAAGCTGTTTTATACCTTTCATCAGCTTCAATAGTCCAGGGCTTTGACTTATGAGGGCTCTGCCTGTCTCTTCACAGAAGCTTTTTGACTCAGAGTAATGTATAAATAACACAAGATCATGACAAGCACCATCCGTGAATGATCTGGCGCCGTGTGAGTGTCAAACTCTACTCATGACAGCTTTGGGGACCCTAATTATCCTGAGCTGCAGAGCTGCCTGCCAGGTTGACATGGCCATCCCTGGGACTGGTATTGAGTTGTTCCCTAAAGAACCAGCTCCAGTATCCTGTCCAGTCTAATTTAAAATGACCCGAGCTGCAGGACTGCTCCCATTTATTTTGGGAGACTATTTCACGGTCCAGCAGGCTTCGGTGTTGATGAAATGCTTCCCTCTGTTCTTGTTAAATATCCCTTTCTCATTCTCAGCTTTTTACACCTAGTGAAACTCTGCTGGACCCTGCAAATAATTCTTCTTCCCCTTTGGCTTTTAAACTCTTCAAATGCTAGCAGTTATCCTCCTCTTCACAAGTTGGTCTCCCTGGCTTTTCAGTCACTTCAGTGCTCTCTTCTCAATTATTTGCCATTTGTTAGTTCTCTGCTCCTGCAGCAGCAGACTGTATATAGGATTCTGGTGTTGTACCAGAGCTGAACAGAAGAAATGTGTAAAAAGCCCTGTGGATCCAATTCAGAGATTACAAGTCCTGATGGAAAATTTCTAGATAATTTCTGCACTATTTAATTAAACTCACCAAAGACACTAGAAGTGCTCATCACACTTTTTAGTTGTTGATCGTATCCTGACACACTTTTGACCCAGATTAGCCAGTGCTTACCCAGCTGTTGACACAGTTTGAGAGGCAGTGTTTTCTAGAGGCAGTTTTGGTGCAGCCACACTGTTCAGAGGGTAAGGGGATTTAATGATGTACATGCAATAAAGTGCAGTTTCAGTGCCTGAGAGCAGGCATTTCCCATGTCCTTGTACAGCTGCAGCCCTATTGATTTACGAGTTGATCACAAAAATTTCCTGTAGTCCTCACTGACATTTCGGGAAGAGGAAGAGCAAGGTGAATTAAGGGTGAATTTTGTGGGAAACTGTGCAAGCCTGAGGGTGAAATGAGGTGTATGTGAAAACAGCAGCTGGCCTCTGAAAATGTGGAGAAGCCTGAGCAAGTCTGGAGAACAAGGAGCAGCCTATCCCAGTGGAATCCTGCAGTGGCCATTTCCATTAAATAATGATTTGACTGTGCCTCCTTCTCAGTGCCCCTGTGGCCTCCAACACTCTTGCATTGCTATAAAGGACTTCCCTTTATGTCAAAATCACTCACACTCAATCTGCACATCTTTAGCATGCTGCTTTCAAACTGCCACTGTCATGCCAGGCAGATCTGAAGAGTTTAATTCATTTTAGATCCAGGGCTTCTATGAGGATCACATGATATCCTGAGCTGGAAGGGACCCACAAGGATCATGTAGTCCAGCTCCTGGCCCTGCATAGGACATCCCAAGAATCCCACTGTGTCCCTGAGAGCTTTTCCCAAACACTTCTTGAGCTCTGTCAGGCTTGGTGCTGTGACCACTGTCCTGGGGAGCCCTTTCCAGTGACCAGCCACCCTCTGGGGGAAGAACCTTTTCCTAAAATCAAATCCAACCCTGCCCTGACACAGCTTCAGCCTGCTCCCTCAGGTTCTATCACTAAAACAGCAAACACATCACATGCTGTATTTCCTTCTCTTTCCATTTTTCCACTGTTTATTAAGTGCCACTGTTATATTGATATATTTATCAATACACATCCATCTATTCTGTAAAGCCAGTACATCCAGACAGAGAGGCAGGAGATTAAATACCACTGGGTAACACAGAAGATTCTCTCATCATCTCCTTTCTGCTCACATACCACTTTTGCTATGACTACATGCAAAAGTCCAAACTTTTTCTTCTTGCATGGCTAAAACTATATTTCTTCCTCTCCTCGTGGAAATGATTAGAGCTTGTATATTTTTGTAATCAGTGTTTCATCAGGATACGTGTACAGCCTTAGATATCCCTTTCCAAGACACTGAAGTTTCAGGAATATATCACAAATCTTTTTTAGCCCTAGGCAATGTCTCATGTCTCAGGTGTAACCTTATGACTAAACCGTGTGTAGTGAAGTGTTTTTAACTAAATTAGAGAAGTTTCCACTGTGTGCTAGAGATAATTTTCCTTTTCTCACTTACATTCCCAGTGCCTTATCCAAAGGCTGTTAGTGTCAGAGAGTCTTGCCCTAAACCCTTTCCTTCATGCACTATTCCTTCAGTGAGCTTGCATGGAGAAGGCAGTAATGAAAGCCTGGATTCAGCAAATCCCTTATGTGTGTCTTAACAGCTTTGCTGAATAGGGATGGACTTTAGAACCTACTAAAAGTGAAGTATTTCCTCTGCAGAAGGAGGAAATAGTGCTGAGACACACATAATTTGCTAACAATCTGAATTTTAGGAAGACACATCTGCATATTTATATCCACAGAAGCTGAGCTGAGTTAAAGTCTTGTGTATGACCTGTCAATGTTCATTGATAAGGCAGAGAGCTGGAAAGAGAGAGCTCTCCAGTGCTGGTGGTGAAATATCGTTTAGCTTCTGCAAATCTTCCTGCTTAAGTGTTAATATTTCTTTGGTGAAAAGAATGTGTTACTTTCCTCCTCCATTTACTGCACTTTTGCATAAGTTTTTGCCAGCAGATGATGACTGTCTCAACAAAGGTAACATCTTGCCCGTTTCTGTTAGCACAGACAGTAAAAACATCAAATGCCTCATCCACACAGCAATTTTTGTGGCTGTGATTCGCTGCCTCAAAGGGGAATTACCCCTCTCACCTATCACGAGGTTAGAGTATTTCACTCTCTAGTTCTCTGATGTTAATTGATAACAATTGACATCAATGGCCCATCAACCAGCTGAGATCCTCAAGCAATGCTCAAAAGAGCTGTCCCTGCAGGTTTGACTTATTACCCTCCTGAATTGAGTGCTGTGCTTTCTTTTTTAATTATTTTGGGTAGTGAAATCAGAATTTTCCCCAGGCAAGATGAAGGGAATAACAGCAGGTGAGTCTTAAGTCATGGAAATTTAAAAGCTCCTGTTGGCAAAGCCCTGAAGCATCTCAAGAACCCACTGGAGAGTGAGTCAGCCCTCCCTCATCAGAGCTCAGCAGAGAGGGAAGGGAACCAAGGATATTGAAAAGATCCACAGAGGTAACACGGGAAGAGATGACTGAGAAGGACAATGAAATCCACATTTCACAGCAAGCCCAGTTCCCATTCCCTCTTATTTACCAAAAGGTGCCTGGTCCTTTATAAATTATCCTTGACAGGAATGTTTTCCCACATCAGAAATTAGACTGAAAATCACATTCTTAACATTGTTAACAATGAATGTCAAATTTTAGAGGCTGATGACAAAGATAGTTTATGCCCTCTGCACCGTGCAGGCTCATTTAATTCAGGTGTTCTTTAATGCTTTTAATTGCTCCTTTATGAAAGAGGATGTTACAGAACTGTCTATCCCCACCACTCTGCTCACCATTTATGTGCCCAGAGTGTCTCCTCTGGTTGTCATTTCCTTCTCTGCACTGGAGTCACCTCTTCCCATCGGTATTGAGGTCTCAGACAGCTCACTTGAGGCAGAAAAACTATTAAGACTCACCTAGGAACTATGGAGAATTGCAAATTTTAGTATTATAATATATTTCCTTCAGTGCAAATTTTTAGCAAGACCCCTGAGCAACCTGATCTGACCTCAGAGTTGGTCCTGCTGTGAGTGAGAGGCTGGACTTGAGCTCTCCTGTGGCCTTTTCAAACCTAAATTATCCTGTGATCTCATGTTCCCATTATCTCTCCACCTCCTTTGACTGCACCACTGAGGGCTACCAAAAGTTCATGTGTTAATCTTGCTTCAATCTAAAGACAAAACATCTCTTTTTCCCTGCCTGTGTGAGCTCCTGAGTCAGCCCCATTCTCCTGTTCCATCCCTTGTCACCACAGGCAGGAGTTCATGCTTTACTCCTCTGTTCATACCACATTTGTAATTTATTTGGAGAAATAGGATATTTTACCCATCAGAAGGATGAGTGTACCTGGAAGAGGAGTTCTCTGAGGTGACCCTGTGCCCAGTGGGTCTGTGTGCCATCTGGGTTTGCCCAGAGAAGCTGTGGCTGCCCAATCCCTGGAAGTGTCCAAGGCCAGGTTGGACGGGGCTTGCAGCAACCTGGGATGGTGGGAGGTGTCCCTGCCCATGGCAGAGGGTAGAAACAAGATGATCTTTAAGGTCCTTTCCAACCCAAACCATTCTGTGATTCTGTGATTCTGTGATTTTGATGCAGAGATATAATCAGAGTCATGTTTCAGAAAAATTCAGCTCTCTCCAAATATAACTGCAATAACTGGAATGCAGATGTGATTTGCTCATGTCGACATCAAAATATGCATTTTTTTTTTAAATGTGGACTCTTATTGATATAAAGTTGTAATATCTTCTAATTTAAGGCTAAGGCATTTCTGTTGAAGGATGAGTGGTAGAAGGATTTTAGATCTAAGTCAGTGTAGGTCCAGACAGATTTTTGTTATTTTACATCTTCTACTAAGCTGTCAGGACTAAAAGGATTATTTTGGATCACTCAAAGTGTTCCTGTGAATGTCTAAGACTTCCTTCTTTCCAGGTTTTAAACTGTTCCATGGCTTTAAACTGAAAAAAAAAAAAAAGCAGGTTTATATCAGATATGAGGAAAAAAATCCCTTCCCTGTGAGTATGGGGAGGCCCTGGCACAGGTTTCCCAGAAAAGCTGTGGCTGCCCCATCCCTGGAAGTGTCCAAGGCCAGGTTGGATGAGGCTTGGGATAATGGAGAGTTTGGAACTTTAAGGTGTTTTACAACCAAAACCATTCCCTTTTACAAAAAAAACGATTCCATGATTCTCTGCTGTACCTATAGCAGCAAACATCTGCATATTTTTAACACTGCCTTTGGAGCTGGTGATTTTTGGAACAAATGTACCTGAGTTTCATCTTTCCTTGTCAGTTCTCCCACGAGGGATAAAAGCTACCACAGATTTCTCACCTTGCTCCTATTCCCATTTCACAGCTGGAGAAACTGAGACATTATGGATTGTTTCTCTGCCAGTGGAGCTCCATAGAAATGTAAATGCCTTGCTTAAGACCTGGAAAAGAGTCAGGATCAGTGCCAGGATTAAAATGCTGCTTGTTCTGTACTTCCGCACCTGATTCTCTTCAGACTGTGCTGGGATGAGAGATCCAAATACAAGATCTGGCAAATTTAACTTCTAATTTTTCTCCCTGTGTTTGAATTGAGAGGCAGAAGAAACATGGTCCTGTTCAGAAAACACACTGTCATCCACTCAGCTTGGATGAAGCTCAGGGAAAATACTGATCATCATTTGTAACTGAAGGCAGATCTTCCCTACAGGGGGGGCTTGCTGGGGTATGAAGTTTCACCTGTGATATCATAACTTTATCAGGAGATGCTGAACAGCAGCCTCTCTGACAGCACAGCTTGCTCTGCCAGAGACTGAGAGCTTCTTGCCCTCTGAAAAACCTTCAGATGTGAAGGTGAGGTGACAGGAGTGAGGGCGGGGGAAAGATCTGCTCTGTGCTTGTACCCATAAAACACACCTGGGGCAAAGTCTACAGGTGAAGGTCAGTTGTGTCAGACCATGTGGTGCTGAGGGATTGAGTTGAGTTTCTGGGTGTTGTGGGCCTGAGACAGGTGTGAACAAGGGATCCAGTGCTCAGAGCTGAGTGCTGGAGCCTTCCATCAGCATGTGCTGATTTTCTGAACTATGCTTTATTGATGGTGCAAAAGGAATCTTTGCTCATTTTGCCCCTCTTGTGGTTCTTGGCAGACCCTTTTCTCTCCTGGAAGTGGTGAGATATCTGCTGGTGTTGAAGAGGAGTAACTTTAAATCTCATACAGCACTGAGAGCACTTACATGCTCTTTGAAAAGGCTATTTCCTCATGTAGGAAAAAACTCACTTCATCTGCAAGACCAGTGGTTGAAGGCAGCAGCTACTCTCTCTTTGCCTAACCATTTTTAGGAATTGGCCACAAATCCAGTGAGTTTGAGGAATTATAGTATCATAGAATTGCTTAGATTGGAAAAGACCGTGATGATCATCAAGTCAAACCATTGATCTGACTGCCAAACCCACCACTACACCATGTCCCCAAGAGCCACATCCAGACATCTTTTAAAACCCCCAGGGACGATGTCTCCACCACTGTCCTGGGCAGCTGTGCCAGGACTTGACAACCCTTTTAGGAAATGTGTTTTTTTTTTCCTAATATCCAATCTAAACCTCCCTAGTGCAACTTGAAGCCATTTCCTCTTGTCCACTGCTGGTGCTCCTGATCCCTTAATCAGTCGTCCCAAGCCCTTGAAATCTCTTGATTGTCCTTTTTATTGCAACTTCATTGCCACTTAGCAGAAAAAAATCAATAATGGACAATAATCTGAAGGTTGTAGCGGGATAAAAGGTTTTCTCTTTCCATCTTTAGCCCAGACCCCAGGGAGGCAATGGGCTGCCCGAAGAAGTGTGTCTGGTCTGCACACTGGGCCTTTTTTTCCCCTTCAGAATGGAGTCTTTTCAGCTGCTCTGTCACATGTACCAAACAGGTGAACCAAAGTGCCTTCAGAAAACTTCAGTTTAACAGGGATTGAATTAATTTGAGGGTTCAGTCTCAGACAAGAAAGTGCCTTTCCATGATCACCGCAGTGAAGGGGGCCACAAAGCAGCCCATGTGCTCTCCCCACTGCCCCAAACAGACACAACTACTCCTGGAGAGTCTCCCTCCATGGTTTCCAGAGATTTGTGTCTTTCTCAAAAAAAAATTCAACTGAGAGCAGAAGTGTCTCTTTATTTTTGGTATTTTTAGCGTGGGGAGTGGGAGACCAGTAAAGAGGCAAAGTGAAGGACGTCTTGATCAGCAATGATTCAGCAGAATTTCATATTTAGTCTTGTTCTGACAGTCTCTATAAAAATCCTGCAAATTGCTGCAAACTTCAGTCCTTCAGTCTGATTTGATTACTGGGTGCTGTGAGCAGCTCAGAACCAAAAGTCACCCTGTAAGCATCAGCCCCTGTATTTGGCATGATCCTTTAAAATAGCCCTTAAAAATGAAATTTCTGGAGCATTTCAGTTGTCACACGAGGTATGTCTCCCCATCCCCTTTTTCCTTGCTAAATACATTAAAAAAAAAAAAAAAAAAAAAAGTGGGGATGGGAGGGGTGGGTGGGAGGAAATTAGGAGCAAACCCCATGACTCCTCTGCCTCCCTGATTTCAGCTCATGCTTGTAAATATGTCTCAGCATTGGGATACAAGGACTTTTTGGATTAGATCCTTCTATCCTGAGTGTATGTGGAGGAAATAAAAGGAAATCCATTGCACTTCGGTGATGATTGCTTAGGAGGGAGTCACCTCCTACTGAAGTCTGACAGGGCTAAGTCATGTTTCCTCAGTTGTTTCCCCTGATGTTCTTTCTAATTTATGTCACTGAGAAGGGTTAAGGAAGGTGACTTCAGGTGTTGCCATTAGAAAGTCAAATTGCAAAAATAAAGCATTAAAAATAAATGCCACAGCGGAATTGCTGAGCCAGGGAATAAAGAGCTTTAAATGCAAGCAGGGAACTGGCTGTGCATTTCTGCACCAGTCACCTGTCTCCCTAGCTGAGGATTAAGGACTCTGTGTCTTTTAGTCCCATGTCTTCCCATTCAGCTCCAGGTGCTGCTGAATGTCACAACTTTTTACAGCTCAGCTATTAGGATTTAGAGGAACTTCCTCCCTTTTATTTGGATGGCAGGAAGAAGATTATTGCTTCTTCTGAGTCACCTCATAGGAGAGACACAAGGAGAGTCTCTTGTAAAAGAATAGATTTTAAATATAGGTGGTCTTCCCTAAATAAACTTCAGGAATTTGGTGAGTGGGTTAATTTGCTTATAGGGTGGATCCCCAGCTATGGGAGATGCACTGACTTCCATGCTGTCAATGTCTCATTTTGAATGACTTTCAAACTCCTCCAAAGAAAAGCATGAACAGCATTTCTGTCATGCACAGCTTTCCTCTCCCCTGGGTGTTTTTGCAGGAGCACAAGGTATTTTACAGCCACACTCAAACAGATCTTGCCACACTAGATCATCTTTCAATGTTTTTCTGTCCTTGTCCCTCCCTCAAGGTACCATGTCATCCCCTAAATCTCAGGTGCAGTGGTTCTTCCCTGTTGTCGCAGTCTTTACCCTGGACCTTTGCTGGGGGGTGAGAAGCAGTCAGGTGGAATATTTTTAAGATTCCTTGCTGCTGTGTGTTCCTAGAGCTGAGAAGAATTAATGGGATCACCACCCTTGCTGCAGTCCAGAAGGATTCTAGGGCTGGAATCTGTGCAAAACAGAGAAGGTCTGAAGCAGGCTGAAGGGCAACTTGAAAATCTCCAAAATCTCAGTGGCACCATCATTTCCTAACTGGGGACAGTGCCATACTAGGAGTTTTTACAGCTCTAATGTCCCCAGGGCACCAGTACATCCCCACCAAACCCATGCAGTTGTTAACACCATGGGGAACAGTCTAGGTTTCAAATCTAGCTCCATCTGAGCTTTCTTTTCTTCTACTCCACCCCTCCATGCCCCCGAAAACTGGCATTGATTAATTTTGCAGCACTCTGTGTGGGAACAGACAGGTTTGGGTTAAAGACTGGTACATAAATACATCTTGCTACTCTTTTTCTCCCAATTCCTATGGAGTTAGAGCCCCTGTTGTTGTGTGCTGCCACAATAGCTTTGTAGGAGCTGTGAGGAACCAGAACTTTGTTTCCCAGGTGGGTTTTCTCCATAGGCATCAGGACAGCCTCATGCTGGGTTGGGGCTGGGTTGAGTTGGGGCTGAGCAGATGGCTTTGTACTGAAGGCTCTCTGATGCTTGGTGACCTCCAAATGAGGGGAGACAGGACCCCCTCCTCTGAGATCCAGGGTCAGGAGTGCCACTGAAGTGCCACCAAGGTGGTGGCACTCACTGGCTGTGTTGCATCAGCACAGGGATAAATTAATCCTCTCCTCCCGAGTGAGGCTGGAGCTGGGAAGTGATGCTGTTGCATCCCAGAAACCTGGGATTTTTGAGCTTTCTGTGCTTTCTGGTACTGACCCCCTGGAGAACACTGATTTTGATCTGAAGCCTTGGAGAGGGCTTCCAAATTTGAGTGATGGAGTTTGGGTGTTGTCTCCTTTCTATCTTCTTCCTTCTTCTTCATGATTTCAGGTAGTAGTTTCTGGTTGGACAGTTAGTGCTGCACTGGGTCACAGGAGTTTGGTTATTGGGTGAAAAGTATAAATAATATAGATGTTAGTTCTTTATTGGACTGTTTATCTTTAAAAGATCTTGTAACTAGATAAATTCACCTCAATTTTGCTAGTTTTTAGCTGGTAGCTAGAAGTATTGCAGAACTCTCTGTACTTTAGAAAAGATTTAATAAACAACCAAGCCCAAACATGAGAAAATTAATCTCCTTTGTGTTTTTAATCCTGACTCTGAGTGAAGACAGAAGAAAGTGAAGGCAAGCCACTAATTAAGTGGTGCAGATACCACATTTACATGATGCCAGACTGCCAACCCTGTGTTTTTAGTGCCTGGTTCACTGTGTGTCCTCATGCCTTGTTTGCTGTTCTGGAAGGCACCAATGCATTCAGCAGTGGTTTGTTTTCCTTAGACTGCTCAAACCTCTCTGCTGGACTTGTGTGCCAAGTGTGGAGTCACAGGAACTGCAAGAGGAATTTTCATTTCCCCCTTTCACACTTGCATTTATCAGTGTTGAACATCATTAACAGTTGTATTATTGAAAGTGCTTAGCACCCTCTGATGTTTGCAACAGCCCTGTCCAGCCTTGATGAGCCTGACTGCAGAAATATAGTCTGGTTCTGCCCTGGGATTGCCCCCAGGATTTGTCTTCTACATCTCTTGTGTACCAAGTCCATGCAATTCATTATTCCATCCATGCCAGACAATGTCCTCTTGCTGCCCTGCACACTGGGCATTGCTCTGGATGCAGCCTGGCATTAACATCCAGCTGGCACATACTACAAGATCCAAACACAGCTGCCCAAATTCAGTCTGGTTGGATTCATGCACCTCTTAGGGTATTTTGAGACCTGGTAACATTTAGCCAGGTCCTCCCCAGGTTTTGGGAACATTCTGCTTCTCACCAGGCAGCCAGACTCAGCTCCACATTCCATTTTTCCTGGCAGGTTTTTCCATCCTCCAGTCTCAAGGCTTGCCTGGAGATTTTGGCTCTATTTGTAACCCCTATGTCCTTGAATAACTGTGTCTACTTCACCTAGGTAGCCTCCAGGTGAGACTGTTCAAGTGGTCCTGGGTTTGTTGATAGTTCTGTGTCCAACTCTGCCCCAAGGGAGTTCACCAAAGGTTACAGTCCTCTGCACTTGGATATAGCATTCATACTAAATTGGAATTTACAGGATTATCAAGATGACAGATTGAGATGTTTTTGGTCTTCTTTGTTGGTATTTTTGTTTGTTTGTTTGCTTGTTTTCCTCTCTCCACCACTGATTCACCTTCCTGGATCACTTATATACATATATATATATATATATATATATATGTATACACACATATTATACACATATATATATTTAACAATGTGGCATCCAGCAAAATGCCTAGAGGAAGGTGGCTGTTAACCTTTTGTCAGGATGAAAACTGACCTACTTTTAATTTTGAGTTGGTTTTTCGTTTGGTTTTTATTACTTTTTTTCTTTCTCTTGACCTCCTTTTGCATTTGACATAGCTTTACCTCTCTCCGTGGTAGTTACCTTCTGTAGTCACCTGAGGAGTGACAACATCACAGACCTCCATAATCTAAAAAAAATTAAAGCACCAGGTTTGCACTTTCTTTTTCATTTCCACTGAGTTATTGACTTGTTTAAAGAATTGTGAGGGCTAAGTGAGCTTGATTTTCCTTACAAGGACCAGGCTATCACAGCCTTGCATGTGCTTTGTTGTTTTGTTCTGTTTTAGCCATTTTACCACCATGTGTAAGGTTTTGTTATTCTGTTCATCATTCAAACAGCCAAGACTTTTTGTAAAGCTCGGTTGTTTGTAACTGGCAATCTGCAACAGGGCTTGTTCCTAAACAAGGATTAGATGTTCTGTTAGCAAGTCTGGGGATTCTGCAGGTCATTAGGATTTCTTATCACCCAGAGCAAGGTACTTTTCCCATAACTGGAGGTTTCCAGGGTGAAGATGTCCCTGCATTACTTTAAGCTTTCAAAATAATCTATGAAAACACACTTTTAGAACACAGTTCATCCACTCTGATTTTTAGACTTCTGTTCTATCATGAGTTGACCCATGATCAGCTTCTTTCTCTTAATGTACTCTTAGAATCTCCTCTTGTTTGTCTCAAAAGCTCAAACATACATCCATAATTAGTGATCCCTGCACCAGACTTCACCAGACTGTCTGGACAAAATACTATTTTGTGGATTTTTTCATTTTCTTTGAGTGGCAGTAATGAATCCCAGCTTCTGTCACCCTGACATCTTAGAGCACTTCCAGCTTTTGTGTCTAAGTTGAGAAGATTTTTGTCACCTGATTATTATTTTTTTTTTAAATTTGAATCATAAAAAATCAGAGAATAATAGAAAACTTTGGGTTGGAAGAGTCCTTAAAGATCATTTAATTCCAACCAAGTTACTCAGAACCCTGTCCAACCAGACCTTGAACAGTTCCAGGGATGGGGAACCCCTGGAAATATTCAAGGAAATAACAAGTTTTTGTTTTTCAGAGACCATTCTTGATCTACTTGTTTTCTGCTGATTAGGGTGACTTCTAACCCAAACCTTTCTATGATTCAATTCTCTTGATAATCGCAGACTGATGATCCCGTGAGTAAATGCATATATAAGCCAACAGTCTGGGCAATGAAATCTGAGAAAAATAATGTCCTGATTTTGATGTGTACTTTTAATTTAGCAGATGAAAAGCTTTCCATTTAAGGATGCCAGGGTTATCTAAGTAATATTCTGGCACATTGCCCCTTTTCACCAATGTGACTGTACATCCCAGCAACAAAATGGGCAAAAAATCAATTTCATTGGAAGAAAATCCCAGTAATTGAATCTCATGTTAATTGCAGATCAGAAGAAGAAAATTATTTTTACTATTTCATGAAACTAAGTGAAAATGTGAGTAGGAGAGTGGTTGGCTCATGTCTAAATTAAACTTTTCTTCTGGTCTTGTAGAATGATGCAAGACCCACTTTGATCTGACCTTGCAAACCAGTGAGAGTATCTCGAACCAGGCCAACATTTCTGGTGCTGGCAGAGCAATATTTTATTCTAGAGGGGAGGCCGTACAAGAAGGAGCAGAGGCAAGTTGGCTTGTTCACCCTGGAGGAGAATGAGGGGAGACCTCACTGCAGTTACAGCGTCCTTGTGAGGGGAAGAAAAAGGGACATTCTCTGATCTCTTCTCTGTGGTGACAGTGAAAGAACCTGAGGGAATGGCCTGAAGTTGTGTCCAGGAGGTTCAGGCTGGATATTTACAAAAGGTTCTTCACCCAGAGGGTGGTTGGGCACTGGAACAAACTCCTGTGAAGTTTTCTTGCTGTGTAAAGCTCTCCTTGCTGGAGCACTGAGCAAATTAGGAAATACTATTAAGGCACGAGCAAACTCAGCCTGAGACAATGAAAAGTTTCCTTGGATGGCCATGGATAGACCAATGTGGGGATCAGTCTCTTCTCCAAAATAACACATGAACAAGAGGAAATGGCTTCAAGCTATGCCAGGAGAGGTTTAGATCAGATATTAGGGGGAAAAAAAAATCCTTCACGGAGGGGCTGTCAAGCACTGGAGCAGGGAAGTAATTGTGTCACCATTCCTGGAGCTGTTAAAAAATGTGTTGATGTGGCACTTGGGGGCATGGTTTAGTGATAGATTTGGAAGTGCTGGGTTTATGGTTGGACTCAATGGTCTAAAAGGTGTTTTCCATCCTAAATGATTCTATGATTTTATAAAATACAAGTGTTGTGGCAAGAAGGAACTGTCTCAAGGAGGTCTACAAAGCATTCCTTAGGTAAAATTTCTGTCCTCCTGTGCCTTGCCCTGGATTGTAGCTTATTCTGGTTTGATTTAGGTAATTCTGGATGGCAGGAGGATCACGGCAATCATGAACACAAAATACCTTCCCAGGGAGATGAACAGTCCAATTTCTGCAGAGCAAGGGAGCAGGGAAATTTTCTCCCAGGAGTTTTAATGGAGAATTTGTCAGAAAAAAAAAGATGAAAAAGTCCAATAGTCAAGTGAAATGCAGCTGCACTCTCCTGAATTTTAACTTTTCCTTGCTAACAGACTTCACATTATGAGATTATTATGGGATTATAATGTCTCTGTGTTAAAGGGGAGAGGAAATCCTCAGCGTTCGTTGCTCTCATCTAACTCCCCTTTCTTCTGGAAATAAAGGAGAAGATGGGGAAAGGGAGCGAGGGCAAAGAAAAGGAAAGCAAGAAAATTAAGATTGGAATGAAGCCTTGAAATTGGCAGCTGTCAGCAGCCCTCAGGACAAGTGATAAAATGCTGCATTAAAGTAGCTGCAGTGTGAAATGCCATTGACAGAATAACGAGGATGGGAAATCACTTTATAAATGTGCTTACCAGGATAAACAGATGTGGCTGAGGGCAGCTCCACTCTGTCACTAAACACTTGAAAGGGCAAAATTTATGGCGATCTATTTTCTCTTAAAAAAAAAAAAAAAAGAATTCAATGAAAAGATACAAACCTGACACCTGCTCTCAGGCACATGGTGTGACTCTCGGGGCTGTCCTGTGCAGGGCCAGGAGTTGGATTTGATGATCCTGATGTGTCCCTTCCCACTCAGGATGTTCCATGATTCTCTGTTTTTTGGGTTTGGTTATGGTAACTGAAACTTTATTCCATTTCTGTTCTAAATTGCTTCCTCCTATTACCAGTTAAGGAAATGCTGCAGTTGTGGTTGATAAGACTGGACAGAGAGGAAAACCCATCAATTTATGTCAAAGAGTCATCAAACAGTGAGAACTTATTGTCAACAGCCAAAACCCCAAAAATGGCTGTTTCCTCTTGCTTTCAGAAGTGTTTGAACTACTTCAGTTACTTTTCAACATTGCTCATTAAGACCTGATAAAAGTATTTTGATATTACTGAATATTAATAAAAATTCAAATGTATATGTGGCCTCAGATTGCATCAGGGGAGGTTCAGGTTTAGGAAAAAAATTCTTCAATGAAAGAGTGATCAGACATTGGAACAAGCTTTCCAGGGAAGTGATGGAGTCAGCATCCCTGGAAGTGTTAAAAAAATGAGTAGACATGTCCTTTCATGATATGGTTTTGGGGACATGGTGGTTAATTGGTCAAAGATTGAACTTGATGGTCTTGGAGGTTTTTTCCAGCCTTAAAGATTCTATGATTCTGTATCATACTCTATGACAAATCACAACATGAGGTATGATAGGTGTAGTCTAAAGTCCTCTGTGCTGGAAAATTATTTATTTTGCCAATTTGAAATTCCTTGAATGGAAAAAGCAATGAATTACCTGCAGTGTTAACAGGAAACAGCAGCCTTTTCAAGGTGTGTTCAGTCTGAAAGCAGCTCCCCAGTTCTTCCAATTCCCACCTCACCCCCCTAGATCCATCCAGCTTTTCCAAAGCTTCATCCTTTGAGCCAGAGACACCAGTCTGGGAATGAGCTGAGCCATCCTCCCTCCAAGTCTAGACTCTCACCTGCCTCATTTGCAAATTAAAACAAAATTAAAATAGTCCATTGAAAGCTAATCTGAACTCAGGGAGCACAAGCTGAGCATGATTGAATATAAATGCTTAAAACTTTCTAATAAACTGGAGAGCTGGATCCAAATTCTCTCAAATTAGCATTTCCTTGGGGAGGGGGCAATGCAGGTGGGAAGGAAGGCAGGATAACTCACTTCTCTGCTAAGTGACTGGTGGGTTTCTAAGAGCAGGAATATCTGCTCTGTCGCTGTAGATGTGCTCGATGGTTTCTAATTCAGCCCTTGGGACAGGGGCTGGCTGTGGTTTGTTGT
Source organism: Toxostoma redivivum (assembly GCA_013397375.1). Lineage (NCBI taxonomy): Eukaryota > Metazoa > Chordata > Aves > Passeriformes > Mimidae > Toxostoma > Toxostoma redivivum. The sequence goes on from VXBI01001038.1 coordinate 36,894, forward strand.
CACACACAGCTGATAGATGGCACACTGTTGTCACGATTCCCTGCTGCAGATGCCATTGCTCCTTGCTGCTGTCTGATTGTTATCTGCTGCTCTTTAATGGCAGAAAGTGTCTTTGTGGCTGTTGATAAGGTGGTTAAAGCTTATTGGGCTTCACCTTTTGTTTTCTGTGGACGAGGATGTTTAACAGAGCAGAGATTTGCTGAATTTGTCTTAACTGGGAAAGGCTGAGGCAGAGGTGCATGATTTAATCAGTTTAGTGACTGGAGCTGATGGGAAGTTTGTGGCTGCATTCTGAAACAGTCTCTCTCTCTGATTTCCAGGGTTTGTATTGATTGCATGGAGTATTAGACAAGTGGAGTTAAGAGCAATCTTTAAACATCATCAAATCCTTTTCTCAGCTCTAAGATGGGATCAACAACCCGAATCATTAACTTCCTATAAAGATGTCTCCTGTTGCAGTTTCAGTCCATGAATTTCTGTCATATGGAGGGGGAATATGGAGAACAGGTTATTCCCTTCCTATTTGCAACATTTCCACTTGTCAGAAAAGCATTATCACATCTGTTGTGTCCCCCCCCAACCCCTCCAACCCCACACATCCTGCTTTTTCTACACTGAAAACCACACTAATTCCTATTTTTCCTATCAGGCTGTGTTTCTAACACTTTTGATCGTTCCCATGACTTTTCTCTGATCTTTCTCCAGGTGGTCCCCCTGAGATTTGTTACTCAAATTTGGACACAATATTTTATCTCAGAAGTGCTAGCTTTGTCCCCAGCACCCCTCAGCACCTTTGCTGGTTTATTTATTTCCTTTTTGAGAACTTCTGCCCAGGAAANTTGGCTTCACCCCTTTTCCTTACAGTGTTTTCCCCATTTCATCTTTAAGAAGATCCCTTTGAATTCTAATCATATGTTCTGACAGGCTCAAAATATTTCTGAGCTTCACTGTACCTTCTTATTTATGAACTGTCCTTTCTATGCCATTACCTAAACCATTCATGAAAAATATTGGTTAGTCCAGGATTCAGGAAAACCACATGAGCTCAGGGAATCATAAAGTCCCCTCTCTCACCTGCTGCCCACTCTGGTTTTGATGCAGCCCAGGACATCGGGGGCTTTCTGGGCTTCAAGTGCACATGGCCAGCTCATGTCAATTTTCCATCCACCAGGTATTCCCACCTCCTTCTCTGCAAGACTGCTCCCATTCCATCTCCCAGTCTGTTCAGATTCTGGAGATTGTCCAGTCTGAGAGCAGAGCCTTGTCCTTGTTGAACTTTGTGATGTTTACATGTATCCTTCCAGTCCATTATCAAAGATAATTTACGGATGAATAAATAGTTTTTAACTATTATTTCTTAGCCAGTTTTAGAGTATTTTCATCTAGACTTTGTTTGCTCTACTTGTGTATTTGCCATCTGCTGCATTTCCCCCTCCTCAGGTGTTGCCCTGTCCTAGAAAGGTACCAGGTAAATTTTGACAAATGCACACTTCTTGCTGCTCATTTTCCTGCTGTGTTTTGTGCAACAACAAATCATATATTGGATTATTTCCCCCATCATCTTTACAACTGGGGCTGCACAGGGCAGTCATTAAGATATCTGTCCTCTAATTCCCAGTTTTTTGGGTTTTGCACAGCGCAGGCACTCTCTTTTTCTCTCTTCTGATTCCCCAGGAATTTTCAGTCTGCAGCTCTAAGGTTGTCTCACTATTTCTCTAAAAATTTCACTTTAGTATTTATGAGTCCCAGACAGTTTGAAAATACCTAACCCTTAATCTGAACTCCAAATCCCAGTGTTGGCTCCCCATTGACTCTAAAGTGAGCCAGGGCAAATTGCTGAGCAGTAAATGTAGAAGACATCAACATATAATTCACCAACTCTACACTATAAATAATTCCTCCTTCCTATAGAGATTAAAATGACCCAGACTTTTTTTCTCTGAGAGCATCACTGTCCTGGTTTAGAGCAAATTTGGGAGGAAACCTCTGAATGGGGTCCCTCCAGGGAAAGGGAAAAAAAAAACCAATCCAAGCAATCCCTCCCCCAGTCGGTTCGGGAAAAAATTTCCTTGGAGAGAAGTGGAAAAAGAAACAGAACTGTTTATTCAACAGGCAACACACCTCCCAGCACAAAATTGAACAATACCAAACAGGGAAAAAACCTCTTGCCACTCTGAAGAGATGACAGGATCAGAAGAGTTCCTTCCGTGGGCTGCCCGGCTCACTCAGGCTGTTCTCAGTCCCTCTGGTGCTGGGAAATGCCACGGCCCAGGCCAGGCCTGGTGGGCCACAGGTGTGAGCTCCTGGTGCTCTTTCTAAGTTTTCAGTCCAGAGCAGGTTCAAAACAGTTCCAGGAAAAAAAGGAAAGGAGGAAAAAAAAGCAATCCAGGGAGTTTCTCTGCCTCAGCTAGCCAGAAGAAGCCACCCAGAGCAAAAAAGAGCTCTCCCTCGCTGTCCACCGCAGACAACACAGTGCCAGCAGGAATGCGGGGGAGCCGGTGCAGTCTCTGATAACAAACCCTGCACTTCTTCTTTCCCCCTGCTTCACTCCTGGAACCAGTCTTAAAGTTGGAGAATTTAATATTCAACACCAACAGAACAGACGATTTGGGGATACAGGCATCATACAGTCACCCCAAGACTATCACCCCCATCTGCCAGTTACACATAAGCAAAACTGTCAAAATAAAATGAATAATTGTTTGAATTGCATCTCCTTTGATCAGAGAGTGAGCTGCTTGTTGTTCAGACCCGTAATTTTAATTATTGGATAGAATCATAATCCACAATTTTGATCTGAGAATGAACACGAAGTTTCTGGGTTTGGGGTGGCAGACACCAGCTGGTATTGTCCTGTTTCTGCTAACATAAGAGCTCCACTGCCCACAGGATGAGCAGCAAAGAGGAAACCATTGTGCCACTGGAAAGCTGTGTTTGGAAATGGGCTGAGATGGCTCATACAACCAGTGCTGCAATGCATCACTGCAAACCCTTCAGAAGGGACAGCAAAGGAGGAGAGGCAGTGGGGTAACCCTTGTGTCAATAGGGCTGAGTGTTTGGGCAATGGGGAAGGGCAGCACAGCTGATATCCTGGTGGAAGTCTGTTACAGACCACCCAGCCAGCATGAAGAGATGGATAAATTGCTCTAGAAGTACCTGGGAGAAGCCTCGTGATCTCTGGCCTTTGTTCCCATGGAGGAATTCAATTTGGCCAGGTGTCTGCTGGAAATACAACACAGCAAAGAGGAAACAGTCCAGGATGTTCCTGGAGTGTGTGGAAAATAAATTCCTGACACAACTGGTGAGTGAGCCAACTAAAGAAGCTGTGCCACTGGACTTGTTGGGTACTTTTAACCAGAAATTGGAAATTTTCAACTGGAAACTGAGCACAGACAATTGGAAAATAAAGTGAACTGTCACACAGCCTTTAGTGTCTGCCTTAGACATTGGCACCTTTTATATGATAAGAAGGTGTGTGAGAAATGAGAGCATTTTGGCCTGCTTCTTCTATTAGAAATTTGGAGGTGATCCAGAAGGAAATAAATGAGGAAGAAGTATTAAGTATAATTTATGAAGAGAGATTACAGGAATTTACCAATTGCAGGCTAAGAAAGTGCAGCAGTGATTAGTTAAGCCATGATGACTGTGTGGAAATACTTGATGTGTAATAGCATTGAAAAAAGGGTACAATAATTTAAAATATTAAGGTTGAAGGTAGTAACAAATTACCAAGTAGTAACTAAGGACAGAGAGAGATAAATTAAATATTAAGAGAAAAATCCTTGAACAATGAGAAGAATCATTTTAGATATAATGGATATTTTAAAAATAGTCAGTCTCTCATGTATAGAATGGAGAATAAAACCATGTCAGGGTGTTTGGGAGAGTCAGCTTGCTGGAGGTGATACCCATCAACCTTTCTTTTCTGAGCCTTTTAGCTGCAGTTGTAATTAAATTGCCCTCAGATACCATAACTCAGAATTTGTACCTCTTAGGTAACCTGCATCATTGACTGAAAATATGTAAGAAAAGTGTCAACAGCAAAGTCTGCAGCCCACAGAGCCAGAATCTGGAAGAGTCTACAAAGACCATAGCATTTGGCTTTGAAATGCACAGGGAAATGTAGGGCAGAGAGGGTTTTTTAAAATTGTATGGAATGTGTATCTTCTTTTTGCCCAATTGGTACCATTGAGGAGAAGAACCTTGGGCAGACCTTGGATATGGAGTTACTGGTGGAGCTGGTGCTCTGTGGAGCACTTGATGGCCTGAACAGCCATACCCTAACACAAGAGAGGTGTTGACCTCTTCAAACAAGTCCAGAGGAGGCCACTGAGCTGATTAAAGGGCTGGAGCTCCTCTGCTCTGGAGCCAGGCTGGGAGAGCTGGGAATGTCCAGCCTGAAGAAGGGAAGGACCCAGGGAGAGCTCAGAGCCCCTTCCAGAGCCTAAAGGGGCTCCAGGAGAGCTGGAGAGGAACTTGGGACAAGGGATGGAGGGACAGGACATAGGGAATGGCTTTGAGCTGAATGAAGGTAGGTTTAGTTTACATATGAGGGGGAAATTCCTTCCTACAAGAGTGGTGAGGCACTGCCAGAGGTGGATGTTCCATCCGTGGAGGTGCTCGGGGTCAGGCTGGACTGAGCTATGGTTAGGCTGGTCTGGGTGCCCTGACCATGGCAGGAGGTTGGAACCAGATCATCTGTAAGGCCTCTTCCAGCCCAAACCCTTCTGTGATTTTACGATTCCAGCCTTCAGTGACCTCTGTAAGAGATTGTGACTCCCTTCCTCTCTTGCACCAACCCCATAAACTCCATTTGTAATAGGGACTGAGTTGTCTCCAAACTTTGTATAGGGTACAACAGCTTCAGCAATTTCTAAACAGAGGATTGGCAGCACAGCAGTGAATTGATGCTGTGTATTTCCCTCATCCCTTTGTCTTTTTCCTTTCAGTTAAAGTTAGATGTTCTTTTCTAATTTGTCAGGAATAAATAGTGCACCTAAATGAATCACTCAGTTGATAGCTGCAGATCAGACTCTGTAATCAGTATTTTATTTAAGTAAAATAATGGAGCAGCAATTGATAATACATGACAGCTTAAGATTTCTCTAATTGCTTGGCTTCCCAGAACACTCCTAAAAAGAAAATTCCTCCATTGTATTTTTTTCTGGCTGCATGACCCTCATGAAATAAATCCAGAGTGGAGAATTAATAGTGCTGCAAACAAAGTGTAGAAAGTGTTGAAGCTTTTTGTCATAATCTTTGCACAGTTTCTATTTTTGAAGATAACATACCACCTGCAATAAACTGCCTTTCCTGGGGCTGGTATCAGTCAGGGTGATAGATTACAACTACTTCCCTCACTACTGCTATTAGTTTATACATTGCAGCCTGGGGCAGGAAGCAAGAGATGCTAAAGGAAAAGTCAGTGTGGAACAAACTGAGTTTGGAGTTTGTTGACCAATTTCCATATCTTTGGTGACTTGTTACTCAGCAGACCTTCTTCTTCTGAGCAGCTGCACAAAAGTGGAGCTGTAAATATTAAATGCATTTTATTTTCTTATTTTAAAAATACTAACTGTCCCCAACAAGCATTTTTATTGCATATTTAAAAAAAAAAAAAAAAACAACAAACAAACAAACAAAACCAAAAACAAAACCAAAAAAAGAAACAACCACTTTTTTTTCATAGGTTGCTGTAAGAACTCATATATCTCACTTTTTTCAGTTTGCTGTTGTAGAGACCAACGGCTCCTTGGAGCTGTTGGAGAGTAAAATAAATGTGCAATACAAATAGTTCCTGTTGGACAGGTACCCACCACATGAAACACTCCATGACAATTGCATCAAATTACTGTGGTTATTGCCCAGCTCTTGCAGAAAGAGAAGGAATCTGTTGCTCAAAAAAACCTTTTCTTGGACAAGGCTGTGGATTATTGTTGTTGGACAATTCTGCTCTAATTTGTGTGGCTTTTATATTCACCTTTTGTATTGTATTTAATTTTTGTTTCTGGGGTGTCAGGCCAGCAAATTTCACAAACCCTAAGTTACAATCTATATTTGAAATACAAATGGATGTCCTCTATTGGGAGAACCTTCATCTTCACTGAGTATTTTTATTACTGGTCTGCAAAGGCCACAATGTCAGGCATTTCATTATCTCTGTTCATTTTGGGTGCTTCATGTAATTACTTTTGTGCCATTTGATTAGCCTATATACATATGTGAATTAACTCAGAAGGAACTCCTTAATTCAACTCCAGGGAGCTGGGAAAGGTGAAAAGGCAGAAAATCCCACAAAAACCTTTCTAGCATATCAGAAAACAGAAGCAATATTTCTGATCTGTGAGTCTCTTTCATATCCAGCCCAAGGGTTTGTTGGAAAAGCAAGGATATTAATCTTTCTTTAGTGGTAAAGTAGACAGAAACTTGGCTGTAGGAAAGCAACTTGGATTCGTAGTGTGGGTGCAGAAACTTTCTTTTGCAACCATGAGAAAGTAAATCATAAAATCATAAACTGGTCTGGTTTGGGACCTTGAAGATCATCCAGTTCCAACCCCACTGCCACGGATCAGGTTGCTCAGGGTTATTGCTTCCAAATATGCATGGTAACATCCCAGAGTCTTCTTCCAGCTGTGCTAACAAGGTACAGGAACATCAGACATTCAGTAAAGAGAAATAAAATTGCAGCACGTTGCCATTTAGAGAGCAGAGCTGATGTTCACTCTGAGGAGTAATGAAGTCACTTCCATCTTCATTTCCTTATTTTGTGGATCTCCTTTCACTCTTTGTTGACTTTATGAGTGCCTGATGGAAGAGGAGAGTGATGGGGATGAAGGAAGGGCAAGGCATTGCAAAATATGTGAATTCACATCCTCTTCTCCATCAAGGGTGATTTTTGAAACATTCTCCATTCGCTCTGCACCTCGAATTTGTAGCATAATTCTTTTGTTTTCCACACCCCTCTGTCCCTCTTCTCCACTTGTGAAGCCCCGCCTGGAGCACTGATTCCAGCTCTGGAGTGTCCAAGGCCAGGTTGGATGGGCTTGGAGCAGCCTGGTCCAGTGGAAGGTGTCTCTGCCCATGGCAGGGGCTGGGACTGGGTGGTGTTTAAGGTCCCTTCAAACCCAACTTATTCTATGCCTTTATGATTCTGATTTCATGGTGATAACAACTGTTGCATGTCAGTTTTCTGATGTAACCCATTCCTGCTCACATCACTTCTAGTCTTCCTGATGTCAAAACTATCACAGCATTAACTTGAAGACAAAAGGGAATCAACACACTTTTTAAAATTTTATTTTATTTTATTTTATTTTAAATTTAATTTAATTTAATTTTTTTTCTTTTGTTAAAACAAAGAAAGGCAAAAAAAATTTTCTTTTCTCTAATTTTTTGTTTATTTGCCTGTTATGGATCCTATCAGTGTTCATGCTTATTTTACACCGGAATGTTTAGCCAGTAAATAGAAGCCTGAGATTTAAGGTCTGTTTTCTGCTACTGTAGACAGAAATAGGCTATGTTTATATCTCTGCAATCTGCTAAGCCTCAAATGTTCATTTAACACCTGGTGTATATTCAGGACAAATTAATCTTAAAATTATTAGTGCCTGTCTATATAGAGTGGCTGTTTGTACAGGTGGGAGTGTTTGTGGTACATGAGAATACATGTGTTTATGTGCCTGTATAAATACCCACGTGTACATACATACAGGAATTCACAGACCTTTACAAACTGGTGAATTTAAATGAAATTTGGGGTATTAATTAATTTGAAGATCAGAATCAAAGTCAATAAAAAGAATGCTTTATGTCATCTTTGATCCTTTATTATATTTCCCAAATCTAAATTGAGGATAGCTATGTAAAAACAGAGCTATTGATGACCTCCTCCATTAACACATCTCCTATTTCCAGATCCAAATAGTTTTTAAAAGAGCAAGCTACCTCTTCCTATGTTTGTGTTATTAAATTTCCCTTAGACAACCCTGACAAGGGGAAATGACTTTAAACCAGTAGAAGGCACATTTAGATTGGATATGAGGAAGACATTTTTGGCTATGAGGATGGTGAGGCCCTGGCACAGGTGTCCCAGAGAAGCTGTGGCTGCCCCATCCCTGGAAGTGTCCAAGGCCAGGTTGGATGGGGTTGGAGCAACCTGGGACAGTGGAAGATGTCCCTGCCCACGTCAGATGTTGGAACAAGGTGATCTTTAAGGTCCCTTCAACCCAAACCTTTCTGTGATTTCATGATTCTGATTTTCCATGATGATCCAGCTGGCAGGATTTGTGACCCTTGTGGGGGATCCACCTGAAGAACTGCAGCCCATGGGAAGGACCCAGGTTAGAGGAGTTTGTGGGGGACTGTCTGCCTTGAGAGGGACCCAAAATGGAGCTGGGGAAGGGTGTGAGGAGTAAAAAATGTGTGATAAACTGACCACAGCCCCCATTCCCTATTCCCCGTGTCACAGCAGTGGAGGAGGGAGGGAACATGAAAGTGAAGTCCAGGAAGAAGAGAAGGCTGGGGAGAAGTGTTTTAAGATTTGGTTTTATTTTTTGTTACTCTACTCTGATTTTGATTGGTAACAAATTAAACTTATTTACCCAAATTAAGTCTATTTTGCACATGGCAGGAACTGATGACTGAGAGACCCCAAGAGCCTTTCATTACTTTTCCTCTGCCCTGTCCAGCTGAGGAGGGGAGTGATGGAGCAGCTTTGGTGGCCATGTGACACCCAGCCAGGGGCAGAATGAGTAAAATACCAGCTGGCAGCCTGCAGGATCTCTGTACCCATCCCTGCAATGGCCTCAGCTCTCTCTGATGAGCTCCAGGCATCTCACCCTCACAGCCTCTCCTTGGGATTTGGTGACAGGAACCCCCTTCCTGTTGTGTTTCCTGAGCTGGTGTCCCCAGGTAGGTGCTGGACTGGCATCCCAAAGCTCAGCATGACCACTTGAATCATGCAGCACAGCTCTCCATGCCCTGAGATGACACAGATCTCTAAGACAGAAAAAGAGAGAGGAAACGTGCACAGGCAAGAGAGGGAGAGAGAAACTCCACACTCTGGCTGTTGTTGAGTCCCAGAGGAGATCTAACTCAGTCTGTAATTGCTGTTCTGGATGGCTTCTGCCCTCAAAACAATTTTCTGCTGGTCTGTTGTTGCTTAGGCTGAATCAGGTTGATTTATTGAATGTCATTTTTTTTCTCCCCAGCCATAGACAAGAGAAAAATATTTGTTGAAAGGCTGTTGTAGCAAGATTTAGTTTCTGCCTATCTTGCATCAGAAGCTTGCTCACATTTTATATTATTTTTTTCCCCTTTTCCTATCCTTCCCCTGTCTCTCAGAAAGGAATGAGGACAGACAAACACCATGCTCTGATTTGTCTTTCCATGTCCATACATGCTGGACCACAGGGTAGGAGATGCCCCACAGCTGTTGCAGATGGGACAACACACAAGGAACATCTCAGCATCTCTTTGGTAAAACATGACAGACAGTACAAAGGGCTGTTGGTTGATTTTTTTTTCCTTACTTCTTTATTTTTTTCCCCCAAAGGTAACAAGCACAAGGGGTTTGTTTTGCTTTATTGTGTTTTGGAGTGCTTCCATGTGCAGAAATGCACACGTGGGCCTTATAGGACATCTTTCAGGATCTCCTTGAGGTTTATTTTATAGCTCTCCTGGCTGCTTGATGCAGAGTATGACAGGTCAGAATGTGACCTCGCTTGTAAAAATTCAGCAGCTCCTGAAAATTGAGGCAGCAATTAATTTAAATGCTAATTTATAGCCCTTTAAAAATGGATGGCTGGTTTGTGAGTACACAAAAGTGCATGTGCTAAATAGGATAGACCACTGATACTTTTGATCCCATTTTTAGACAAACCTAAGGCAAACATTCCTAGAAATGAGTGTGACTCTTCCCTCGAGGACCTGAGCTGACACTGATAGAGGAGGCTGGGATCTGGCTCCATGTGAGAGAGGAATTATTGACTACACAGGTTGGTTATGTGTCCTTCTGAGGAGAACATGTTCCCCTCTCTGGTTTATTGAACACGACTCCCACGGCAGGAATACAACAATGTCTTTTGGATATCATTAAGGGCAGGGTTATGTTGGAAGTTTTCAGTGGGAATAAATCTTCAGCTCACAAAACATGAGAATGGAAGAGAGAAGAGGTTTGCTTATTTTATGTCTTGGAAATTCTTCAGTAATGCTCATTCTGTGGGGAAATGGGCTGCTGGGATTTATTGTTCCCACATTGGTGACAATGTCTGGGTTTTATAACCTGACTTACTCACAAATTAATTTCAAAAATGTTAAAATCTTTATCTTGTTAAAGCAAAATATGGGAAATTGAAATTTCTGGTTTATCTGCAAAATCATATTTCCAACCATTTTTGTGTCAGAATTGGAAATTTATTTTTTTTCCCAAAAATCTCAGTACTATGCAGTGACATTATTCACTTATTGAGTCAGGTTAAGTGACTAAAATAGTCCTGCCATTTTAACCTAGTACTTTCTGTTAAGAACTTCCAAAACTAATTTTTCCTGGTGAGAGTTAATCCTCCAGAACTTAAGGGCCTCAAATTCTTTCATATCTGGTTTTTTTCATCTATCATTCCTCTACTTTTTTGGCCATCTTTAGCTACTGCCATTTCATTTTATTGTTGACTAGTTTAATTCTTTTTGTTCCAGAATGGGTGATATTAAATTCTGTCTATTAATCTGATTTCTGCTTTTCAGGGAAAAAAAGAGTATTTAGATGGAACAATTTAAACCTGTCTCCCTCTTGCTGCAGAATATAGTGAATGAATTGCTGCTAGACAGGAAAGGCTGGTGTTAATTAAAACCCAGGGAGCCCCAGCCTAGTTAGCTGTCAGGGAGACAGAATTTTGGGAATGGTGGTGGCTGCTGCACTCCTGGGTTCTGTGGAGTCAGAGATTTATGAGGAGCTGTATTTCATTGTGAATTCTGAAAAGTGTGTGCAAACATGGGAAACCAAGGGCAATCTGATTTTCCTAACAAACTCTGATGTCTGGCAAGTTCAGAGGTACTTGGGGATGGAGCAGACCTGGCAAGAAGGAGCAGGAGAGTAGCTCCAAGGTATATTCCATTATGGAAGTTCTTTATTTCTGGGTGTTTTTCTTTATTCTATTTCTTCTTTTGTTTTCCTTACATATATCAAGGACTTTGAAACTTCACATTGCCAGGTTAAATTATTCAACAGATTTCTTGCTTCAGGTCAGATTGTTTTTTGTGCTCTGTGCTTTATAACTCACCCCTGTTTGTTTTTCCTGAAGTGCAGCAGTCGCAGTTTTTCCTTCCTCACAACTCAGCGCTGGCTCTCACTGATGCATATTTGCAAAACAGTAATTTTAAGTGTTATTGCAACATTATGGGAAGGATCTATCCTCTGCAGCTGCAGATGGTTGGTTTCAAGTACCTGAATACAAATGGCAAAGCTGAACCAGCGCTGTTCACACACAACATTGAATTTTCTTTCTCATTCTTCCCTTCATGTATATCTGGGGATCAGGACATAGACAGCCCAGCACCTCATGGCTAAATTATATGGGAAGGGTCCTCTGAGAAGTCAATGGATACATTGGAATCTGTTTTATTCCAGTGGAACTGCTTGGGGTGGGTGGGGGCATGTGTAATTCAACATGTTGCAATAAACTGTCTAACCAAATGTACCTGCAAAAACATATTTGTGAGCTTTAAGTCACCATCACTTAAAGTGCTGAAAAAGAAGCACAACAAAATAAAGCAGATTGAAGTGTAGAAGGGATTATGTTTATATTGCAAGGAACAGAAGCAAAAAATTATGTTAGTGACAATTTAGCCAAGAGAGACAAATCAGCATTCTGGGCTTTTTTAGTATTATTATTTTTTTGTTTATATTTTCCTTAATTATCTTTTGCAAAGCAGTTTAACAAGAGCAGAACAAGACATTAAAGTTAATTATCAGTTCTTCACATTTTGCTAAACTTTAACTTTCTCCCTTAAAATATTTTTACAAAAAGCTCAGAAAACTTCCCTACAGAAAAAAAAAAAAATCACCACTAATTTCTCCTCATTTCCTGGTAATGATTTGCTAACACAATGCTCAAGTACAATCTCAAATTACTTAAATTTCATTGTGTTGCAAAATATTCTGCAGTATTTACAAGTTAGGAATAATACCATCCATAATTAAAGCTTCATTTTGCTTGACAAATGAAGGAATGTAGTGCATTTTGTGGTGCATTATCCAGTCTTTGGTAGGGGGAGTGTTTTTTGCTTTATTATGATTTCTCACAGCTTTTTAAATCTTTTGCTTTTCCTCCATCTTCAGTTATTCAACAATTTGGTATATTCTAGCACTCACAGTGGGACTCCCAGACCTCATTTTAAATTGATGCAGTTCTATTGCATTACGTGTTGGAGTGTGATGCCAGTTCTATTCTCACAGCAAACTTCAGTAGGAGGACATGGATTCATTCTGCACCATTTTCTAAATTTGCTAGTAGGAAAAGGGAGTACTTTAAAAAGTGTGGTGGAGGCAATTGGATCTTTTGGGATGAACATGGAATTCCAGAGTGGGCCAGGCTCACTGGAAGGGACCACAGTGGGGTCATCTGGTCCCATCTCCCTGCTCCTGCCATCCCTGAGCACAGGGCACAGGGTTGTGTCCAGTCAGTTCTGAAACTTCTCATTATCTGCTCTGATTCTGTTAGTGATAAACTCGATTGATACCTGGCTGTTTTGCCCATGATGATATTTGGAGGGGGGAGGTCTCCTGGTCCTTATCTCACCTTATGAACCCCTCACTGTGTTTTCAGTCCTCTGTCTAGTTAGAGAGGGGAGAGGTAGAGCAGATTTGGTGGGTGCCTCTCATCCAGCCATGGTCAAAAAACACACAGGGTTCCATGGGCTTACAGTTTGCCAGGAATCTCCATCATTGGAGGCAGACAAAACCATGGCCCTAATTTAGCACCCTAATTTAGTTGTCTGCTCTGAGAAGGGCTGTTGGGCTAAATAATTTCCAGAGGTTCCTGCCCACTTCAATATTTCTGTGATTCTCTGGCTTGCACAGCTGAAAAAGAAATACATCCTTTTTTAGTGTCTTTTTTCTTGCTCTGATAATGCTGCCTTACTCGTAGTGCATTTAGTAGTGTCTGTATTATTATGTCTATTATTGCTAAATTAATTCTTTTTACAAGAGGCAGTGTCATATGATGTCAACATATGCTCACATTTTCTCTTTTATATGGTAAATGTTCAGAAATGAAGAAAACAAACTCATGGGTAATTTGCTGTGTTTTCACAGAGAAAATTTCAGAGCTGAATGTAGCTACTTTTTTTTTTTTTTTTTTACTACTTGAAAACATATAAATGAATCTGTTCATCAAACAGCTTTTTCCTTATTGCCCTACCAATAAGGTAATTTCAAATTCAGGGAGTTTTCGTTTGTATCTCCATCAGTTTATGAATAGCATCAGATGATGCTGTGCTGAGAGATGGCCTTTTTCTGTGTAGGAGAAAACAGTCTGAGATGAATGGCCTGCGTCACCAATAACTTTTTTAGAAAGAGAAGGGTTTGCTGCTGTTGTTTTTATTGTTGTTTTTCCTTAGTCCTCCACAATTCTGAAAAGCAGCCATAAAAGCTGATCATTCCACTTGTTCCTCTCACAAAGCTTGAGTCAGCTGGCTGACTTAGATCCAGCAAACCATGGCTCTGAGGGAATTTTTTACTATGGGAGCATTATAACTTTTCCTTTCACTTCTACACCAATGAAGATTTCTGGGTTTGTGTTTTTCTTCACCAAGCTGGACTGTGGAACGTGCCTTTGTTACCTGGATATTCCCCATTCCTCGTTAATGTTAGGATTTCTCTCTTTTCAGAGTGACATGTTGGATGTGAACCAGATCATCAAAGACCTGGCCTCTATGGTGCACGAGCAAGGAGACACAATAGGTAGGTGTCACATGAAAATTTTGGGCTTTATTACCCTCTTCCCACCCTTCCAGTGTGATCTTGTCCCTCACCAGCAGCCCTTTGTTGATGCTGTGATTATTTTCCCTCTGTTTTGAGCATTTTGTACTTCCAGAGATGTTTGGATCTGACAAGCTGCCCTATGCAATGAGGTTCTTCTGTTATGGACAGTTTGCTGGTATATTTAGCATAAAATAGAATTCAGAGAGAGATGATTCCATCCCTTTTGACTGCAAAAAGGAAGCTGGAGAATATATAACATTAACTGGAAAGGGATCAAATTCTTCCTTTCTACCTGGAACTGTACCTGGAACTGTAATTAAAAATCAGTAGTAGTGGAAATTATTATTATGATTATTGATGAAAATAGAGAAAAATAAGCAGCTTTTTGGTCCAAATAGAATTTTCATTCCACATAGCAGGGTGTGTCTAATTAAATTTGCAGAAGCCTGACATCAAGATGTGCTCATATAAAGTCTGAAGTTTCTGTCCATTAGTTGATTTCCTCTTGTTCTCCAGCTACCAATGACTAGGAAAAAATTGGGTGGAGAAAGCTAGGAAAAGAGATGAGAGTAACTCCTAGTCCTATCTTTAGGAGCAGCCCATCACTGAGAGCCACCACTTCTTGTGAACAGAGAGATAGGACACTTAAATTAGCTCTCTCTGACCTTTGTCTTTGTCACTGCTCTTTTCTGCTGGTGTGAAGAAAAATCAGATTTTTTTCTCTATCCCTTGTTTTTTATATGTACAATGATAATATTTGGTACTCCTGGAACAACTGCTCACTTTCAAATTTGGGAGCTAATAGTCCTAAAGGCTGGTTGAGGACCTAAACTCCAGAGCAGCAGGATTTGTGGGGATATTTCTCACCTGAAGGCTCAGCTAGAGTTCTCACTGGTGCTCCTAGGAGCAGGAGAAAGTCCTGAGACAGCTATATGCAGATTTTAAAAGCAGAAACTCTTCTCTGCTGCTTATTAATCACTCTAGATTTCTTTGCCGAGTTCATATCTCTGCAAATTTCCATTACCATAAGATACTTCCTTTCATACTGAAATGACTGGGAAACACCACTCAGGTTCACAGGGGCAGCAAAAAGTAAATCAAAATTATAATTAAACTCAGTTTTTTAGTATATTTTCTTTTTTTCTTCTTCTTTTATTTTTTTTTCTTTATTTTTTTTTCTCTTGATGCTGGTTTGAAAGCTTATTTTTGTACATGGATAACTTTGGAGCCTGATTCATCTCTAAAAGCACATCAGATGCTAATGCCTTGAGGGACATGACAACATACATCAGCTAGCTTCAAGATCCTCACAACTCCTTTTCTTAAGGCAATATTTATTATTTTAAGACTTTACCCATGCATAGAAGCCATCTCAGTATTAACTTCCCTGTGAGAAACTGTTAGACTAAGTAGGACATTTTGTCTTTGAGCCAGCATAAGGTTTTCATGGGGTTTTTTGTTGTTCTTCTTCCTCTTACACTCCAGCAGATTTTTAGCAGATTTTTTAAGGACTATGTTTTAATCCTGACAGGCAATCAAGGTATCTTCCCAACCAATTGCTGAAGGGTCCCACTGTTTATCTTTAGATTCATATTGCACAAAAGTAAGGGAGATAAAGAATCAGGAGGCAAGAGGTGTTGAAACCCCTACAATGAAAATTCCATGATGACAAGAGACAGCTCTCTTGGCCCTTGTTTTATTTTTTTTTTTCAGTCCAATCTTCTGACATGCATGGAATGAAAGCTCTGTGTGTGCTTGTCTAGGAAACACAGGAAAAATACAAAACCAGGGAATAGGAGATGAACCACCACACTCACCCCCCCCCCCCCCCCCCCCCGCCCGGACCC
>VXBI01001038.1:52746-127088 GCA_013397375.1 Toxostoma redivivum
CAGCAAAACGCTCCCAGAGAAACCAGAGAAAACCCCTCTTTGGTTCCCCTGAGCTGGGGAGAATTGTGGGGAGAGTTTGTCTGTCTGGTCTGTGCATGGCACAGGCAGAGTAGTCCTTGCTTCTTACAAGAATCTGAAAGGAGTTTTTCTGGAATGTGGACCAGTTACTTAATGAACACTTTGATAGCACTCCCTAGGGGACAGAGCAATTTCTGCTGTGCATGGAAGGAATAGAATGCAGACTTGGGAGAGGATATCTCTGTTATTTTATGTCTTCTGCAATCAAACTCTGTGCCCAAGTTCCTGGTCATGTCATCTCTTTGATACAAATATTTAATTATGCATTGTCATATCAGTGAGCCCAAGCCTGTGAAACCAAAACAAGCCAATGGTTTGGGTTAGCTGGGCAACAGCAGAGGCTTCCCAACACAATCCTGCAGGAGCTCTTGGCAAAAGCATCCCAGTGCAGCTTCACCACATGGGCAGCTGGTGAGGGGAGAGAGGGCAAGGAGGAGGACACTAATAGGAAAAAACAATAATTGGCTGTACAACTGGTGTTGGTGACATGGTTTGGGGATTTGCAGCTGCCTTAGAGAGTGGGATCCACCTCATAAGGAGAATTTTAGTACTGATGGGGGAGAGTGTGACCAGCAGTCCTGTGGAAGCAGAGGACAGGATTGCTGAAAAAAGGACACCAGGTGGTGTGGCAGGAAGGGTTCCCAAAGTCACCAAAACAGGATCACCTTCAGACCTGGAAGTGAGCAGGGAAATGCCTACCAGGCACCACCATCATGGGCAAATATCCCAAATCCTCTGCAGGAACTGAGCACTCTGGGGAGCTAAATGCACAAAATATTGAGAATAAACCTGAGACATTAGGGACCTGTGTAAAATTGCAGGGCTACAATTTTGTTGGGATCATGGAAATGTAGGGGTTTGGTTTCTAAAGTGCTGCCTTGGAGGGATGCAGGCTCTTTTAGGAAGGTCAGGGTAGGAAAATGAGGAGGAAGAGTTGCCCTTTATAAAGAGAGCAGCTGGAATGCATGGGATGCTGCCTGGGGATGGATGAGAAGCTGATGGAAATTTATGGGTTAGGATTAAAAAGAAGACAGGCAAAGAGGGTGAGGCCCTCTACAGACAGACAGGAGCAGCCTCACCTTTGCAGGCTCTGGTCCTCAGGGGGATTTCAACCACCCCAGTATCAACTGGAAGGACAACACAGCAGGGCATAAATATTCCAGGGGGTTCTGGCGTGCATCGAGGACAGCTTTGGGGATCTTTTGGGGATGTACAAATGGTAAAATCTCCAGATGGCCAGCAGAGGCTCATCTCCACTAAATTTTACTGTCACGGCAGCAGAAGGATTCTGAAGCCAAAGCATCCAAGGATTCAAGGCCTGGCATTGTGAGAAGTAAATTATGTTGGAGGTGATTGCAACAGCAATAATCACTCCTTTTCATACTCATGAGCACTCAACTGAGCTGTAAGTTCCCCAAAGGTCTGAAACTTTCCCAGTATTTCCCACTGAGCATCTCTATTTTATATGTGCAAGCTTGTACTTTGATTGGTGGTACTGGGATATGTATGTAGACTTCCATGGAATCAGTTTTGTGACTGGTTTTAGGGAGAACAGAATCCTTAAATCCTCATTTCCTCTGAAGAAAGTGTCAACAGCACAGCTGCCAATATTTGTATTGGAACCTGATGAAAGCAAGTGCATGTTTGTCCAATTTGTTGGCTTCTGTTTGCCTTGCAAGTGAGAATAAAGTTGACCTGAATAGGAGTTAGTGCTTTTTCTTTGGTTTTGTTTGTTTGTTTGTTTGTTTTTTCTTTCTTCTCCCCCTCCCCCCCAGGCAAAAGGAAATGATCTGTGTTTTAGAAAAGCTGTTTTTCCTTGCTACCTTTGCATGGAACCTTAATAGTTATGCCAGAATAACACTCAAAACCTACGTCCTTTATCTAAACTGCTCTAATTCAGCTTCCACCACTTCTATCACTGTTTACATCTCCTTTGCATTTCACAAGGCCACAAGGAAAGATCCACATTGTTCTGAAAACATTTTATACTTCTAAAAGCATCACATTTCTGACTCTTTTGAGCAGTTTTGGAATCAAGCTTTGTGCATCTGTAACCTTCCCAACTCCCTAAAATGTGAAAAGGTCCCAAGCTGACAGTGGCCACCTATTTTAATATTGCAAGAGCAGCAACACAGGAAGGAATTTACCAGTTCTCTACATCTTTGTCCAGAATGAATGTACACAAATCTATCTTTGCATGGCAAATCTCACTGGCTGAAAGAATCATAGAATCATAGGACTATTTGAGTTTGAAGGGACCTTACAGATTGACCACTTCCAACCCTCTGACATGGGCAGGGAGACCTTCTATTATCCCAGGTTGCTCACAGCCCCATCCAGCCTGGCCTTGGACACTTCCAGGAATGGAGCAGCCACAGCTTCTCTGGGAAACCTGTGCCAGGGCCTCCCCACCCTCACAGGGAAGAATTTCTTCCTACTAAATCTACTTTGTTTTAGTTTTAATCCATTCCCTCCTGTCCTGTCACTCAAGTCTCTTGTAAATAATCTCCATCCATCTTTCTTGCAGGCTCCTTTCAGGTACTTGAAGGCCACAATTAGGTCACCAAAAACCCTTCTCTTTTCCAGTTTGAACAGTTCCAATTGTCTCAGCCTTTCCTCTTAGGAGAGGTGCTCCAATCCTCTAATTAACTTGGTGGCCTCCTCAGAACAGATCAATGTCCTGCTGTGTCAAGCTTAAGACTTTCCAGACTTTGTTTTTAGACCAATACTTACCCAGACTTAGATGTTGGTGCTACTTAGCTTTCACTTCACTTCACTCTTGAAGTCTGGACTTTTTATATCTAAAAATAAGTGGGTGAAAAAAAATTCTTAACGTAGTCTAAAGTCGATGCTCCCTCAATTAACAAACATCTCTGCCTGGTGTCTGTCAGGCTACAGAGACCTGGAAAAAGAAGTAAAGACATGGCACCTGCTAGTTTGCTTCAGTCAGGAGGAACTTCTTGATGGGCCACTGAATTCAGTCCTGAATTCAGAGTGATGCTGCCATTCACTGAAGTGCCACTTTGTCACTTATTGCCTAGTGATGGTAACAATAGCTATAAACTTCCTTCAAAGGAAAAGATATTTGCATGAATGCAAACAGATTGCTTATTTTGGAAGGTTTGGGATGTGGGAGGGTTTTTTTTGTTGTTGTTTTATTTTTTTTTCTTTTAATTTTTGTTGTTGTTTTCCTATGAAATCAAGTCTACTTTGCTGCCTTTCTGACCTGAAGGCTGGTTTGACACATAAACACAGTCAAGAGGCCCCATCAGCACGTCCTCCTCCAGTCTGACTGCATGGATGGCACAGCCAGGAGTCTGTTACCAGACTGCAAACTGAGCTGGGAGATCATTCAGCTGGAGCCTTAACTAAACCCTCCCGAGTTATGAGCCTCAGTTGGGACATCTGCAGAAAATGAACACATCTTGAGAACAGTCCCCAAATACCTGAATGTAGCAGCTTTAATATCTCTGATCTGGCTTGCAAAGTCTCTCATTTGGTTAAGATTCCTAAGTGATCTCAGGGGAGGCTGTTATGGGAATGTGTACATTTATGTTCTTATTGGTTCCTGATGGATTGGGAAATCTTCTCTTGCCTGTGCTGCTTTCAGCCACTTGGTAAGACCCAGGGTTATGTGTCAGTTCAGAGCACAGCCCATGAAGGAAGAGTACACTGGAGTATTCCTGAATTTTTTTCACTTTCCCATCTCTTTGTTCACCCTGCCATCAGTTGTGCTTCTGCTGAGTCTAAAAGCTTTATTGCAAACTACCCCAGCTGCTGAAATTGTGTGGTTAATTATCCTTAATTGCCTTGTAGGCAACAATTTGAAGGTCATGGTCAGTGGGTCACTGGCACAGTTTCCCAGAAAGCTGTGGCTGCCCCATCCCTGGAAGTGTGGAGCAGGTTGGATGGGTCTCTACTCAACCAGGTCTAGTGGAAGGTGTCCCATGGCAGAGGGTTAGAACAAGGTGATCATTAAGGCATCCTCTAAGCCAAACCATTCTGTGATTCTATGGTGTGTTTAATTCCACTCACCTTTCCCTGTTTATCTGGACTGCAGAAGTGGTGGCCTCCACTGACCAGCTCTCTGGTCAGGGCTGGACAGCCTCAGTTTCATGTGAGCCACTGCTTGGTGACCTTGGTGGCAAAGTTGTTGGAGCCAGGTATGGACTGCCGCGATCTCTGACCAACTCATTTTACTCAAGATAACAAGCAACACAAAAATTGCATGAGTTTTTGTGTTTCTCTCCTCCTCCTGCTCTCAGTGAGTTTTTTTGTGCCATCCCTTGCTTGAGGACTCACATTTAGCTCCCGTGCTGGTAAGATAGCACATGCTGATTTATAAGGAGAAGAGTGATGGGCCACTCTGCACTTGCAAATTTACTAACGCCTGAAGATTTGTCTGCTGTGTTTGTTTCTGTGTTTGACCCTCATAATGTGATTGGGCTGGTATAATTACAGTTAATGAGCCAGCCAATTTTGTACAAGAAGCAAGGCTCTTCCTTCCACGAGGTTTATTGCCACCCATAGGATTCTTCTCACATCAATTTATCCAAAGCAGTTTTTGGGAAGTTAGAACTGCCATGGTCTCAATTTCTAATAATGCTGCAATTGAGCAGTAAATGTTGGAAAGGCAGAAGCTGCTCAGGTGGGTGGTTTATTTCTGCTGGGAGGTGCAATTCTCTGCCAGACTGGGAAACATGGCTTGAGCAGTTTAAGTAAATCAAACGAGTCATGTAAAGCAAAAGAGGTCAAGCAAGTTGTAAATATTAGTGACCTTACTTGGTAGGTAAAATATATGATCTTTCCAAGACAGCAAGCTGAAATAAAATATATTTATTTCTATGAATCCACACCCCTACCAACCTTATTATTCTGGTGACAAACTTAGATTGGAACTTATTTCATCAGCAATAGGACTTGATAACTCAGCTGTGTGATGGAAGTGAGTTTTGTGTTAATTATAGGCAAAAACAGACTTCTGAAAAATGCTGCATGCAAATGAAATTAAGTGATTTATCAAAAGTGTTTCAGTTCACAAGCTGGATTTGGGGGAAAAATCTTTACTTCTTTTTATTATTATTATTTGTAAATTTAAAGAAACATATTTTATTTTTCTTTTACTTGGATGTCTTACAGAATTAAAAAAAAAAAAAAAAGGTTGAGTGCAAATCACAAGGAGAAGGCTGCACAGAGAAGTTATGGGCTCCCCATCCCTGGAAGAGTTCAAGGCCAGGTTGGACAGGGAAACCTGGAACAGTAGAAAGTGTCCCTGCCCACAGCAGGGGGTAGCAATAAGATTATTTTAAGGCCCCTTCCAATCCAACCCATTCCATGATTCTCTGATTCTATGAAAAGAAAGGGTGTGTTACAGGTAACTATCTGGAATTCCCCATTCAAAGCTATTTGAGCTATTTTGCCCTGTAAATTACCTTCAGAGATCATTTGGGGAATAAAAAAAATCTGGCATACCTACAAATTACTTCACATAAAAAAAAAAAACCTCTTGTTGAAATAATTTTTTTTAATCAGAAAAAGAAGGAAATAGGGGAAAAAATTAATCAGGTCTGTTTCCATGATATAATATCCTCACATGTGTTAATTTTGGGGTTTAAAGGTAGAGCCTTGGGTTGATTATCCCGGGCCGTCTTAGAGCTTCATATGGGAATTAAGGACAGCTTGGATGGGGATTGAGAGTGTGCAGGGGTCACTGGGTCCAGAACATGCACCCTCAGGATGCTCTTCATGTGCTCACCCTTCTTCTGTGGCAAACATCAGGAATTTGAGGCCACTTGACTCTGTAAGAAAGAAGAGTAAATTGCTTTGCAGATGCCAAAGTGATAATATTTCTGCACTCTGCCCCTTAGCACCAAGCAAATGATAGGAGGTGCCTTATTCTCTGACAGGATGTGATTTCTTTTTCCAACAGATACACACAGGAAAATGTTTGAATTTTAAATCCCTGGGAGACATATCCTGGCAGGATGGCAAACCCCTGGCAGGGCAGTACCATTTTTCAGCACATCCATATGCAGCAGATACTTGACATTTCCAAGATGCATTTCAAGGACAGTATAAATCATTCAGGAGAAGAAGTGAATTTATGCTGGTGTTTGGCCATTTCCCTGTAGCCACTTTTATTCATTCAGACCAAGGGGTTTGGGCTGTTGGCTGAAGAAAACCAACAGGAAGAGCTGGTTATGACATTTTAGGGTGCTTTAAATACTCTTTCCAGGCCTGGCTGGAAAGTGGTGCTGACTGGTTGTTCAGTGCCTCAGTCCTTTATTCCGAGGGTTGTGTGGAAGAATTAGAGCACTGCTAAAATCAGATAGGAGGGTAGGTTCTATCTGCCTTTTTTGGGAAGCAATAACCACAGCTCCTGATGACACACAGTACTGAAAATTGTATTTTCTTGCACCAATCTAAGCCAGTGTGACCCATTTAGCCTGAATTTAACATATGAGTGCAATTATTTTATAAAGCCTCTCGTGTGCAGAATTTATAACTCGATGTTTACATTGAAGTTTGCAAATTACTAACCCTGAGCCATTTTAAACTTTGCTATGGAAGAATTGTCATAGTTTCCCTTCTCTTTAACATCCACAGTTCTGTCTTCACTGAGCCTGAGGGTCTTTTGTTCATGAAATGACACTCACTTAAAACTTTCCAAGTACATGGCAATTCAAATAGGCAAAATTCATTTTCACGCTGAAAGCAATTTCCCTCCAAACTTGGCTTTTAATTAGGAAAGAAACCTCTATGCATTACCAAAATACTTCTTATTTTTTCCTTCTTCTTTTTATTGTGCCTCTCAGTATGCTGTATTGATTATTTTTAGCCAGAAGTTGTAGCGATAAAAGAGGGTTAAGCTTATTAAAGTGCTAAAAATAAAAGCATACTATGAAAACCTGAAGGGGCCCATTTTGGTTACTGCCAAGTGGGAGCATTTAAAAATGCTCATTCATGAGCTCACTTTCCTGTCTTTCAAGTGGTTTAGCTGAAATTCTGCCTTTTGAAACTAATCCATTGAGGCTGCTGTAAAAATTCAGGTCATATGAATGATTCCTTGAAAGATTAAGGCAAAACCCCCACTCCAGCCACTGCCAATCCAGTGATTTCCCATATAAGATTCCTGTTGGTCATTAGAAGGGCTTCATCTCAGGACACAAATAAATAGCTGGAATTGAAAGACACATCTTGGGGTCATCATTATTTCTGTCTCTGTGTGATAAATATGTCATAAAATAATGAAAAATTGAATCTAAAGCCTGGCTAGCTCTGTCACCTTCACTACTCCTGTTGCAAAACTGTGTTTTAGATGAAAAATTATAAATATTTCCATAATTCTTTGATATATTTGGTTGAAAACACCATCTGCTTTGGTGCAGCCTTGTCCCTGAGTTTATCAATATGTAGACTGCATCCCCTTGGGATTTTTGTTTTCAGATTGCATAATAAATTTGTCACCAGAGTCTGAGGGCAGGAAGTTGTGGGATTCAGTTTCTTTGAGAAATTCTGGACCCAGGGCTGGATTATCTGATCTGTTTGGGAACAAACTCACTGTCCCTTCATCCCAAAGCCAATGGAAAGGAAAAGGCAGATCACTCCAGCAGGTTTTTTCAGCCTACAGAGGACCCTGCCATCCCTGTTTCTCCATCCCCAAGTGAGGACCTTGGCAAGGAGCCTGAAAGTGGCCAAGGTGAGGCTGTGAACCACCACTTGTTCAGCAAAGATTCACTGAAATGTCTGTCAGGGACATATTTGTCATTGACTTATTAACATCATTGAATTATTGCCTGTTTCTTTATGATTTGAACCAAATTCTCTTTCCTCTCCTTGCTTTCCTGTGTTAATCAGCAGAAACATCTGGTTAAATTTTTAACATATTTATGTCTCATTATTGTTGTAGAGTTTTAGAGCTGGTTTGGTAGGGGTTTTGTTAGTTTTTATTTTTCCCCTTTGTTTTAGTTTTTCCCCTGTGCCTCAGGATTACAAGTTGCTCCAAAAAATAGAATTTAAATGGGAACTTTACTTATTCCAAGGCTGGTATTCCCCCACTAGGAGAACAAAACAGTTCCAAGCTCCCCCTGTAACATCCCATAACTCATCCAGGAGATGTGGCACACATCCTTCTTACCTGGGAAAGCCTGTGCTGGGTCAAACAGAGATGATGTTCACAAAAACAGTGCCTAAGGTGTGGTTCTGCCATTCCACAGAGCACTAAGGGGGGTGTGCAGTGTTTAATTTTATCTAACAAAGGCAAATCTCCTCAGGCCCCCCTGCAGGCAGAAGAAAGTGTTGGGTTCCTCTGGAGGGCCTTTTTAGGGAGCTAAATTAAGCTGCTTCTATGATTTCCTCCTTCCCCAGAAGTACAGACAGATTGCTCTTGTTTTAGAAGGATATATTTAATACATGTCTCCTCTGTAGCTCCTCTCTGCCTAAATGATTAATTTTCTGAGGCCAATCAGCCTTTAAGAGATGTTGAGCAGTGAAGGGTGTCTGCACTAAGATCCTAAGGAACTTTATAAACAAATGAGTTCTGTTACATTGATTAGACACTTGGGGTTTTGCTCTTTTTCTCTTTTGTGTTTTTTTTTTTCTTTTATTTGCTTTTTAAAAATGTATTTGAGTTACTATTATAAGTGCATAATTACATTAACAGAATTTAGCACTGTTTCATTTAAAAATGGCAAAATCTGAATGCAACCACTTTCCACAAATCATCTGCAAACCCTCATTTCTTTGTCTACCACACAAGTAGTGAGATTAATTCCTATTCTTTCCTTTAGAACCTTTAAGAATAAATTACTTCATTCTTTTGTGGCATGTCTTAATCCAACTCCTGATACTATTAATTGAAGAATTTCCATTGGTTTTATTAAGGATTAGAGAAATCCCTGGAGCCTTATTCTTCAATTTCTACCTGAGGCTGAGTTCTCCTGGTCGAGTCCATGCTCTCTGTGGTATATTTTGCTCTCAAAATCACCCATTTGATCAAAAAGCAGACCAAGGGCACATCCTCTTCCACTGTGAGAAGAAATTATTGTCTGCACATTTCTTGGGGGACAAACTGGTCAAGATTTCCAGGATTTCTGCTGGGAAAGCAAACCCTTTTTTGCAGGTTTTATACCATAGCTGTCTTGCTTTCTAAGCACAGTCAGGAGTCAAAGTTAATATTTGTTTTTGATGGAAGTAGGGACCTGCCAGTTGTGATAGGTAGCTGATAATCTTCCTTTTCCAGTCTTATTTTGATTCCTTGTGGTTCCTCCAGGCTTCCCCCAGTGCCAAACATAGCAATGTAGGGTGAGATTCTTCTCCCTTAATTGGAGATTCCAGCAATTTATCTCAATCTGAGCCATTTTACAGACCTCCACTGCAGCTTGGAAACGTGCTCCAGGAGTTTGGTTTGTGGTTTGTTTAATCTGATCAGCTCCTGGGGAATGGCAAGGAATTGCACACCATGGATTTGCTCTCTGTGATATTGTCTGAGATGATCTGATCAAGAACAGACACCTGGGCATGGTCAATAACCCACATGGACCCACATGAATCTTATCCCTGAGCTCTAATAAGGAGATAATTTCAGGTGCCATGTCCCTTCCATAATTCAATCCAGTAAATTTATCAATCTTGAGCCACTTTCTGTTGAATTCCCTGTCACTCTTCCCATTGATTTCAGAAGGAAAGGGATGAGAGGCAACCTCCATCCTGTCAGGGGACACGTGGAGAGGTGTCAGTCATCCTGCCCCTGACTGATGGGTTGGATGTTCATCCCAGTGGGTGCTGGTCCAACTTCCCTGCAGAACTACAGGTCACAAGGAAGAGGCTGCTCCTCTCTTTATGCCCTGAGTAAATTGCTGAATTTCTATTGGTGTAAAACCTTTGTTTTTTGGTTTATCCCCTGTAATTATCTTCTTTTAATTTGCAGATAGCATTGAAGCCAACATTGAGGCCTCTTCTTCTAACGTAGAATCAGCCAATGAGCAGTTGGCAAAAGCAAGTCAGCACCAAGTAAGTGTGACTGAAAAAATCCTACAAATGTTTTCAGGGATAGTATTTCCACTAAACAAAACACCTGGGAGCTGTGAAACACTGGGCAAATGTATTTGTGCTACCTGGAAAGATGATAAAGCATATTCTAAGTAGGAACTAAACTTTTATATATATATAAATATAGATACATATATATATGATTAGATTACCATAGCACAGACAATTTGCTTTAGAGTAGTCATTAAGAGATCTGCATATTAAACAGACATTTCCCAGTAGGAAAGTCAACAATTAGCTACTGTTGTTCTTGGAAAGACACCATAAAAAGCACATCATTTAAGTGCATATGTGCTTCTGTTTGGTGTGTTTCCCTATAATAAGGCAACAGTACTTTAGGAAAACAACTTGAGTTGTCAAACAACATGATGTGGTTGGTGAATAATGGCTGTGGTGGTGGTGTTCAGCACTTTTCAAAGGCAATTTGAGGGATTTTTTGTGATTTTTTTTTCTTTCACTAGAGGAAGAATAAAGCATAAACACACATACATACACAAACATTAATCTTTTTGAAAACAGCTTGCCCAGAAAGAACTCTTTGATTGTTATAGTTAGTACTTTTTAGGGATTGGGGGGGGTGGTGGGGGTGGTGGGAATGAACAGAGAAAAAATTGTTATTAATTGCATTCTGACAGAAGAAAAACCTGCTAGTTTTATTTTTTCCCTCAAACATAAATTAGTGATATTTTCATGTGTCTGGAGTTTTGACAAAATGTTGCTGAGGTCCCTTGAGACTACATGGTGTCTGTTAGTTGGCCCTTGGACAGTGAACTCTGAAGTTTGGGGCAAACCTCCAGACCAAAGGAGTAAGACTCACAGGCATTTTACTCTGATATAATGGAGTGATGTGATTTTAAAATTATCTATTGCTCATTTTCTGGTGAAACACATTGTCCCAATCTTGGGTAATAAGAGTGAGTTTTGTAGAACTTTGATATTGCAGAAAATAAGAGCTGTCTTCATTTTTGTTTTTAATGTATATATATTCAAGTTAATGAGTGTCGCCCTGCATGTAATCCTGCATTCACTTTGAAAATAACTTGTTATATACCACATGAAGTCTAAAATGAAACTGGAATGAATTTAATAGTTGACCTGACTGTAGAGCTGATTGCAAAGCTGCAAATGAGTTAATGATGACTTTGGCTAAGAAGGTTGAAGAGGAGTCAGGCAGAAAATAAATGCAGCACAGTCTAAAGGCTCTGCTTTCTTCAGCTACAGGAGCTGCTGAAATAGCCTGCCCAGACAGGACGCCCTTTTTTCCTGAGATATGTCCATCAGGATAAAGATACAGTCAGTTTTAGCGAGGCACCCCCTGCCAAGGGCATAAATGTGGAGTGATTGGTGTGCATGAGAAAACAGAGTCTCTCTTGTGCTTGAAACAAGCCCATAATGGCAAATATCACTCACAAAACTTCAGCTGCTAAAGGAAATGTGCAATCCAGATCTCCTGTGGAGCACAGGGAACTGTCCTGTGCCTACTGGGTGTGGATCAGGAAAACCTGTGTAAACCCAGGCCACTCTCTGTCACCATGAACAGAAAACGAGGTGACTTTTTTGTCACTTGCACTTCTGGCCTGGGGCTGGTCGAGCTGCATGTGATATTTCGTGTGTTATGTGCCACGATATCTGCTCATTTAGACCCAAAGGGGCCCTGTCCCCATGGTGGGACAGGGAGAACCCTGATTCCACAGGAATGTTGATGCCCCTTGGATAAAGCAGGGTGAGTACAGGTCATCCTTCCAGGTGGTTTGCCTGGTTTTGGATGCTTTGGAAATATCTGGGGTGGGCTTGGGAGAGGATCAGCCAGATGGCCTCGTGGGTGAACTGCTTTTAAGGGACCTGCCAGAGCTTCACATGCTCTAAATTCCATCTGTGCTGCTCAGGGATCAAAGGCACAAAATGTTTCTTAAATCTTACTGATCAGTTCTCCTTCTTCTGTTAAACTGCTAATTCATGAGTATGTTTGCTTGTTACTTATGTTACAGTGTGATTATCCTGTAAATGCAGACTGGCTTACAAACATTTGTTATTTATTACTGTTTATATGTATATAACCGTGTGTGTGTGTATGCAATATTTTTATTAGTCAATGTAGTGTTTTTATTAGTCTATCAACAAATATATACATAAATTGCAAAATCAGAAATGTCAACACTGCTGAAACATTCAAGTTTAAGACCTTCTGTAGAACTTAATGGAGGGATTTCTGTCAGGAATAATGATTCAGTGGCAGGTTATTTAGCACAATAGTTGCATGTAACCCATGCAGTCACTTCAACAATACAACTTGGAGAACCAGTCCCATCCTGCACGTTAACATAACAGAGAACCAGTAAATAATTTTTCTTTAGCTACTACCAAATAAGACATGTAGGTTCCCTGAAATTATAGAAATGTTAAAAAAAATGAAAATGTTTTCACAATGATCTCCTTTGTCTGCATTTTAAATTTGGTAAGGTGCTCCTTCCTCTTGAGATGTGTGTGCTAACAGCAGTATTTTATTACTTTGAGTGCATTTTCATGTGCCCCATCTAAACTCTAAACGATTAGTGGGAGCTGTCAGAGCTTTGGAATATATATATTCCAAATATATATTAAGCAGATTTTTTTTTCTTTCATTTTAAATTATTGGTATTTAAATTGGAAAATAATTATTTCTGCTTAAACTTATTTTTACTACAAGTCACAGTTAAGCTGTGCCAGTGCATTATCTGAGGGAACACTCAGGGTCAAAATGCAGATGAAAGCAATATGAGTTGAATATTGATACAAAAAAGAAAAAAGGAGGCGCTTTTTTTCTTTTTTCTTTTTTTTTTCTGTTGGTCACAGAAATGTGATAATTTTTCTTTTTTAATCCTACTTTCACTAGAAAATCTAGGTTTGAAAAATGACTGAGAGGCAAACAAATCTGGTAGGGAGAAGCCAGTAAAAATTTTTTCCTGCACTGGTCTTGCTTCAATGCCTTTCTTTTCAGTGAGGGTCTCATTTCTCTTGGGCCTCCAGCAGGAATGATGACTCCTGCCATTAATACCAATGGCCCAGATCTGCCTCTTGAAATTTCCTTGTCCCTGCCCCTAGGGAAAATGATTCATCCCACCCATCTCAAAACACCACTTTTAACTTGGGTCAAACTGCTCTCTGGAAGAGAGGGATTTATTGGACCAGATCTGAGTGTGTTTGGTGATGATGTGTGTTTAACTGTCTAAATCTCCTTTCCATGATTCATGAGGAGGAATTACTTTCAGCACATCTTGTCTCATCTCACAGGAGATGTCTGACATAGGCAAGTCTGGTGGCTGCCTCTTAGGACAAGTTTGTTCTCTCCCTTGTCCATTAAGTTGAGATTATATCAGTTACACCACAGATATTTCAATGTAAAATTAATCCCATGCCTGTCACCTGTCTCTTTATTGGGAAAAAGGGAATATCTAGTTACCCTACCTGCCCCTGTGGTTAGTTTAGGTGGGCTGGACATCCCACTAAAGGGATGGCTGCATGGAGATGAGCACTTTTACTTTGTTCACTTTGCTCAGAGCTTCCTGCAGGTGGATTGAGAGGAAGGAGAAGAAACCAGCGTAGACTCCATGAGTGCACATTAAACCAGTTGCTCTTTTTTAAGCAAAGTTTGGCCTAAGCTCAGCTTGGCCTCACTGACTGAGGGACTCTGTGCTGACTGCTGAAGCTAATTTGTTTTGGAAGAGCTGCTTGTGTTGCTCTGATTAATGCTGTTTGCTTTCCTTCCCCATATCCTCTGTGCAAGTCAAGCTAATTTGGATTCGCTGGCATCCCAAAGGCAAACAGCAGTTCAGTGACCCACTTGTGTAGTCTGAGAACAATGAGATTTTCCCAGTAAAGAGGCAATTCCTGAGTCTGGTTGTTGTGGGTAGACAGAGGGGCACTTTGAAGGCTGGAGCTCTGAGGAAAAAAAGCCTCATAAATCTGTGATATTTGCAGAGATCTTATTGCCTGGGGACCACTGATAAGGGACTGTCTTCAACTTTTGCTCAAATAACTCATTGGTATTTTAACAACAAAAGAAAATTTGAGTTTCAAAAATCATCTTCTCGGAGTCTTTGAAATTTTTTGGCCTGGTAGCCTCTCAAAGAACTTGTTGCTTATAAATATTGTGGCAACAAAGATCATCGCCTCCTCTTCACTATGGATATGCTGTAAGACCTTGTCTTTTGCTGCCAGTAAATAATTTTAACCTCAGTTTAATAATTAAGAGCCAACTGGCACCGTGATTGCACCCTGACATGTGCAGTTATCCAGCAAAGCCATGGGGGACCAGTGTGGTCAGATTATTTTGATGCAAATTGAAGCCATTTCCCCTCAACCTGTCACTTTTTACCTGAAGAAGAGACTGACCTCCACCTGGCTACACCTTCCTTTCAGAGAGTTGTGGAGAGCAAGAAGGTTCTCCCTGAGCCTCCTTTTCTCCAGGCTGAGCCCCCCCAGCTGCATCATCTGGATCCCTCACTTCAAGAAAGACATTGAGGTGCTGGAGCATGTGCAGTGAAGGGCAGCAGAGCTGGGGAAGGATGTGGATGAGAAATGGCTGAAGGAGAATTTCTGCATGGAAGGGGGTGTCAAACATTAGTATGAGCTGTCCAGGGAGGTGGTGGAATCATCATCCCTAGAGATGTTCAAGAAATTACTGGATGTGGCTCTTAGGTGACAAGATGGTGATCAGCCAAGGGTTGGATTTGATGGGCTTACACATCTTTTCCAACTTAAATAATTCTGTAATACTGTGAGCTCCTAGAACAAGAAAAGGCTGGGTGCTCATATGGCAGATTTGTGATAGAGATGTGACATCACTGTGCTGCAGACTCTGAGGTGCAACATAAACAATGAACCCCATGTTGTTTGTCCGTGTCTGTCACCATGGTGAGTGTGGCTGAGTTTGCAGCTCCTCTGGATAATTAGCAGTTGGAAGTTTCATTTGGGGTATCACAGAGCTGTTCTTTCTCCTGGCAATTCCTGCCTGTGAAAGTGGTGGCAGCTGAATTAAAGCTGCATGAGAAACTTGGGGCTCTGTAAGGACTCCAAGCAAAAGCCATTTTTTCGTGGCCAGAAGTGCCAAAAGTCACTGAAGTAACTGTTTAATTACATGACTGAGCCTCAATCTTCCTCTTCAGCACAAGAAAGAAACATTTCCACCATACAGAGTCTCCATGGCTCTGTACCATGAAGTCCAGTTAGGAAAAGAACTCCTGCACAAATTGCTTGAACCTCTCAAACCAATTTGCAGACCCTCTCCACTTTCTGTCTCTCAGTCCACTGCAATTCATTCACACTAGGTCAGTTCAGGAACCTCTGGGTTTCCCACTCAAAGTGAATTTCTTCAACTTCAAAGCAATTTCTCCCCCATAGCACTTGTTTTAATTCCAACCCTTCCTTCTCCCATTAAGCCATATTTATTTTTCATTTTTACTGCCAGTTGCAACCTCCCAGTCCTTCCCTGCTGAAGCATGGCTGCCAGCACCACTGCTGTCTCATTCCATTCCCTTATCATCACCCCAGTAATCTGCTTGCCCAGGTTGCCCAGAACCTCCCACACAGGGATGTTTGCCTGTGTTTCCTGTCAGATGTGCCTCAACGTATTTGGGGCTATAAATACAATTTGTATTGCTCCAGAGCCTTGAAGCAGCTCCTTGCTGCTGCAGGCTCCCCCTTCCTTCAGGCTCCCTTTGTCTGGGCAGCCAGCAGAGCTGTCTGGGGCAGTGCTTTCAATGATTAATTTGAATCACAGAATCATTCAGTTTGGACAAGGCTACTAAGGTTATCCAGTCCAACCATGAACCCAGCACTGCCAGGTCCACCACTAAACCATGTCCTCAAATGCCACATCTTGATGTTTTTTTTTAAATGCCTCCAGGGATGGTCACTCCACCATTTCCTCGGGCAGCCTGTTCCAATGGTTAACAACCCTTTCAGTGAAGAATTTTTTCCTAATATCTGATCTAAACCTCCCCTGGCACAACTTGAGGCCGTTTCCCCTTAACCTGTCACTTTTTACCTGGGAGAAAAGACTGATACTGACCTGGTTACCCCTTCCTTTCTGCAGAGAGCAAGAGGGTCCCCCCTGAACCTCCTTTTCTCCGGAATGAGCCCTCCCAGCTCTGAACTGTTCCTCATCAGATTCCTGCTCCAGACCCTTCACCACCAGCAGCTGGCTGGGATAAAACTTCTGCCTCCTTTTTTTCCTTGCTCACTGGCTCCC
The DNA here is from genome assembly GCA_013397375.1 of Toxostoma redivivum. Lineage (NCBI taxonomy): Eukaryota > Metazoa > Chordata > Aves > Passeriformes > Mimidae > Toxostoma > Toxostoma redivivum. The sequence goes on from VXBI01001038.1 coordinate 69,104, forward strand.
TATGAACAGCAGGCTGAGTTTTCAGATTTTAGAGTGCTTTATTTTGGAGCAGCTTCTGTCTTTGCCTGCTTTTTTACTGTATTTTAATGCAGCCATTTACAGAACAGCTGCTTTCTGTGAGAAGTGGTGTTCAAGCCAGCACCAGTCCGTGTGATAAATGAACTGGGTGAATGCAGCAACTTAACCTCAGCAAGGTCTGAGCCACAACATTTATTTAAAACTCCCTTTGTTTTCTGTAAATAATGGATCTATGTGATCAAATATTTATTAAGAAAGGCGTTGTTTAGAGCTTTTGGATGTCGTGCAGTTGTGCGTTCCTGTGTGTAAAGGTAAAATCTTTCAGGCCGTTTTTAATCTCAGCAGAACATCTCTTCATTTGTACCATCCAAAAGGGAGAGAAGTCTGAACCAGATAGTAACTTAGTATTTTTCTTTTTTTTTTTTTCCATTTTTTTAATTATTTTTTCCCTTTATTATAAAACACCAACTGTAAAAGTTTTGGGAGAAAAAAAAGTAAAGTTATCCACCGTGAGCTCATTTTTTATTTAAGCACAAACCATTCAAGGAGGAAGTGGAAGGGGCATGAGTGGAGAAGGGAAGGAATGCAGAGGAGGCCATGAACATGATTTGAGGGATGGAGCACCTCTCCTGTGAGGAAAGGCTGAGAGAATTGTGATTGTGCAGCCTGGAGAAGAAGACTCCAGGGTGAACTTATTGTGGCCTTTGAGGTACCTGGAGGGAGATGCAACAAATCTGAGAGGAACTTTTTCAAGGGTAGAGTGATAAGACAATCGGGAATGGCTTTAAACTGACAGATTGCATGTTTGGATTGGATATTAGGAAGAAATTGTTCTCTGTGGGAGTGGGGAGGCCCTGGCACAGGTTGCCCAGAGAAGCTGTGGCTGCCTCATCCCTGGAAGTGTCCAAGGCCAGGATGGACAGGGTTTGGAGCAACCTGGGATAGGGGAAGGCATTCCTGCCCATGGCAGGGGGTTCAATTATCTTTAAAATTCCTCCTGACCCAAAGCATTCTGTGATTTGGTGTGATATGAAAGACATGGGAGTGAGTTTAGCAGTGAGCCATTGGTGACCAATCTGTTTTCTCTGGTGAGAAGATGAGTAGGTAGAACACAGATTTTACTGACTGTTCACCTTGGTGGAATGAAGCACTGGGGCTGCAGTTAAGAATATTCTTATTTTAAGAATATCAGTTACACTGATTGTGGTGGCCTGCATTCAGTATTTCAAAGCTCTGAACAAGTCTGATCTGTGACAAGTCAGAGATGGTAGAAGGAAATCACAGACTGTCTATTGTTTTTCTAATTCATTTGTTTAACAGAATCTCTTTCCAGGGTACAATTTCATTTTGAGGGGTCAGAGATTAAAAAGCAATTTTCCTTTGCTAGCAGCAGCATAAACTAGTGAGTTACATTTCTCTTAATGGCCTCATTTAACAGAGGAGTGAATGGAAATCCTTGATTACTGATTGGAAAACCACACTTAGACTCATCTTTGTGCCCAGTGGCAGCACATATAATAAATTGCCCTGCTCAAAGGTCAAAGATTTGAGAAATTGTGTTAAACTTACCTCTTAATGGGCTAGGGATACCATGGAGTTAGGAATATTATCACTGGAGATGCATACCTAACTGACATCCATGGAAATGAGGAACAGAATTTAAGTATCCTGGAGTCCCAGCTGTGTAGCCTGAAGTGTTATTGCACTGGGCTGTGAGCTTGTCACATCTCATCAAGCAGCAAAATGGTCAAGCTTGGTCAGTATTTGCGCTGGAAACCTCTGCTGAAAATCTGCACATGCAGGCAGCAGTGCTCTCCTGCTCAGTTTTCCTTTCTGGTGCAGGGACACTGTCCAGGCAGTGTCACCACTCCTCAGGTATTTAATGTGAAGGCACTGAAGTGTCAGTGAGTCAGGGGAGGCCACAGAGATGCTCAAAGGGCTGGAGCTCCTCTGCTCTGGAGCCAGGCTGGGACAGCTGGGAGTGCCCAACCTGGAAAAGAGACGGCTCTGGGGAGACCTTAGAGCCCCTTCCAGTGTCTGCAGGGGATGGACAGAAAACCTGTAATTTTAAGAAAGGTCTGTAGTGGCAGGACAAGGCGCAATGGCTTTAAAGTGACAAAGGGTCAATTTACATTAGATACAAGGATGAAATTCTTCACTATGAGAGTGAAGGCCCTTGAAGGTGTGGCTGTCCCATCCCTGGAAGTGTCCAAGGTCAGGCTGGATGGAGCTTGGAGCAACCTGGGATAGTGGAAGGTGGCCCTGCCCATGGTGGGGGGTTGGAATGAGATGATCTTTGAAGTCCCTCCCAGTCAATTGGATGACTCTAAAGATGCCACATTGGTTTTCAAAGCCACAATGAAACTAATAGTTTAATTCTACTGTGGGACTTTATATTCCAGTTTCTGTGTCTTGATTTTTAAACTTGATTTCCTTGATCAGTACCAGTTTAACAGTCCATCTTTCCACAGGGACAGTGTAAGGGACCTGCAGTCAGTACGGTGTCATCTCATCAGACTTGGTACCTAAAATTTAGGCAGCTGGAAGAAAACAGTCTAAGCTTCCTTTCCCATGCCTCTGGAAGACTGTTCATCCTGTTTCTTTTGGATATTGTACCTCAGTCTGTGATGAACAGTGCCCAGGAGGTGAACATCTTGCTTTCTTGCTGATAGACAAGTGCCTTCAAAAACCACTTTACTAGATAGAAAGAGTTTGACTTCTCTGCCTAAAAACTAATATTTAGTATTCTTTTGTGCTGAGCAGGGAATCCTGCTGCCTTTCTGGCTTCTGCTATGGAAGGCTGTTGTTCCTCCTCAAATCACATGTCACCTGTGCCATCTGTGTTTAAATGCTGCAAAGAACCTGGGGCATCTCCAATGGTCAGGAAGTAGCTGAGAAAGTAAATGCTTGTTCCCCTGTTGTGCTTTAATAACTGTATTGATCATTAAGGGAAAATGATATGTAAGGAGGAAAAAGCCACAGAAAATGAAATTGCTTTTATTTCCATTTTGACAAAGCCTGGAAGCACTTTAATCAAAGGTGGTTTCCATATCCTGAAAGAAATCACAGGCCTGGTAGGACACCTTTGTAGCACAGCTCTCGGGTCGTGGCCTGGCACTATCGGAAGTGGAGAATGGGAATTGTTACGTTCAACTTAAGCTCAAGAGGAGAAAAGAGAGTCAATTATAGCCTTTCTAAATCTGACTTCAGCAACATGCAAAGCTCTTGGAAACATTTTGAAATGAGGAATGAAAAACCAGGAGTTTAGTGTGGGATGGGAAAATTTGGGATTTCATTTCACTTTGAAAGACTCATTGCATATCTCTCTTTGTGGGGAGAAAGGATTTCCTTAGTCAAAGAGACACCTGACTTCCTGGTCTTCAGAGAAATGTTTTCTATAATTCTATCACATGAGGTTTGTCCTTGTTTAGAAGTTTCTAAAGGAGGAGAAGCTTGTTCTTGTCTGCCCAGCTCTGATATCTCTTAATTTTGTTCTACTCGCACCCTGTTATGAGTTCAGGATTGGCAGCTCAAGCCTTTGACAAGATTCATTCATTCCTATATTCCCTGCTGGGGTATTAAGGGATTAAGGTTTTCTGTGGAATGAATTTAGGAGACTAGGAAACATCTACAGGAACCTGCTGCTCTTCATAAAGCACAACTTCATTGTTACTTTTTTTTCTTTTTTTAAGATGACTCTAGGAAAAACAATTTACAAGGCGGGTCGAAAATTCATTATGATTTTTATGTCACAGTAAGAGCTGCATTTGATCCATTTTTAGTGGGTTTGGGTATATTCTTCATAGTTTTTTTTCTCTTTTGTTTAGTGAGCCACAACATTTCATTCTTTTTGCAGACAACAGTGCTGTCCATTTACAAGAAACAATTCTTGCATCAGTTCTTTTTAGTGTAGAAGACATATTTCTTACATAGACCTGAAGCACATAAAAAGTAAAATAAGCTCTATTCGTATTTATCTTTCCTCTTTACAGTTCGTCCCAGTGGATATTACCCTTTTCCTGAAACATTTTTTTTTGGTTAAGAGTCTAAAGAAAAGGGAATAATCTGTAACTTCAGGCTTTCACTGATGTCAAAGGCACATTAATGGAAGGAGAATAGAGCTTTATCCACTATACAGATCACATTTGCTGATTTAATAGGACTGGGGAGAATTCATGAGCGTGCAGGTAAGTTTATTTTTTTTCTGAGCAGAGAAATCTTAAATTCTACTCACATTCTCCAAGCTTTCCCTGACTCTTCCCAGCTGTGCCTTTAAAAGGGTTTATTATTGAATATTGAGCAGGATAAGGATGTTAATCTTGCTCTAGTTTGAGGGATTGCAATCTTGTTAGTACTAGGCCCTGTTTCTCCCCATCCAGGCAAGATTTAAATAGATCTGAAACTAGTGAAGAAAGAAGCCTAATTTTTGGTGACTATCAGCATGGCTTCCTTACATCTCAAGTAGAAGAAAATCTAAGTGCTGCTTTTCTTTGCCACAAGCAATGAGCATGAACATGGAATTCATGACAGCTCAGCTGATGCATGAGGTGGGATCCATCTCAACTGACTTTGGGTCTTTCCAAAATAGAAATTAATCACTGACTGTGTTACCGAGGTGCCTTACATCCTCTTTAGAGATCTAGGAAGCATTTTGATTTTATATGGCTACTGAAAGATGGGATCAGTGATGCCATAGGATTCCTATAGAATACTATGGGGTCTGTTAGAGCCTCAAACATCCCTCAGGTCTGGATGTGCCAGATCCCACAGGGCATCTCATATCCAGATGTTTGTCTTTAGGTGGGAGTGAGCCACGCTGAGTTGGAGAGATCCCATTTCAGGGCAGTTTATTGTGCCTGGGTTGAGAACACAAGCTTTAGTTTCCTCAAAAATAATTCTCTAATTAATTTGAATTTAATGTGGCTTTAATTAATTTAATTCTCTATTAAATTAATTAATCCTAATGTGGCTTTTGTGTGAGTCTTCATCACATTGGAATAGGCCACTTTAATCTGTCAGGTGCTGGGCACTCCCTTTGAGGCTGGGGGCATTTGCATGGGAAAGCAGCAGGAGTGATCCGAGAGCTGCCAAGCCAGGCTGCAGAGGAAAGATTACAAAAAGAGTTGCTTAAGCTAAAAAAGAAAAGGTAGATTTGGAGATAAAGGTCTCTTGGTACATAAAAGTCTGCTGCAAAGAGGAAAAGAATAATCACTGCTTTTTTTTTTTTTGTTTATTACAGTTAGGAAGAACAAGAAGCTGCAGCAAGAAAGAATCAGGGTTGATATTAAGAAAAGCTGTTTAATGATAAGGAGATTGAAATACTTTCTAGGGAGATTTTAGAGTCTCTAGCACTGGATATCTGTAACAGTATCTAATGAAACATATTTCAGGAATGGTGTTTGTATAATTGCTTTTGCTGTTGCCTGTCAGATCACGCTGCAAGGTCCAATGTAAACAGGACATGTTCACATTGTATCACACACCATCATTATCTAATCAGAAAATGCTGCAGCCCTGAATCATTCTTTGATTTTCATTCTCATCCTCTCCTTCTTCCCTGCCTTCTCCTCTCCAAAGAAATGTGTTCCTATTAGGAAACTGCTTTAAGGACCAAAATCACTGATTTAGTTTGACAAAGGTGATGAGACTCAGCATTTTCTGTCAGCTCTGCTTAGAATGTCTGTTGGGGACGAATCACAGAATCATGGAATGGCTTTGGTTGGAAGGGACCTTAAAAATCATCCAGTTCCAAATCCCTGCCATGGGCAGGGACACCTCCACCATCCCAGGCTGCTCCAAGCCCCATCCAGCCTGGCCTTGGACACTGCCAGGGATGGGGACACTTCCAGCTTCTCTGGGCACCCTGTGCCAGGGACTCACCACCCTCACAGGGAAGAATTCCTTCCTAACATCTCATCTACATCTACCTTCCTTCAGCCTAAAGCCATTAAATGCCATAAATCACTTTATCCCAGTATTTTCTACATGACTTTCAGGTGTCCCAGATTTGTTCTCCAAATTATTTCCACAGAAGTGTAGTCAATAAAATCATGGTGGGTGTCCTCAGCAGTCCTTTGGATGAGGGAGCTGAGCCACACAGGCATTGATTTGACGTTTGTGGGAGCTGGCATTGTGCTCTCCTTTAAGGGTAAGAGATAATCATCACATTTCACTTTAACAAGCTGTTGGAATTCTGTGTTCTGGTTATGTTTGATTAGCATCAGGGCTGGAAATAAGGAGGATTTATAGGAAGAGGGAAAATGAATGTGATGGTAGAATTTAGGAGGGAATGTATCCCTACTGATGAATTAAATAAGGCCAGGGGCTGTCCTGTGAATCCAAGGCCTGGTTATGTCCTCATGATTAAATTATGAAATAGAAACGTGGAATGCTTTGGGTTGAAAGTGACCTTTAAACGTCACCTAATCCAACCCCCCTGCAATGAGCAGGGACATCTCCTATGCAGAAAGAGGACAGCATCCAAACACTCCACTGGGAATGGCCACTGCCATGTGCTGGACAGGGCCTGGGTCATTCCTTGGGATAACAGGACAAAGCTGCACACAAAAGAATGCCTGGATGATGAAGAGCCACCATTTGTGCCTCTGCCTCATCCCTCTTTGAGTTATGTGTACAGAAGCAGCTGCTTTGTGCCAAAGTTTGTCCACAGACCCTCTTTGCCTATTTCCCCCTTGCCCCAGGGTTTTGTATGACCGTGATTTAGGCCAGGTCTGATCCCCAGAGGAGCCCTGCTTTTAACTTGAGGCCTTGGAGAAAAATTCCAAAATTGAATAATAGAACTAAAATCATTAATGTGTAGTTTGAATAGAAGTGTGTGGTATCCCATGGTTAAGGGTTTAGAATTTAGGGTTTTAAAATATAGTAGTAGGTATAGAACAAGATGGAGGTGTGGGGATGTTGTTTTTTGTTCCTTTCTGTCCTTCTTCTTTTTAAGTTTAGGTAATACTTTTTTAATTAGATTGAAAATGCCACACTATGGGTCATGGGTGTTTGGTCATTGAGTCAAAAGTAAAAATAATCTAAGTGTTAGCTTTTAATTTGACTGTTTAGCCTTAAAAGATGGGCGAAATACAACTCATTTTTTTTTGCTTTTAGATTGTTATCTAGAAGTGCTGTAGCACTCACTGTACTACAGGTAAGAATTAATAAACAACTGAATCCAAACATGAAATTCTGTCTCTTGTACATTCAATCTCAACTCTAACTGAAGAAAAAAAAAAGATAAAAAAATAATACTGTGCCATTACTCTGCCCTTCTTGCTCGTGCACTATGCTAAACCCCACCCAACTCACTCATTTGTCTCTCTCTCTTGGCCTTGGATCTCTTTATTTCTTCTCTGGAGGTGCCTGACCCTTGGGCTGACCCTGATTTTTGTCACTGGACCTGCTCTGCTCTTGCTCAGGTGCTGTGGAACTGAGCCCTTGGTGGGGAGGTGCTGCCCCAGCTCCCCTTCCTGTCACCCCCTTTCTTGGTTTGCCCTCCCTGGAAGAGCAGCTTGGGCTTGCATCCCCATGGAAATTCAAAATAAAAATTGTCTCAGGGATGCATAAACTTACTCATAATTTTGAATGGTTTTGAGAAATCTGAGCCCACTGTTCACTAGCTCTGGTAGTTGTGCTGTGAGTCATGAGAAACCTAAAGTTTATTTCTGATGGTCCAGTCAGAGATTAACTTGGTGTGCTCCTTGCTTGATTCAGTGCCTTTTTGTTTTGTCTTTTTCTGTTGGTTTTTTTGGGAGATGCATTTGTAGACAGAAGAAACATTTTTTGACCTGTAGATTTTGCAGTGTGATCAGTGAGGATATTGAATAGCTGTTTTTCTACTGATGCTATGTGATTTTCCACGGCCAAAAGGAATTCTTAATTTAATAAGACAGGGATTTTTTTGGTGCTAAAAGAGATAATAGAGTCAAAATGAAGAGGAGACTGAAGTGCTACTTGGACCCTTGGGCTCTGATAGAGACTAATCCCAAATAACACATGGAAACAAATCTTTTCCACCATGATCACAAAGGTGATGGTCATTAATTGTCTGAAAGCCTCTATAAATGGCAACTAGAATTCACAACTCTTAGGAACAGATATACTGGAGGACAAAGGAGAGATGGCATATTTCTGTATCAAGCTGGAAATTCACTGTAGAGAGAAAAAGAATGCTGAATATAGGTACTGCTTGCATAAAGTTGAATTGTGCTGGCAGGGAAGACATTGAATTCTGGGTATTCCATTTAGAGAGGATTTAAACATAGCAGAAGATCAGCAGCAAGCCATAAAGTAAGACCTGAAAGTCCAAGGATTTGAAAATGAGAGCAGCATGCCCAAGACCAGGCAGCAGATTGATCTATGCAGCAGGAAATGAGAGCACAGAGAAATACAAAGCAGCAGAATGATGTGAGATACAAAGTTGAGGTTTTTTTTGTGTTTGGTGGTTTTTTGTTTTGTTTTGGTTTTGTTTGTTTTTGTTTTGTTTTTGTTTTTGTTTTTTTTAATTTAAGTTGCTCTCTAAATACTTGGAGTGCTTTCCTGCGTGCAGCAAAAGAGCCACCAAGTCATAGCCTGATTTTGGTGTCACTGCCATGAATCTGGAGAACCATTGTGGAATTGGGACAGCAATAATCTGGTATAAAGAAAGCAGAATCCACCCCTCACTCTGTCCATGCTGCTTCTGCACCAGCTGAGGGATGTTGTCTGCTCTCCCCCAGCCCCAGATGCAGTGAAATGCCTGCTGTGCCTGCTAGCTGTGGCACTCAGCCTGCTGCATCCATGTCCATTGCCATAAACACCCAGTGGGCACCAGAAACTGGATTACATCCCCAACACGTATCCCAGCCTTTTTCAGCAGCACTGCCATCAGTGACAGGAAGTGTGGGTGTTGTTCTATTGCTTTTCCCTGGTCTGCCTTGCATTTTAGCATCCCAAGCTAATTAGGATTGGACAACAGAAAGAGGTTGCTGAATTGGTGCTCTCAAGCAGGTCAAAAAATTCTGCTGTACCTGCTTTGTTTGCACAAATGAATAAAATGTTGGCTCCATCCACAGATGGCTCTTCAGAGAGAAACAGGCATAAACTTGTAAGGCTTTTCCTCATGCATGGGGTTTTTGTGGTCCATCTTCTAAATGCAGTTCCAGTCCCTGAAGACTAGGTAAGGAGTCACCAGAATTTCCACATAATAAAGGCAAAACAAAATAATTTCAGATCTATTGATGGAGAGCAATAAGAAAAGGACTCACCTCCAGAAGGTGGAAGACTTATTTTTCACAGAATCATCGAGGTTGGAAAAGACCTCCAAGATCATTGAGTCCAACCTTTGACTGATCACCACCTTGCCCACTAAACCATATCAACCACTCTTTCAGTGAAGACTTTTTTCCTAATATCCAACCCAAACCTTCTCTGGTATGACCCGAGGCTGTTTTCCATTGTCCTGCTCCTGACTGCCTGGGAGAAAAGGCTGATCCCAAGTTGAACCTACCTGGAGCAAGATGAAAGATGGAGAGGGATATGTCAGGGGTAAAGCAGCATCAGAAAATGACCTGAGTAGCCTGAAAATTCTGTGTAACTTCAACTGTAACGACACACCAGACAACAACTTGTATTAGAAGAGCTTCAGCACAAGTCCCCAAACATCCCACCTCAGAATCACAAAATTAAATAGGTCAACCAGACAATGGCACTGAATGCCCCATCCTGTCTTTCCTTAAACACCTCCGGGATGGTGCCTCCACCACCTCCCTGGGCAGCCCCTTCCAATGTCTGATCACCTTTTCAGTGAATAAATTCTCCCAATGTCCTCCCCTGGTGCAGTTTAAGACCCTGTCCCCTTCTCCTGTCTCTGTTGCCTGGGAGAAGAGACCAACCCCCAGCTGGCTACATCCTCCTTTCAGGGGGTTGTAGACAGTGGTAAGATCTCCCCTGAGCCTTTTTTTCCCCAGGATAAAGCCTTTGTAGCTCCCTGCATGTTCATTAAGTCTGTCAGCAGGCTGAGTTCATTTATGTGCAGTTAAGCTGCACCCTGAGCTGGGTCTGGCTCGACACCTTGCTGACAGAATGTGCTGCACTTGAAAGCACTGTCAGATGTCAACCTGGACAAAGCTGCAGATCGATCCAGCTCTGCTGGGGCAGTGCAATACGTTATTTTTTTTTTCCAGTGTGGATGTCCCTGCTGGCAGTGACTGCTGCCAAAACAGAGGCTGCAGCACTAAATGTGTAAATGGATGTCTACACCCCAAAGGTGACAGGTGGAGCGAAATTTCTACTGCTCCTGTGTTGCTGTGGAATGTCCATGCTGGATGTGATTTACAGTCAAGAACTGGATCTTTAACCAAAACCAAGATTTACTTTAATTGCATTTTTCTCAGTTTCCTTTCAATCACCAAAAACATTTAATTTCAAACTTCTTGAGACTTTCCTTGTGATAATCATGGAATGGTTTCAGTTGGATAAGGATCATAAGGATCACCTAGTTCCAAACCCCCTGCCATCAGCACAGTCTTAATCACCCATCTTTAGATTGCATTTGTATGTACACTCTGCTCTGCAGCTGGCTGGGGAGGATTGTACTGCAAATCCCATCACCCATCCCACCAATGTGTGGGAAAGCCCTGTGTCACCTCCAGCTGGGAATGCTTCAGCAGCACTCCAGTATATTAGCTGGTCTCATTCTTCTTTCTTTTTTTGTTGATTTTTTTTCCATGTTCCAAAGAAAAATATGAGAATTTTCTATACTCTTGTGAGAATTATTCTTCACTCCTGTCAGACTGATCAATTGCTTGAAACATTTTTCGAGAGTGTTTTTGGTGTTTTGCTTGTTTTTTTGTTTTTTTTTTTTTTGTGTGAAGCATTAAATATCCCCTTCCACAAAGTTAGTCTAACACATTTGGTTTGATTTCACTAATTACTAAAAAACAAAATAATTTTAATGAGTTTTTTTGCTATTTATTAATTAACTTGTCTCCCTAGGCCATATTTTCTCCCAGTCTTTTCCTAAATGTTCCAACTGTAGCTGATCTTTTTTACCAACCTTTTCATAAGTGTGGATGTTCCCCTCCAATCTCATTTGCCTACCTGTAAAGTAAGTCAATCTGTGACCTGTTGATGCACAAAATGAAAGCAGAAGGAAGCAGCAGCAGTGACTTTTGGTGTCTTTCTTGCATTTACATTAATTTTGTACATCAAGGCTTAGCCATCTGCACCTTCACCAGGACAAGGGAGGAGAGCATGACTAACTTTGCTATAACTGTTCCTTTATTTGAGGAGAATTTTTGAATGTTTTCTGGTTTGATTAAAATAAGCAAATACATTCAATTCCTTTATAAAATTCTTGTTTGGGGTTTTTTTGGTTTATTTTTTTCCCCTGGACCAATGCATGAAAATCCTGAGAGATTCAGATGTGCACATCCATCCCTGTGGTGAAGATGTCTCATGACCTCAGCTGGTGAGCATCTGGTACCCAGAATCACTGAGTGTGAGGTAGCCCTGTAATGCTTGTTCTGCAGATGCTGCTCTTGACAACAAGCCAATCTTCCATTGAAACTCACTCCTGTTTGTTTGTTTTATATTCCTTTTATTTCTCCTCCATAACATTCTCCATCAGAGCGCATCAGTGGTTCATTTAAAATTTTTCATTCCCAGGTCTGTGAGGTCTCTTGGACTGAACTTGGATACATAGCTTTATTTTCTTTCTTTCTTGTTATGTTGTTTTTTGGTTGTTTTTTTTTTTTTTTTTCCAAGCCAAACAGAAAATTGCTTTTCAGGGTGAAAAGCTGCCTTCCTGTCATGCTTTTTCTCTTAATCCAACTCAAACTGAGGAATGAACAGGATGAGTCAATGGCAAAATAAGTCTTTTTGAAGCACTTGGAAAAAGGAAGTACCTTGATGTTTCATCACTTAAGCTTTTTTTTTTCCATCCCTCATTTACAATCAACATTTCCTATTTGTTCATTAGTGAAGTTCTACAGATATTTACCCCATATTCAGGGAGAGTTCAGGGGTGATAATGTGAAAGTCAGTGTTTCACATTTGAAATCCCATTTTTAATTTTACAGGGAAGTGCTATTTAGGAGATTCCAGTTCTCCCTACACTGTTAAAAGTTAAGGACACCCTTTACCAAATGGTGTCCAGAGTACCAAACTTAATTAGGAATTGAAAAGCTGTTTTCTGTGGATGTGGGATGGTTTCGGGATTTCCATGGACCCAAGCTGGATCCAAGCTTTATTATTTATTAATTATTAATTATTTAATATTTATTATTTATTATTCCCTCTCCCTGCACAGTTGCCTTATTTTTTCCATAGTCCAAGATTTTGCAATGAACTTCACAAAGAAATAATCTACATTTCCCTCAACCTTCCTGAGAGTTTCGCTGAGCAACACAAGTGCCTGCCTTCTCTTTAAGTCAGGTGCCCATTGCTCCTTCATCTCCTGACACCAGTCCTGGCAACAGCCATAATTCCCCAAAATGAGTTCAGTTTATCAAGGCTGGGTTTTCAGCCCTCAAAAATCTTCCTTCCTCTTTCTCTAACAGGAAAACATCAAAATTATTCCTCTTTTTACTTTGCAGCCTCCTAAGAAAAGAACACCGAGGGCATTTGTTTCACCACAAATGAAGAAATCTGAATTTATGATATATCCTACCTATATCCCTGTTCCACATGTCTAAATCCTTTAGGCCCAAATTATTAAAACTATGAAAAAGAAATTTAATTCCTGCTGGGTAAATGGGACAGAAGGATTGTACTGCCAGTGCCAACCTCGATGTCATATCTGGTATGCTAAAGGGTGGTGCCACAGGGAGAAGTGCCTTGGAGTAAAGCAGCTTGAAACATGGCCTAATTGGGATATGTTTCTTTAATTGCATTAATCAGCCTCTTAATAGGATTAAAACAATTGCTCCTTTCACTTTTATCCTGTAGCTCCTTTCTTTCTTCATGGAAGTTCCATATTTATAGCTGTTTCTGACTCTTTGCAATTAAATTTGTATCTTAAAAACAGTCTACTTGCAGCTGAGCTCACCTCTTAAAAAAGAATGGTCCAGAAAATCCAACTTAGAATAGATTTCCTTCTCCTTATCTGAAAAGGTATTTGCTGTTGTGTGTCCAGATCCAGTGACCAAATCAAACTACAGATGGTTTCTGTGGTTACATTTAGAGCTGAAGAAAGGTAAATTTCAGTCTCACTGTTCCCAGTTTCACTCTGGGATAAATCCAAGTAAAAAGTCTACTTTGTTAATTTTTTTTTTGTTTTGCTAGGTTTTTTTGTTTGGTTTTTTTTGTTGTTTTTTTTTTGTTTTTTTTTTAATTATTATTTTGTTTTGTTGATAGTGGGTTTTTTTGAGGCTTAAAATTACAGTTTTACTTTAAAATCTTTACTCCAATCTACTCCACTGCAAACTGGACTAAGTGCTGAAATCAGAACTTTCTCCAAGTATATTTTCAGGGCAATGAAAGCAGAACTTCACTCATTGCTACCAGCAAAGCCACCCCGCAGAAGTGCTTACATTTCTAATTTTCAGGTGCATCAAACTAAATTATAAGGAAATGTATTTCACAAAATTCTACAATGGATTTTAACAAATCAGAACGCCCCTGAAAGCAGCATTTCTGCAAATGTCATTCAGACGATCAGATTTTTAAAAATTTGTACTTTTGTGGCATTATGTACCATCCCTGCTGTGCTTATGAGAAGTGCTCATTTAATTAGTGATTTTTTCCCCCCTTTAAAAGCAGAGGGCTGGTTTCCTGTCAAGTCTCTTCAAATCTCCCTGCCTTTGTCCCCCTGGTTTCAGAAACAGTGGTTGAATATTTCTGTTGTATACAAACGTTAATACAAAATACAAAAATGACCTTGAAAAAAATTTAATCAATGTGTTCTTTCACAATAATTATAAGGATGGGGTATAAAGAAAAAAAATTTGCTATTTCAAAATATCTAAAGGTAAAAAGTGGTCTTTCCAAGTTAAATGTGAATGCATTGTAAATAATTTTTCAACCTTTTATCACACCAGTCTGAGAATTCAATATATAGGTATAGATCTATTTCCTTAAGCATTCCTAATAACTGCATAAATATAAAATAATCTGAAGGAAGTCACTGTCACTTGATTTATTTTGTTTCTTACTCATCTTGTACTGGGATACCAATCACATTATCCTACAGCAGACAGCCAAAATTAAAAAAAACCCAAAACCAAACAAACAAACTAATATCCAAAAAAGCATCTATATCCTTTTCCTGGCTCTGAGGAGTGTGAGGAGGGCTGGGCTGGCTACAAGGATCTCTCTCTGAACCTGTGCTAAACCAATCCTCAAGCTCTGCCTCATAACCACTTGAGAAAGATCAGTGTCTTTAGAGGGTCTCCCCCTTTTAGATGATCTAATTCAGGATTCAATGACTTACCATGCTTGTTTAACCACCTGGCATTTAGATTTTTAATGCCAAGTGAGTTGAACCTTGCACACTGAACCCTTTTGTTTGTAGCCCAAAGTGCTCCCTAACACGAGGTACCTCAATGACCAAACAAATCAAGGTTTAATCCTGGAGATTTTTGCCCTGACGGGCTGAAACAGGAGATGGTGGGGAAGGAAGAAATGTTGTAAATATTCATCTTCCCTTTTAGCCAAATAGGACTACGTGCAGAGGTTTTGAAAATCTTTCTCTTTCAGAACAGGGTCATGAGTATGGTCAGGACTGAGAATCACTGAGTTTATTTTTCATGGATTTACTGATAAAATGACTGACAAACTTTAGGAAAAAGCAGATTTTGGTAGTGACCACCAGCGTAATTTTTGTTTCCAGTCTTTCATGGGTCTTATACAAGATGAATTACCCTGGCTTGTCTCCTAAGATTTCCATAGAAATCGATTGGCTCTTTAATTTTTCAAGATATTTGAGCTGATGAATATTGAGTTTTGCTGATGACCACTGAGTTTGTATAATTAGTCTCAGTTGCCAAACTCCAACCAAGCTATTAGGACATTGACAAAAGACTATGTCCTCTGACCACTTAAAATTCTTGCCACATGGACCATGGTCTTAAATAGTGGCACAAAATATGTCAATTTTTAAACCATATCCTGAGTGGAAAAAAAGTATTAGTTTGTTCATACCTGTTTTCACTTGTAACAGTCGCCACTACGTTATTTACATTATTTGCTTCCAACTTATTAATGCTGTCATTTAGTTAATTTGGGGGTTTTTGTTTGCTTGACTACAAACAGGTTTATCTGCAGTAGGGCATTCACTGATTTCTACACAGGCTAAAGAAGGACCCTGAGTGGCATTACTGTATTGAAAAACTATTTTAACACAAATCAGCTCCCAAGGATAAATATAGCAGCGAGTTCCTCCAAAAGGTTGTGAGGAGAATTAAATTCAAAAAAGAATAAGCTCGTGAGCAGTTCAGGGGTTATCGGAGGAGGATTCATATAAAGAATGTTCGATAGACTGCCATGTCCTTCCCCTCTTGGGAAGTGTTTGTGCATCATTTTCAAGAAATAAATGGCATTTTGTATAGAAATGCTTTAGCAAAATCTGTTTCCTTTTGATATATGTGAAGTCATAATCTTGTAGGGGTCTTTTCTGTGATTCAGCTGCTCCATGTGACATTCAGCTCTTTTTATGTAACTGGCTTGCAGAAGGAAATGCATGTATCTATTCTACTAAGAATGGATGCTTTAGCAGGTGTCAGGTCATAAAATCACTTTATACCACTTCTTGGAGAAGTTTATGATCACTGGATATTGTATCTCTGGTCCATGATATGGGGCATTGCCATATTGATTAAATGCCTTAGGCTGTTGCAGGGGAAAAAAATAAGGATATTTAATCAATAGACCTGTGCTTTAGTTACTGTTCCCGTCAGGCTGGAACAGAAATATCTCAAGAAAGGGGCAGCTTCTCAGACAATCTGAGAGAGTTAAAGTTTGTAGAAAACTAAATAATGCTTTTGCAGGCCTGTGAGGGAAGATAATCAACTTAGCAATTGCAAGAGCAGAGATTGAGTTACCAGATCAATCTTGCTTAAGGGTTCAAAAGGGCTGAGAAAGGGACTTTGGGACTTAGAAGGGAGCCCCAAAGAAACAGTGGCTTAAACATGAGTGGAATAAATTCTTCTGGTTGCCAGTGATGTGTCCTGATCCTGAATGGCTCATGTGTGAGGATTAATTATTGCTCAGCTAAAGCACCTACTTCAGTGAGAGACTTCAGGGACGAGTCTCTTCTTGTCTGTGATGTAGTAGAAGGGAAGAATCCGTTTTCCTGAGATTCCCTAACATTGTTATTGTATCTCATAGTTGTGGTGCTTTCTTGCCATGTCTTACATGTTGTTACATTACTTTAGCTTCAGACCTATATCTTTAGATATTATCCTTTGAGTACTCTCAAGTGGCCATTCCACCCAGAAGAAATCCAGGACAGGTGAGTCCCCCTGAGGATGGAGGAGAATTGAATGGTCAAGAATAGGCACCTCTTTCTGCCACATTTCAAAAGAGATGTGGAAAAAACCCAAGTTGAAAAGAATAGCATGTATGAAAAAACTAGAAGTGTGTATAGATTATCAGAATGAAGACTTAGAGGAAAGTTTATTGCACTGTACATGTACTGTGCTTGCAGGAGAATACTGAGCATTCAGGGTCTGAAATGTAGCAGAGAGAAAACACAACAAGAATCAATGCCTAGAAGCTGAGGCCAGGTACTTTACTTCATTATTTCTAACAGAAAGGGTAATAGAAAACTGGTGGAGATTACTAAAAGAGCAGAAGGTTTTTCATCTTCTGCTGCATTGCAATCCATGCTGCTTTCCTTCCTCAGTGCTGACTTTCTCTGAGGGAATTATTTGTACCTGATGCATGTGAAACACTGTCACAGGGAGAGTGGCAGCTTCAGACAAGCCTTGCCTTGGACTCCAGTTTTTGCAGCACTTAAGGAATCGCTCTGATCCACAGGTTCTAATGATGGCAAATCGGATCTATTTGTAAAAATTAATTATTTATTAGGCAGATAAGAGATAATGGATGAAAAATCTTTATCAGAGTTACTTACTGCATAGTATAAACTAAAAGAACTACTGGTAGATTACAGCAGAACATAAAACAATGCACTATATCAAGATACCTGTAATAAAGTCAGCAAAAGAAAAATGGTATTGATTAGGAGTGGAATGTAACTTACAACAAAATGATGATCATGTACAGGTTCCTTCACTCTACTCCTGGGAGTAACCATGAAGCAACATTCTCACTCACAGAAAAAGATCCATGTATTTCCAGGGAAATGTACAGAAGATTTCTACTTTGTGAAAGTTCGGTGTGCCTTTTAAAGTTGGAAAATGAGTGTCTGTCAGTCAGAAATCCAGATTAATTTGCCAGATCTCACTTCAAAAGCAAGATGTTTATTGGCAGTTGGGAGATGCCATTGCAGTGCTTACCCCAAGGCACCAAAATAACTCCCTGCAAGACAGCTTGTCCTGCCTGAGTTATCTGACTGGACACCAATCACCAGATGAGCTCTTGTGGGGGGTGAGACACCCTGCCACAAACACCTGGTGCTGAGGCAGACAGCCTGAATTAATGAAGGTGACATAATTGCTCTTCTTGTCCCCAGTCTGTGGGAATGGAATAAACCCCCTGCATTTGCTGTCTGCCTTTTCCATTTTAGCAGAGTGTAAAACAGGGATTGTCTCTCAAGCAGGGCTCTTGGAGCTGGGTACACTGAGTCATTGCTGCTTGGGGTGGAAAGGACTGCTGTATGTATTCAAGAACAAATACAGCTTGACAGCCTACAAGCTGTTAAGACAACTTGACCTTTGTGTGTCTACTCCAAGAACACTAAGTTCAATTAGCTGTAATGCTTCCAGGTCCTGTACCACCATTAGGAAATGCCTTATTCAGCTAAAGCTGTGATTTTTTTTCTTGATTTTTTTTTTTTTGGTCAGCATAAAAAGCATTAAAGAATCCATTGTAAGTACTGCCAGCAATAAGGGGAAGAGTCTCATACTCAGCAAGGTCTAAAAAATTAATTAGCTTTATTCCTTAAATACAAAATAAATACATTCTGTCATAGCCAAAAGCTTCAAGGCTGAGTTTTAGCCAGTTGGGTTCAAGCCAAGATGACAGCTCTGGCAGCTGTTGGAAACATTTTGGAGTAGAGTTTGGGCTGGTCTGTGTCAGTTGAGAGATCAGCTGAAATCACCAAGTCCTTCTACATTGACAAAAGGAGTGTTTAAAAAAAAAGGCCAATACATAGGATAGTGGAGAATGAATCTATCCATGGTCTGTCAGTAGTTCACATGTCCTCAGCTGTCATTTAAATGCCTCAGTTTACCCCTTCTGAAGGGATGCTGTGATCCCTTGTGATCTTTTGTGTTGTAAGTGGTTAAGTGAGGTCTTTAACATCACCACAGCATTTCCAGAAGCTTCCAGTATCTGAGGGACAAGAAGCAAAGATAAAATGTTGATTTTTATTGGAGCAGAATGGAGAACTGCAGTGAAAATAAAATTATTTTATATGAGGTTTTGAGGGATTGTCAGATGAATTTGCTTAGATATTGGAGCTCTGAGGCTTCCTGAGTGAGAGTCCATGGAAAGCTCCCTATGATTTTGATGAAGGATGTTTTTGAGAATCCTGGGAGCTATGAGGAGCAGGAGAAACAACAGTGTTTACCTGCTGTCCACATCACACAAGAAATGCTCCTTCTCTCTCCATTACTTACATAAAATTATATGTTAATGCCTCTGAAATGAAGCTGGACCTCCATCATGGTAGATGTATTACAAAAGAAAATCTCCTCCTGAGGGAACCCACAGTTTAAATAGACTCTCCTGGGCATAGATCACCAAAGAATGATTCTGCAGGACATTTAGTGCTGCCTGTGACATTTCAGTGGCTTCAAGACACCCCAAATTAAATCCCCTGTTTCAGGTGAGATAGAGGAACAGGACAAACTCTCAGCCTCTGGATCAACAGTTGTGGAATGCCCCAAAGTCTTTCAAATGGCACTAGACTCTGAGACATGTGAACTGAGGCCCCAAATTAAAATTCTGCTTCTTTTCCTCCTGCTCCTGTCTGAGGAGCTGCTCTTCCCTGCCATTTAACCAATACCTCCCTGAGGAAACACCTCACCCTGCTGCTCTGCTGCCCCAGTTTTAATGGCATGGATAGTTACTTCCTCATGTGCTGCATTCCAAAGGTTTTGAATTTCTTTCCCTGTATCCATCATACATTTCTCAATGCTTATTTTACTTCAGCTGGCACCCAAACACCTTTGAAGTCCTGGCTTACACAGGCATCATAGCTTCTCAGTAGGGGAAAGAAAATAGACGTTAATCTAGTTTTAAGAGCTGTTCCTCTGTCTCTCTCCATTGATTTGTGAGGAACTGTCCTTTTGACTCTCTTTTCCATCTGACTTCTCATTGCCTTCTGATGAGAGCCACTCTAAAAGTGCAGGGTTGGATTTACATCGATTATTCCCTTTGTTGTCTTTCTGTGACCCTTTCTGAACTATGAACTCAGAGCTATGGCTTGGTCGTGAAGGGCTTTTATTCCTATCACACTGACTATAAATATGGATTAACAGCTGAATGTGACAGGCAATCTCAGCTTGTTTCCCTGAACAAGGGAAAAACCCTTTTCACCCTCTATTAAACTGCAGTTTGTTCCTAAGAGAGAAGCATATTGGAAAAACCAACAGTGTCAAACTCTGCATTTAGAGTCTTTGGGATGAGAGAGAAAAGTAAAAAATGCACAAGCCTTGATATCATTAGGCATTGCAAAGTTAATCTTTACAAAGGAGCAATTTTAATTAGCTTTGTTTTCTTAGTAAGTACCTTGTTCATCTGTTTAATACATTTTTGGAAGATACACAAAGTGTTAATTTATCTATTAATCTTTCCTTTAGAACACAAATAGTAAGTACTAATAATGTGTACCTAAATGCAATTACCGCTAATAAATCAAGGACCAGTTTTCTCAGATTTTATATACCTGCGATTTCCCCCTGGATTTTTTGTTTGTTTCTTATTTCTTTTTCTTTGCCTGTCTCCTCACATACATATTCTCTGGTTACACCAGAAATCTTTGGAAATTTCCTCTTTGAATAAAATACATCTTTCTATATACCAGCAACAAATCCAGATACAGCACGTAGTACCAGTTTTCAGCAGCTGCAAGAGCAAGTTATCAGGTTATTAAAAAAAAAAAAATCCTTATCTACTCTTCTTAGCAGTAGAATAATTCATGTGTGTCATTTACTAAATTTTTGGAAGACTAGCAGGATGCAGTCAGAACTGTATTGTATGACCTTCATCAATAAACAACAACAACAAAAAGTGCATTTCTTTAGTATTAACTGTTTTTTAATACAAACTGTCAGTGACTTTTTTTGGAAAGAGTGGAAAAAATTTGAGATAATGACATTTTTGTCTCATAACTGAGTACCCAGTCCAGCTTTTATTCACTGTGACCTTTAAAAGTGATACATCATCCCACAAGGGTCTGAGCCAGGGTCACAGATCCATGTGACCATCACTCTTTGGAGAGGTTTGAATCTGAAATTTTTCCCTGCTCTATGAAGCAGCAGAATCATATTATTGATTCAAAGTCAGTCAGGCTCCAAGGCAATGAAAAATAAATGCAGGTATAAACACAGTGTTTTGACAACTACTGTTTTCCATTATTGTCTTTTACATCATGTGAAATGCATGATGTGATCAGCTGGTCCATCTGCACATAACCACAGGCTGTTTAGAGAGGCATGCCAAGAAAACCCCGGTCATTTCCACCAGCTCCTCTTCATCTGGACTTCACTGCTGTGAGAATTATTTTCTGTGGCCATTAAAAGGGCTGTTGGACTGATGCCACAGTATCTAGCTTGCTGCTGCCAGTGAGGACAGACTGTGGAGTTGTGGTATGGTTGTCACTACTGCTGGAGCTCCTCCTGCCTGCTGAAAGCCCTGTCCATCCCCCAGGAGTTCCACTGCCTCTCTTTCCCTCTAGATTCCATAATATTGATGGCAGAAAAATAGGTATCAAAAGTACCTGAAAAGTACCCCTAAAAAGTATCAAGGGTGAAGGCCATAGGTGTTGGATGCCATTATCACAGGGACACTGTGCTTTTGAAAATTTGTCATCATGGAATCATGGAATTGTTTAGGTTGGAAAAGGCCCTGAAGACCACCAAGTCCAACCATTAGCCCAGCACTGCTAAGGCCACCACTAGATAATGTCCCAGGTGCCACACCTAAATGTCTTTAAATCCCTCCAGGGGTGGTGACTCCTCCACTGCCCTGGACACAATTTTCAAATGCTTGGTCATCTTTTCTGTGATTAAATTTTTCCTAATATCCAATCTAAACCTCCACTGGTACAACTTGAGTCAGTTTCCTCTTGTCCTGATGCTGCACAAGAAAAGTGACCAACCTCCACTTGGCTACATCTTCCTGTCAGGGATTCATAGCAAGTGAAATGATTTCAGCAATTCCTTCTGGTCCATGCAGAGGGAAGTGAGAATTTAAGTATACCATAAACAGTGTATGTACACTATAGAATATAGACATATAAAATGCCCACTTGTATTTTGATCAGTTGGTAGCAGTTATGCTTTAAAAATATATAAGTAACATATGGCGATTATGGCAATGTCGATTTAATGAAGCTTTAATTGAAGTGATTTGCTGTACTGTGAGGAGAAAGTCTAACAAGCAAGATCAAATGGGCATGAAGGGAAACCAAACCAGAGCTCCTGAAGGCCTGTATTTTACCAGTAGAGCTAGAGACTGGTAGAAACAGAAGAGTCTTAAAAGACAGCTTTAATTTTCAAGGAAAAGTAAGCCTAGGATTTTCAACTTTTCAAATAGATTTAAGCAAATGAAGAAGCACGTCAGATTTGACATCCTCGCCCCTGCCCCTTCATACTTAATGAAGTGTCACTAAAGTCTATAAGATAAAGCAATATTTAATCCAATATCTGAAGCTTCCTCCCATTGGACTGTATTTTCAGCTGCAAAACTTGGCAAAGACTCAGCCTGTGGCACTACATCAACTTCCACCTCTTGCCAGTCTTGTCCTTTGTGACGTTGACTCTGATGGATTTTACTGAAATACATTAGTTTTCATCTCACTTGTTTTTTGGCAGACTGATGGAGCTACAGCAGGGTGGATGTCGTGGTGTTCTGCCTTGTGCATCAACAACAACACAGTCATTTAATGCTTTTCTATAATCTCTGTGAATGATGAGGATGAGCAAAGGAGAAAGGACGGACATCTTGATAATCAAATCCCTGGTGAAGTTTAAAACATTAGCTCTCAGAAATAAACTTTTGGCATACACTGTGATGGAATTCACACTAGAAGAAGAGAGAAATGTGGAAAGTAAAATGATTAATATTCACAGTCACTTTTCTGATCGCAACAGCAATAAGAGAGGGAGAGAAAACTACTAAAAATAACTTTCTGCATGGAAAATCAGTCTAAGCAGAGCCAAGTATGTGATGCATTGCTTTTTCAAACACACTGAACAGGCACTATAGTCCATCAGGTGTGGAAAGAATCTCTTAACACTTTGACATGACCACAGTTCAACAGTAGCCAATTATTCCACTAAAGCATCTCCATTTTATCAAAGGGGAAAGAGAATAATTATAGAATCATGGAATCATAGACGGACTTGGGAAGGGACTTTAAAGACCATCTCATTTCAACTCATCCTGCCATGGGCAGGGACACCTTCCATGATACCAAGCTCCTTCCAGCCTGGTCTTGAACACTTCCAGGGATGGGGCAGCCACAGCTTCTCTGGGCAACATTTGCAGTTTCTTAGCACCCTCTGAATAAAGAATTTATTTCTAGTATCTTATCTAAATCTGTCCTCTTTTAGTTTAAAGCTGTTCCCCCTGATATCACTATCTGCCTGTTTAAAAAGCTGCTCTCCCTGTTTTTCATAAAACTCCTTCAAGTACTGGAGGGTCACAGTGAGATCTCCCCAGAGACTTCTCCAGGCTGAACAACCCCACACACTAAAAATCATCACCCCCCTTTGAGTGTAAATAAGCAAGGCATGAGAGATTCCTTGATTCTAACATCGAGTTTGATCTCATAGTCCCCAACTAGAGAATATTAACTTTGGACTGTCAGAAAATGAAATCTCAAAACAATAACTCATTGTTCATCCTCATATTTAATGCTCCCAGGTGTTGGGGAGAATAGAGCTTTTTCCAAAGCTTTTCACTGGTAGGATAGCTCAGGCAGGATGTTATTCCTGTATAACAGTTAACTGTGTTGTCCCATAGTAATTCTCTAGGGAATAATGGAAAGTAAACATTCTCAGAGAGGTGAGAAGAAGTTCAGCTTTCATCACTCCTTTGAGAAATGACCACACGAGTTTGTTTTCCTGTTTTCCATTGAACATGAAATGAAACTCCCTCCATAGTTCCACAGAATTCACTGGATAGAGATCCCTTAATCCCCATGGCCAAGGCAGGGTTTCAGAGGGGTGAGGTCAGATGGAAAGACCTCTCTCCAAATTTGTTTTCCAACAAGTTTGGCTTTGGATTTGAATTTTTTGAAACCAGGATGGTTCTTTTTCCTTTAAACCTCCCTTCTTCTCCTTTCACTTTGTCTACAGACATGTTATTTCCAAGCATGTGCCATTTGTGGGTCTTTGTATCTGTGCGTGTCTACTCTGCATAAATTTACAATCATTCATCTGATTTCTATCAAGTTGGCCAAAGCAGAAATCTTCAGTTTTACATTCCTACAGAACTTTGGAAAAACCTGTACCCAGGTAGAGGAGAAATGCTATTCATAACTCCACCAGGGGAGTGAGTATAGGGCAAGTTCATTCTCTGCTAGATGTAAAATACCCCACACAACAGAAGGCTTGAGAAAAACAACCTTGGTAGTGTTGGTGCTCTCTGAGTTACTAAATTCTGAAGTAAACTTCAAAATGATCCACCATGACTATAGCAGAGAGTATGGAACAAATGGACTGATTGTGTTTGTGGTGCTCTGAGATAAAAATCAAACAGGATTTGTGGTGAAGATTATATTTTTTATTAGAATGACCCAATATCTGGGAATAAGCAAAGTCAGAGACTTTGTTAGGAGCACAGACCCTTGGAGTGGCCTGAAGAATGGCTCATGTGCCTCAGAGTTTTCTGCCTTCTCTCTCTAATAAAAGATTATGCTCCTCCTACAAAGCTTTTTTGATGTCACACTGATCTCAATTACCTGCAACTCCTCCATGGCAGCAGGATTGGAAGTAGGCAATCTCTAAGGTCCCTTCCAACTAGAACATTCTGTGATTCAATGATAATATGAAGTGAAGAAACTGTGTCAAGGCAAGGAAAGATTAAAAAAAATTAATAAGAAAAAAAAACTTATTTAGTTATTATAGAATCAAGCCCTGAAAATCTGTTTGTCTGGGGCTTTTGTAATGTTTAAATCTCAGATTACAATGATGTTGCATGCAGCATGGACAGACACAGACAGGTCTGAGCTACAAGAATCCTCAATTCTATGGCTAAAATTTTCTCCCTCACTTGCAAAAAGTCCTGTGCCCTCTGAATGAGCACACACACAAATCAAAAGCATACAAATGAGGAGGTGGCTGCCGTGGTCATGTGTAGGTACCAAGAGATTTTCCATTTAATAGAGCCCAACACCTGGCTATTTAATAGAGGTCACCAGCTAAATCAGTTAGAAACGGCTTAGGCAGGCATGTGGAAGCAGGGCTGAATTAGAAATAAGTGAATCCTAGCTTTGGCCACAAATGTGTGGAAAATGAAACTAAATTAAGTTGCTTCAGCCCTTTCACTGGCACAAACTGATATAAATTGGTTTCATTAAAAAACCCTAATATATTTTAAGGCTGCAGTCCTAGCCTATTACGTTTTGTGTGGTTGCCGAGAGCAAGTAGCTTAGTGGCATTTTATGTAGCAAATGAACGGGGGACAAATAGAATTTTATTGATTTGTAAATGAAAAGGCTGGGAAGTTTTGGAATAAAATTGATTTTCACATCTGGAAAAGTTTGCCTTATCATTAGTGCTATGCTTGCTCTCTCTCTCTTACTTTACTTATTTTTCACTCCATTGTTTTCCACTTATTTTGCAAGGCAGCCGTGTAATTTCCATTCTCATTCATTCATGTTCCCAAATTGTGTTTTTCTTTTCCAAGCACAGTGTTTGAAAATGTTTGCACAGGGGCTGCTCAGCTGAACTGTTCCTTGGATGAAGTGGGATGCATGTTGGTCTCTGCTTTTTTCTATCTCAGACCTCTGGGGATAATATTTGCAAAAGTGGTTTTGGAGCATTTTCAGAAATCCTGACTGTGTTTAATGGAGTTTTTATAAACTTTATGATCCACTGGTCTTCCCAGCTTTTCAGTGTGTCATGAGGAAAATGCTGTGGTATGCATTATATGGAAATACAGGAACATAGAACCTGAACTGCTATGGGAGCAGCACAAATATTTGGGAGGGTTTATTAGCTCAGGTTGTGCACATCCTTGCAGCTTTTGGAAGAGCTGGCTGGTTTGGCATCTCTTCACAGACTGACTTTTGCCACTTACAAGAAACACCCTTCAGAAGCTTATTTGAAGGTCACTGTTTTTCCCATGTTTAATCCCCGTTTACAAACCACATGTGCTCTGTTTGGGATGTGGCAATTTGATTCAAAATGTGTTCAAAATCCCACAATACAGAGACAGCCCAAGGTTACTGGATGTGTCTCACACTTCTTTTCACAAAACCATAGAATTGTTTAGGTTGGGAAAGACCCTGAAATCATCAGCTGCAACTGTCAACCCAGCATCACCACCATGTTCACCACTAAGCCATGTCCTCATGTGCCCGAGCCACACAGTCTTTAAACACTTCCAGGAGTGGTAGATTAGATATTGGGAAGAAATTCTTCCCTGGGAGGGAGGTGAGGGCCTGGAACAGATTGCCCAGAGAAGCTGTGGCTGCCCCATCCCTGGAATTTTTCAAGGCCAGTTTGGGTCTTGGTTTTAG
The DNA here is from genome assembly GCA_013397375.1 of Toxostoma redivivum. Classification (NCBI taxonomy): domain Eukaryota; kingdom Metazoa; phylum Chordata; class Aves; order Passeriformes; family Mimidae; genus Toxostoma; species Toxostoma redivivum. The sequence continues at coordinate 95,145 of VXBI01001038.1, forward strand.
CAACCTAGTGTAATGAGAAATGTCCTAGATCTTGGCAGGAGTATAGGAAATAAATTATCTTTAAGATTCCTTTGAAACCAAACCATTCTATGATTCTGTGATTTATTCCTTGGACATTATCCTTCTGTTTTACAGAAATGTTTGCAGGTGCCTGTACTGCCCCTGCCCACTGTGCTGGTTCTCTGCTTACTTTCATTAATTCCTTTCTTATGAAAAGGCAAAAAAATTTCACTCAATCACGAAAAAAGAAAAAAAAATTCTTATTACAACAGTCAGCTATGAGTTTGAGTTAGTGATTATAAAGTGTCTTGAGTTTATTATGGCCTTCTAGCTAGATTAAAACCTGGGCACTTCCACACTTTCCTTTTGCTTTGGTTTGCTAAGTCCCATTAGGCACAGATGATTTTCCTAGTGAAGATCTGCTTCTCAAAAGTTTTGCCTCCAGTGATTTTAGCTGGTCACCTTTTCCTGTCACTGAATGCAATTTAGAGTGAATAAATTCAGTAAGATTCTTTGCCAAGAATTACTCAGCTCTTCATGCCGAAATATTAATCAATAATGCCTCTTAAAATTTCTCTTCACTCCAATCATTTTAATAGCATTGTGATTTACTGCATGGAAGCAGGCTACTAAAAGATAGAAAAACCTGCTGTTAAACCACATTATTATTAATATTTATCTGTCATTTACAGAGCTCCAAAAGGTGCTCACAGCACTTTTGTGTTGCTCCGCAAGCCAGACAACACAATAGCTTTCCCAAGGACCGCAGCTGTAAATATGTAAATACAGGACAAAGAGACTCTCTAGTCAGAGAAATGTCTTCAAACAATCCCATGAAACTTTCTGCCCAGAATGTCCTGAGAAACCTTTTTGGGCTTTGAAAATGGGGAGGAGGGGAACACACCCAAATTTGTAGGAACATAATTCTCAATCTCAGACTTTGAGCAAAGGAAAATTAATTTAGCCATGAAAAAGAAGATGAAATTATGTAGAGGTATGTGCAGGACAGAGGACTCTGATTTAGAGCGAGGAGATGTTTTATTTTGCTTTGGTTCTGTTTCTCCCTTGGAATCATTCCAATATGTAATTTGTTATCCCAAATTTGCTCTGGAGTAAATCTAAATATTTATGGGTTTTCTTCCTATTTTACTGCAATGAATAGACCAATTTGGCAAAAACACTTTTCTCAACACCAGAATGCTGAAGAGGCCCATGCTCAGAACACTCTTACATGGGTTCAGGTCATCCAGGGTCATTTCTTGTCATTTCTTCCCATTTCTGTGAGTCCCAAGGGACAAGCCTGATCATTAGAGCTGGTGTTACACCAGGGAGAGGTTTTGGTAAAGAATTAAATACTCTCTTTTGGTATTAAGAATTAAATTACTCTTTAATTAACAAAGAATTAATTCCATACTCGCTGGTGATGGATAGAATTTCCCTCAGAGCTGCACTCCTGCAAAGTGTTGGAGAGGAAGAAAAAACAGCTCTCCCAGAAAAGCCTCAAGCTGCTGGTGAGAAATTCACGGGGTGCCATCAGTTCAAGGCTGGGGCTGGACTGAGGACAGGGATATTTACAGCACGTTCCTCAGGGGCCTTTGTTTTATTGGAGCCCTTTCCTTGTGTTTCTGTGTTAGGTCATGATGCAGGACATCCACACATGCTTGAGCTGCAGAGCAGCTCACCAGAGGCTGAATCAGTTACAGACACTCCAGGATGACATTAAATGTGATAGTGGGTGTGCACTGAATAAGATTGAGTAGAAGAGGCAGAATCTGTATTTGTAAAGGGAAAACAGAGCATGGTGGCACATTTTAAATTTTCACCTTGAGGGAGGTCATGGAATCATAGAATTGTACTCATAAAATGGTTTGGGATGGAAGGGACCTTTTAATTCATCTCATTCCAGCCCCCTGCCATGGGCAGGGACATCTTCCACTATCCCACTTTGCTCCAAGCCCTATCCAGCCTGGCCTTGGACACTTCCAGGGTTGGGGAGTCCAGAACCTCTCTGGACAGGTTGTCTTGATTGGCCCATCTATAAAATCAATGTACTCCTCAAGACCATTCCCTATTGAACTTGCATTAATAAATAAGAAGACTACTCACAATATTTCGTCCCACATCCTGCCCTGTAATTGAGAGAACTGTACTCAGTCATGGAAGAACTCTGTGATTCAGCATAGGGCAATTCTGGTTTGAAAGGTCTGAAGGAAGGGCAGAGTTCAAGCTTCAGTGGTTTTCAGACATTGAAAATAGCACAAATGTGTTTTAATAATCGAGGTTCCAAACAGTGGTAATTACACCGATTATGTTGTGAATGTCTTGTTTTCATGTTTTATAAATCCTTGATTCCTTTACTGTTGTGAGTGGACAAGAGGGTTGGCTTTTCTCTGATAAAAAACGTAAGAATGGAATCTCATTAGTTACTATCTGTGAGCAGCAGGAGGAAAGCAATGTCAGTGCAGTTTTGCTTGCCTAAGAAAACACAATATCACATGCTGAAAGAAAGTACAGCAGTATCCAGTGTCCAGACACTGGAAATGAAGGTTTGATAGATAAGTACCACCTTGGAAATACCAGTGAGTCTTGGTCTTCCCAGGCTGCACTTCAGGAGTTCATCAGTGGTTTAGTGACATCCACCTTTCCCAAACACACAAATCATATTGTGAGCCTTGACAGGTAATTCAGTGACAGCAAGATTTTAGACAAGATAATTTCTCCCTTTACCTCTCTATATTACCTATCCATCCTTTAAAACTCAAGATTTATTTATTTTTTTTTTAATCCTAAGATGAAGTCTATCCTGCTGACGTTTGAGACGTATTTGGAGGAACTTTGTTTGCATCCACATCTTTCAGAATTCATGCCTTTGTAAACCATGGTACATTGCAAAAAAAAAAAAAAAAATCCTAAATGCTGGAAGGAAAGATTCCAACAGTCTGCTTTGGTCACACTGGATCAGCTACTCTCCCACAGAGGGGGCAATATGAGAAGTGTTTTCAGGACACTGTTTAGTCACAGTTGGAGCTGGGTTTAAAATAAGAAGGCATAATATTGTACTTGATCCCTTCTCTAGTTTGAGAATTTTCCTCACTGCTGCTTGCACAGCTCATTCCTGCTCATGCTGGAATAAAAACTGATCTCTACTGGGGTGAGACAAGTACATGAAGAGAGTGCCCATGTCTCTTGGAAAGAAGGATCTAAATTTCAATGTTAGAGTCTGAAGGAAAAGTATTTCAATCTTAAATCAGGTTCCTGGGACATTTGACACCAGCTGTGTCTGCACTGGGCTCATAACACATTTCCTGTGTCAATTGGAACATTGGGTCATTTCAGACAACAAAGATGTGAGGTATGGAGAAGTGGGTGAAGAAAAATGGTGAATGCACATTCTTTGCCAAAAACAAAATCTCAACCAACAAAATCACAAAGAGGAGGCTGCAGGCAGAGCACAGGACCCTGAAGAGAAGAAACTCAGGTTTCTTTCTTTCTGTCCTTGTGAGTGCAGGCTCTGAACCTGTTCCCTAAGGCACAAGTGGGAAATCGCTTCTTGGCCTCACCTCTCACCAGCTTCCTTGAGAGTGGCCAGGGAAGCAGGTGCCATTTGCCTCTGCAGTTTGGAGGGCCTTAAATTACTTCATAAGGAGTCTTAGAGTGCTTCTGAAATCCTGAAGAGAATGTAAGAAAGTGGATTTCTGTGAGTAAATTGTGAATGAGTAGTTTTCTCTGAGCGGTTGTTTAATTGAGCTGCAGCTGGTGCTGATTATGTTTGTTTTTCCTTCAGTGTCTCTCATTTCCTTTAGTTTCTGTTAATTCCTGCTTTCATTGGGTAACTGTTGCTGTACAAGATTTTAAGAGTGGTAAAAGAACAACAAAAAAAACCCCACAAAACAAAGCAAGAAATAAAAAAGTGCATATTTTAGACATTTTTTACGACAGTTGTTCCTAGAGACACCTGTAAACTATTGAGCTGAATTGGGCTGCAGCTGCTGCTGATGACATGGGGTGTGAAGGAGAAGGGGTGTGACTCATTCTTCTGGTGGCTCCACCGCCCTGTTTTGTGAGGTGCCTGTCAGGCCACGTGTGCTGAGATGTCTGCTCATCTGGGTCTCTGGGTCAAGAAAATACTAAAATGACTGCCAGAGGCTGGAACTAGAGGATGGTGGAGGGGAAGCATGGCAGAATCACAGAATATCCTGAGCTGGGACTCACAAGGATCATCAAGTCCAGCTCCTGGCCCTGCACCCCAAGATTCACTCTCATTTCAGCTTGGAGAGGGACAGGACTTTGGTATGGCAGAGGTCACATGTTGGGGTATCTCAGGTGATGGCTCTGCTCTGCTCAGGTGAGACCCCACCTGCAGAGCTGCCTCCAGCTCTGGGGGAGCACAGGAAGGACAGGGAGCTGTTGGAGTGAGTCCAGAGGAGGTACCAAGGTGATGAGAGCCATTCTATGATTCTCTGATCTATGACATCAATGCTGCATGTGAAAACTCAAACTGCCACAAGTCCTGCACAGACAGTGACCTGGATTGATGGATAATGAATTCTTTGAGGTTTTGTTTTCTTGTTTGTTTGTTTCTGGTGATTTTTTTGTTTATTTTGTTTTGTTTTTTTTTTTTTTTAATCTACATGAGCAGAAAGCAAAGATGGTCAAGATAAACTAACAGCAACCTCATAAACTTGAAGTGTTAAATCCTGTACTTGGGCCTCAGTAAGTGGCTCTGGGTGGTCCTGCTTGGGCAGGGGGATTGAACCAGATGACCTCCAAAGGTCCCTTGTAACCTCAAACATTCTGTGATTTTGTGAGCTGTCTCTGTCAGTGGAGAGGATTTTAGTATTTTCCTTCTTTTCCTGTGGACTGTCTCTTCTGCTTTGCTTGTGCTACAGAACAGATGCTGTGGAAAGAACTCATATTCCACTGGAACTGCAGGGGCTGCCAGGTCAGGTTTTCCACAGAATGTTCTCCCAAGAAAGATTAATATCAGGAAACAGAGGGCATGTTGTGGTTTTCTATAGGGCAACACATCTTATCCTTGAAGGTTAAGTTAATTCACTTTTTCATCCCCTTTTTGATTCCATGTCATAGCCAAGGAAATAGTCTTTACTATCTGTGACATTCAAGACTATGTGACCAGTCAAAACCTCCATTTCCTGTGAGTGTAGTAGTTTTGTAAAGAAAGAGAGAAATCCTCCAGAGACCTTTGGAGGCATGACTAGATCAAGATCCTGGCTGATCTGAAATAAATAAAAAAGATAGATGTCCACAGGCTCCCAGTCATTGGTTTCCATTCAAACTGAGCAAGAGTTTTGTCTGGATTGTTCATTAATTCTTCATCACTTTCCTTCTCCACCAAGAGCATTTCTTCTTGGCATCTGCTGACTTCTGAGGGCCACATTCAGCTGGTAGTCAGCTTCTTGTGCTGCTTAATTATATTTATTTACTTTTTTTTTTTTTTAATGTAGGGTGATTCATTTCCAACTCTAGAAGGTTTTTTTTTGTTGTTTTTTTTTTCTCCTCTGGTTGAAATATCCCAGTTGTCTGGGTCTGTTTTGGATCTCCTGCCTCTGGACATCTCTCTTTGATGTTCCTCTTAACATTCCTGTGAGTGACTTCTTAAGGTCACCACTATGCAAGACAGTCATGTGGCCATTCTTGTGTTTTTTTCACTATCAACAGCTGTTTCTTAACAACTCCAGGGTCACTGAGCCCATAAAACTCAAATGAGCTCAGTTTCCTCACAGGATTTTGTCAATCCTGTTTTTCTCAGTCACAGAGAGAAATCCCGGGTTTATGGTCTATCACCATGCCACACCACCACAGGAAAAGAGCTCCTGTTTTAGCATGGAAACTGGGACTCTGTGCCCTGTCTTTCCTCCCATTTGAAAGTTGTTTGTGCAACTAGCTGAGAGCCTCTAAAAGGTTTTGGTCACATTTACAGGCAGAAATTTGAGGAGGAGCAGTCAAGGAACAAGTCACCACAAATTACTCTTGTTCAAATTTCTCTTCTTTGGGACTGTATATCCAAATTTCCTACGTAGCTCTGTGGAAGCTTTTAGGGACTAAACTTGTCCCCAGTGCCTGATGTGTTAAAAATGTTCCTTTGGACAGGGTCCCTTTCTTTCCTTCAATGTGTTGTTTCACAATTTGTGCCACCTTTTAAATAGCAATGAATAATTGTGAATTACAGAATCACAGAATGGGACAGGTTGGAAGGGACCACAGTGAATTATCTGGTCCCACCTCCCTGCTCAAGCAGGGCCATCCATCCCAGAGCACAGGATTGTGTCCAGACATTTATGGAATATCTCCCATTTTCAAACCATTTTTCCAGTAATTTTCCCTGAGCATTTGTATGCAGAATAGGATAATGTTCCCTTACCCCTGGTTTTAAGGCAAATTTCCATCTTAAAGGCAGGTTTCTGCCACTCAGCAGGTATTTCCCTGTGGAGTATCACTGACTCTGTATGGAATTCTGAAGCCAAGGCAGAATTAACCTTCAAATTTGAAGCAACCAGAATTGAAGCAAATGGACTCACCAGCCTGTCCCTTCAGTAGCTGATTACCTCATCCACATGGGGGAGGCATGTTCTGTGGGAGCATGACAAGGACCATGTTTTGGAGCAAACCCTTGTTTAAACATCATCTACTGACTATCACAGCAGAGCAAAAAAAATGGCAACTCCAAGAAAAAAAAAAACAAACTTGTTTGAAAATGCCCCTTGGGGAGCCAGAAACAGACAGGGTTAATTTGTGTTTTCTGCCTGTGCTGGAGCAAAATCTTGTTTAGTTTTCTTTACAAGAGAGAAGCCAGTGCATCAATCCACAGCACCTCCTGACATCCTGCTTTTCTGGAATGAATACATTTCCTGCATTGCTGCATGCCTCTCCCTGTGTAGATATCTATGATTAATATGCCTTGTCTTTTATAAACAAACCTAATGCAAAGCCAATAATGTGAGTCTCATTTCTTTACTGCCAGCCCCAGCTCAGCTTTGTTTGGATATATATATGTAAAGGAAGAAAGATGAATGTTCACTCAAGCTTGGGAGCTGAAGCCATAACAAATTTATGGGATGAAAAACACACATCAGTGTGAAGCAAATACAGCCTGGGAAGGTCTGTTTGGCTTCCTCCTTTAATTTTGCTTTTTAATAACAACAATACTGTGTTGTGCACCCAGTGAACATATGTTACACTACATAAGCACATTGCAGGGGGAGCAAATACACTGAAGTACCAGGAAGCTTTTATCTGTTACTGGGTTCAGTCATGGTATCCTAAATGATGAAAGCAGAAGGAGCTGCTGTGATCACATAAAGGCACCATTAGCCAGTGAATTTCACCCAAATCAGTTTTGACTTCAACTAGTTCACCTTGGAGACAAGAGAGATAGAGGGAGGAATTACAGTTTTATATTTTGAATGATGAGAAGCCTGACCATAACCTGCATTCTACTTCTCTGATGGAAATTCCCTTCAGTGCTCACAATCCACACCAGATTCCCAAAGTGAATTTGTCCATCTAATGAGTCCTACCGTGGTATTTCACTTTCCCCTAACACCATCTATCAAAGCCCTCATTAACAAAGTCATATTCCCCAAACAACCATATCGTGGTGCCACAAGAGACTGCCATTTCTCTTTGATAAAGACAGTTCATACAATTTCCTGATCCCATTCTCTTGGTGTGGGCTTTGGGTTTTTATTTGTTTCTTTGTTTGCATTGATGTTTTATTTTTTTCGTTCCTTTGAAGGTAGGACTGTTTAGTTATTATCACTTACTGAATTTTGCTGGACTCTTTCTTATTTTTCAAAATCTTTCATAGTCTGTGGATCCCAGACATGGATCTCAGCACTTCAATAATGAGTGCTGAAAACAAGCTCTTCTAATTCCTACTTGGGCATCCCACATTCTAGGATCTCAAATCCTTTTTTAATTCATGTCTCAATTTTCAGTTGTCCCCACTGACTCCTTGGATCTTATGGACATCCTTTGATACCTCTGTAACAAGGATCCTACAATAATCTATCTAATGTGAGAGATTTGTCATGTTGCTGATAGAAATACTCAGAGGGGCCTTTTGTCTGAAGGAAAACCATATCAACACTTTCTTGTGGGAAATTTTCCTGTTTACTAGGACATCCAGAGACTTGAGTGCTTGGCCATCCTTTGTTTGGTATCATTTGTGTCCATTCATTGCACAGTCCCGACATTCATTTTACATAATTGGCTTATACACACCAACTTGTCCTATTCCCTCACCAACAGGGACACAATATTTATTTAATGGGGTCTCTTCTCCAGAAGCCGGTGATGATTGATACTGATTTATATTAATTTTCTTTAATTCTTTATTAATAGAGTCCTATATCAGTTGTTCCACTATTTTGACTAAGAGCAATGATAGATTGACAGGCCTCTAATTACCTGAGCCATCCCTTTTTTTGATCTGTCTACATCATCTGGCTTCTTCACAAAGACTGGAGCTAAATGTCACTGAATTCTTTTCCCTTTTTTTTTTTTTTCCCTCAGCTTTATTATTGATACTCTTGCATTTCACCTGCAGTAATAGATTCTAGCTTAAGATGGTTTTGGTTTGTCTTTTTTCTCATATCTGGAAAATTCTTCTTTATTGTCCTTACTATTGCCAGTCACAGTTTTTGTCATGTGCCCTGTAGTTATATGGTGAATTTTCTTCATTTCCTATCCTCTGATTTATAACACATTCTTATTTTTTTCCCTGATTGCAAAATATCTGAGGAATTTTTATTGATCAAATCCTACAGAATAGACATGGGAAATAAGTCCTCTAGAGCACAGATGCCAAATGACAATTTGGTATAAAATGCCATTTAGTTATAATCATAGTTCCTACAGTCAGGAATAAATTTTGGGAAGATCTAGCTTATATGCTTAGCTGCTACTGCTTGTTTACTTTTCATAACTTTTCTGAGTTTTGTATTGCAGCCATTTTATTTTAGAATCTGATCTTTTACATTCCAATGCTGAATTTTCTGATTTGCAACTCTATGAAGAATTATCATTAATTCTTGTGACTTTTCAACTGGCATCTAATTCAGATCTAGAAAATAATAGTTTAAAGAGAAAACTGAATGAGTACTGCCAGTGTGGAAATATTAATTCCTTTGCCATTGAGAACTTTCCACTTCTGATGAGATTTTAAGTTCATATCCCTTCTGATTTACACTGCAGGAAATAAGCAGAGTTTATAACTGAATTAACCAAGAGACTGGGCAGTAAATCATGTGCAGAGTTAGGTTGGAAACCTGACTTTTCCCTGTCCACAAGGCTAGATTTCCTGCTGAGGATGAAAAGTTCACATATGAAGAGATGTTGGCTGGAGTTAATGTCTTTTCACTGCACTTAGTCAAAATTTTGGGTTGAAAATACATTTTCTTAAATATTAGTGTGTGATGCTTTTGGAGAGTCTTTTCTGAAATAGAGAAGCTCATGGTTGATTAGCAGGGAATTATCTTAAAGGGTTGGGTTGACAGTGACTTGGAGTGGTTATTCTGGAAATGTTGGAAATGTGTGTCAAATTACATGTATTCTGTGTTTGTAAGGAAAAATAAGCTTTTAGAGGAAGGGAGAATGGAAATAGAAGACAGTTTATATAATATGTGGACAAGAATGCTGAGATAAGGGAGAAATGGGAATTTTTGAAATGTATTACTTATTAAACGTTTCTATAGTGCTTGTGAGGTGTCAGTTCTTGAAAACTCCCTATCTTGAGGAGGTCCTATTATTTAAATGAAAAAAACATGGATATTAGGGCAGGAAAATTTTATATATTTTATTGTTTTTTTCTAAAAGAGTTGGGAACATGCTAATATGTGTGATGGCATTCTAGATTTCTTACAATCATCCTTGCAAAAAAATCAAAACAAACAAAAAAAACCCCACAAAACTTTTCTAAAGTTACCACTGAAGGATGAAGTCCACGTGGATGACTTGAGGCAGGACATTTTGGGGTGGAGTTACAACATTTGACTTTATGCATTTAATTGAGGTACCCAAATTAGGTCTTGGACCTTTGCAGTATCTGATCATCTACTGGAGTATCACAGAATCATAGAAATATCCTGAACTGGAAGAAGCCCACTAGGCTCATCAAAGCCCAACTCCTGGCCCTGCAGAAGACAGGAATTATTTCCTTTCTTTTAACTGAGAAGGAGTGAGAAGGATTTACTTGGTGAATGTAGGTCTAATTAAGATGTTTGATTTTCATTCCTGAAGTAAAGGAGTGTGATTCACTCTTCAGTCAGGCCAATGAGAAACATAGAAGAGGAATCCCCCTGAGGGGATTAGGGTATCAGCTGGGCAGAAGGGACTCTCATCCTGTAAGGAACAGAGCAGAGGGAATCCAAAATCCAATTAAGCACTGGCAGATGAGTGGGAGAAGCAGTGAATGCAGATCTCCTCAGAAAGCAACAAGAAGAATTTTGCCTGGGTATTCTGAGGAAGGTCTTTAAGGAAGAAGTCAGGATGGTGAAAACGTGAAATGTGGAATCTGAGCATTGCTTTGCCTCTGGGAATCAGAGAACTGTCTGAGAGGTGCAGAAGTGTTCGCAGAGGCTGAAACAGAAGAGAGTTATTTACCCAATTTCTCCTGATATAACAAGTGTTCAAACCCTGTTGTAATTCTTGTTGCTCCACCAGGACTATTACCAGGTGATATCTACAATTTGTGCAGTGTCCATAATCAGCTGCAGCTCTTGACCCTGCTAGCACTGAGTTCCTTGAAAAGCCTGCTCTGCCTGACTGATAATGGTCCCATCAAGACATTCCCAAAGGAGTTCTACTGTTCTTATACAGCATCACACCTCTGCTTTACAGGGAGCTCAAGATCCCCTTTCAGCACCAGAATTGAGTCTGATATCCTGCCAAACATTTTTACATTTGCGCTTTTTGCCCAGAAAAGCTGTGAAGATGTGGATGCTCCACCCCTGGAAGTGTTCAAGGCCAGGTTGGATGGAGTTTGGAGTAACCTGGTCTGGTGAAAGGTGTCCCTGCCCATGGCAGAGAGTTGGAACTGAATTAACCCAAGCCATTTTATGGTTCTATGATTTAACTTCTTAATCCTTGGCATATCATATTGTATGTCTGCAAATTGATTTTTTTCCCCCTAAATTCAAATCTCTCCATTTTTTTCAAGGCCATTTTAGATTCCACCTCTGTTCATCAAAATGTTCTACATATGCCCCACCCTGCTGATATTCACAAGCATTTAGTTATATTATTTTTACTAAAACAAGTTGTATTTGAAATAGAAGCAGGTCTAAGAAACATCACCAAGATATCTCATTTAAGATCCCCTTCTATTCTGGTGCTAGGAAGCTTATGACAATTACTCTTCAAAAGTGATTTGCCAATTATCCCTTCCTCACTACAATTGGTTCTTCCTAACCTTTCTGTTAAAAAACTTTTTCTAGCCTCATGTAGCATCTTATTTTACCGTCTTTCTCTCATCTGGATTTTTCTAAGTGAGGAATTAAATTAGGTTATTTGGAATTATTTCCTATAGTACATTTGCATTTTATTTATTTGTCTTTAAGAAGGTGATTATCTTCTCAGTATGTGCAGATGATTGCTTATTAATTTCTCCTAGCATCTGCCCACAAATTGAAGTTAGGCCTGTAATTTCTCAGTCATCAACGCTCTTTTTTGCAGGCAGGTTCTATATTTGTCCCTCTGGTACTTCTGAATCCTCCACAAACTCTTGAAGATAATCACTAATGACTCAGTTTGCTTTAGCTGATTTCCTGTAAAATCTTCAAGACCCAACGGATTCAAACATCTCTGCCATCGTGAAATACTTCAAACCCACTCTTCCTGTGACACGACCTCCATCCAGTCTCCTGTGGTAAGAATAACTCTGTCAGCATCTACTCACAGGTTACCATCCTTGCCAGGACAAGCAAAACATCCCTGGTGTACCTCAGCTCTCTCTGCACCCTTATTAATCATCACTATTTTACTTCTGATTTCTAGAAGCATTATTATCTTTCTGATGGTAGAGCTGAAGCTCTCCAAAGAGTTTCTCTCTTTGGAAATGGGATTGACCAGAGCTCCTGTGTATTCTTGGTCATTGAAATAAACAATTAAGTGGCAAAATGGCCTCATCCCTATTGTGCTGCAACAGTGGTCACACCAAAAACCATCCTGGGAAAATAATCCAGGTGTTTTTTTACAAGGAAAGTAATAAACCAGAAATGTATTGTTTTCCCCCCACCACGGGTGATTCTATAAATTCTTTCAGAGCATGTTCACATCACAGAGTCATTAAGGTTGGAAGAGACCTACAAGGTCATTGAGCCCAACCATCAGTGTGGCACCACCACAATCAGCCCTAAACTCTATCCCCAAGCACCCCATCCTGACACCTCTTGAGAATTTCCAGAGGCAGTGACTCCACCACCTCCCTCAGCAGCTGATTCCAAAGCCCCATCGCTCTTTCAGTAAAAAAAGGATAAAATTAATCTAAACCTCCCCTTACACAACTTAAGACCATTTCCTCTTTCATCTGAGACATGTCAAAAGAGAAAAACTCTCCCCTCACTCCATCCTCCTTCCAGGTGAGCACAGCAGGGTGTAGCTTCATGTGACGAAGTGCCTCAAGGTGACCACGTTACCATCTGTAGAAGGATGAGGACACATTTCCCTTTTCCCAAAATCTCGTGCTTCACCTTGCTTTGTACTGACTCTGGTGTCTGCCCAGAGCTGTAGAGAACCAGCTGAGCTTATTCACCTAGCAGGCAATTTCCTCAAAAGAAGAAAGGATTTTCAGTTCTCAGTCCAGGACTGGAGCTGGCACACACTGGAACTTTGGGTGGGTGAGGAGGGACAGGAGTTAAGGAGCAAGACACACATTTCTTGAGAGATGTGTTTTTACATCAGCTCAGCCAAGTGACACAGCTTCACCCTGAGGGGACAGTGAGCCTCAGTGCCTTGACAGAGATGGACCACTGGGAACCCCTTTCCAACCAGATTAAACCTCTCTTCTGACTGTCACTCCAGTAGGTGTTTTATTTTAGACTTTATTAATTTTGGAACACAGCAGCCAGTTTGCCCAACCTTCTGTAATCTTCCTTTCCACGTGATGCTCCAGCTGTAGTGTTCCTTAGAACATAATGTCTGCAAGCATTAATAATAATGATGGGAAAGGCTTTGCAAAGCATCTGAGGAGGAAGCTCATTCACTTTCCTGCATACTCGTCCCCCAGACCCTTTTATTCCTTTAAATATTAAAGATTACATTCAATGTAAGCGTCAAGAGCCTGATTTCCAGAAGTGCTGAGCTCCCATTGTCTTCAGTGGGCGTCATGGCTGCTCAGCAGTTCTGAAAATCAGCCTCTTAATGATCAGCATATTGCAAAAATATTTAACAGCTAAATCTTTCCCATCCTTCCCTTTTCATTCTCAAGCCAACAAAAGTTCTCCCTATCCCACACCCTGTTTCCTGTAGAAGAACCACTTTTGTCCCTCTGTCCCGTTCACCTGACACCTTGCAGGTCCTGCTCTTCACCTGGAGCACATTTGGTGGGAGTTGTCTCGTCAGCTGTGATTATCTGCAGTGTGGGTGGCAGTATCTGGGCAAGTTGCCCCGGATTCTGCTCACAGTCAATGGAGGGTGAGTCAGCAGAGTCAATGGAGCCTAGGGTGTGATTTCCCATCCCAAAATAGGCACCCACATTTGGCCAGATGACTCACACTGAACTCCATTAACTGCATGTTCTGTACCTACAGTGTCTTCAATGGAAGACAAGAGACTCAGGTGGGACACCTGTATCAGATCCTCAAAGTGAAATTAAATTAATCCCACCCCATCTGTGAACCCATACATCAACTCTCTGCATAAATCACACTCACCTCCTTCCTTAAGAACTTCTGTGCTGGTGTCTACAGGGAATGAATTAAGTAATAAAGAGTAGTGAAGTAGAAAGATAATGGTAGGTCATAGCAGAAAGTCAGGCTGAATTGTAGGCTGGATAAAGTGGAACAGATTTATTGAATCCAGTGGAGTATTTCTCCCTCATATAAGAATTTTGCTTAATATAATTTTTTGAAAAATGAAAGAAAAGGGAAAATAAACAAAAGCTAAGTGTGACAGTGAACTCTAAAGGTGTACTTCAGACATTTTCTTTCCATGTGAATTTGTGGTTCATCCTATTTTTCCTCCAACTTCACTATTACTTTCTAGATTGAGATTTTTCACCAGGCGAAGGCAGTTTCTCCTCCTGGCCCTTCCTGTGTGCTGTGTAATGCCCCAGGACCTCACTGATTCCTGCTCTAAGGACTGATGGGATCTGTTGGGATCTCTGTAGGACAAGCTTCCACCTCTCCCAGTGAGATCACCCATCAAATACCCTCCATTTCCTTTGCAATACAAACTCACCTTTATCCTCTGCTCTGTGCCCCAACTAGAGACTTTAAAAATGTGTTTCCTTTGAATTTCAACAGTCATTTAGGATTTGGGAAATTCCCTGTGGACTGTCAGATTTCTGTTTGCAGGAATCAGCTGTTAATTTCCAAGCTGAGTGTTTACCCCAAACAAAGTGGCTTTTACCTGGTGCATCCTGGAAACTCCAAATGCTTGTTCAGTGCAGCTTAGGAAGCAGCACAGCAGGAGGAGCCTAGTTATGAAACAGATATGAAGTAATCAGCATGAAACACGGAGAAATAGAGAGTAATAATAATAAATTGAATTCAATTAGTTCTTCTCTGGTCTTTATTACCACTATCACCATCTTTTGCTGTTACAGTTCATGAGGGGTAAGCCTGGATGCTATTGCCACTTTCTACATATTTAAAAGACAAAGCCCACACTCTCTTCTGCCTTAGATATTTCCTCTTAACTCTCTCGTTCATGACACCTTTAAAATGACCCTTCTGTGTTATAAAACCCACCACAGAGGCAGAGCAGCCTCTGCCACAATTGTCCTTTCTTTCATTATTAGCAGGCATTTCCTCTGTGGCTGGTGTCTTCCCTACAGCTCTGACTTTATCCTTGTGTCCCATTTGTTCTGACTCATTTCAAACATAAGTTGAAAACAGCTCATCTCTCCCTGGCTCCTGCCTGTTAATTTCTCCTTCCCTCACTTATAATGCAGCTGTAATGATCTTATTTAACTCGAGACCATTTCTTGGGTGCAATTGGTATGAGAGATTCTGCATATCATAGTAGGTAGGCAATTTGTCATGGAGTCCATCAGCTAATGAGCACTTGGGATCTGATTGGGCTGAGTTGCTGAGGACAGGCTGTGTTACCAAACCTCTCTTTTTGTAAAGATTGAACTTTACTCCATTACTCCACGGCAGAAAATGCTGAAGAAACCAAACTGTCACATTGTCTTTCTTTCTCTTGTCTCTGCATGCAGATGTGTGAGTGTGTAGCACCTACTGACACACAAATCACTGAACAATATAAAAATCTTCCATAATGAAGCCCCGAGATCTGTCGCTGGTGAAGGTTGTAGTGTCACTCAGGGACTCCTTGACAAGCTCTGAGGAAAGAGATGGATTCCCAGGAATGAAAGAGCTAACATCTATCAGCCATAATTGAGCAAATTAATAGCTTTGTGAAGTCTCTTTTTTTGGTTAGGATCCCATGAAATGACAATAAATGTGGCAGAGTTTCTCTTGCAGCCTCCTCTTGCTTTTTGATTTTTTTCTTCCTGCTGTTGTGTACAATGCATAATTACTCTGAAACAAAGGGAACCTCTGGAGAACCAGCAACGATTTCAGTAATGAAACAGAGGTGTAAAAGGTAAAGACTGAAGCACATTTATCACCCCCTCTAAGGGAGGGAGAGAGGGCAGAAATTTGAAGGAAGATTTCTTTGCATTTGGATATCAGTTTTGTCACAAATATTGTCTCAGTCACAGGAGGAATCAGTAAGGAGCCAGTGATGGGATCTGGAAGCTCTGTCTTAGAATCACAGAATCATTGAGGCTGGAAAAGACCTCCAGGATCATCAAGTCCAATCTCTGACCAAAGACCACCACCCCACTAAACCATATCCCAAAATTCCATGTCTACTCCTTTTTAGAACACTTCCAGGGATGGTGACTCCAGCACCTCCCTGGAGAGCCTGTTCCAATCCTTACCCACTCTTTCAACAAAGAAATTTTTTCTATATATTTGACCTGAACCTCCCTTGGTGCAACTTGAGGCTGTTTCCCTTTGTCCTGTAACAAGTTGCCTGGAAGAAGAGCCCTATTCCCACTTCACCACAACCTCCTTTCAGATAATTCAGTTATCTGCCACTTCCCCATCACTGGGCAAGAACTTTTTGGCTCTTTTCTCCCCACTTCTTCACTATTTTTGACCATCAATGGCTCTACTGCTGCACTTTGCTGCAGAAACAAACACTGCCAAGTTTTCCTTGAGACACAGACTTTGCTCTGTGCTTGCAATTTATTTTTTTGAATAAAATCTTAGGAAGAAAGTTTAGTAGCCTCCACTGGAGAAAAGGAGGCTGAGGGGAGACTCTGTTGCTCCCTACAAATACATGAAATAAGGTCATAGCCAGGTGGGGGTCAGTCTCTTCTCTCAAGTTACAAATGACAGGGCATGAGGAAATGGCTTCAAGTTGCATTGGAGAGGTTTGGGTTAGATATTAGGAGAAATTTCTTTATGGCAAGGGCTGTAAATCACTGAAAAAGGCTGCCCATGGAAGTGGTGGAATCACCTTCCCTGGAATTGTTCAAAAACCACGTGGATGTGGCACTGGTGGACATGGCTTAGTGGTGAACACTGGGGTGGTGGTGGGTTGATGGTTGGGCTTGATCATCTTAAAGGTCTGTTCCAATTTTAATAAGTCTGTCACTTTATGTTTCTAAGAAGCAGGAAGTGGGTGACATGCATTCCCATTATCAGAAGAAAAGAAAAAAAACCCAAAAAAACAAACAGTTTGGGTCTCAGTAATTATTGTCAGATCTCTGTATTTTGGACAACTCACTACTGTTGCTTTGTCTGTGCTCTGAGGTGTAACAGTGGTAGCCAATTGTTGGCATCAATGTCTTTATAAAGGACATGGAAACAATTTGGATTCGAGGTGAAGGTGCTGCTACAGGATCAAGTTGTTCTTTCTTGGACCAAACCAGTACATCTCAGTGCTCACCAAGCTGAGTTTTACAAGTAAACACAGATAAGAAAGTGGGACCTGAATTCAGCTCAGATGCCCTAATACCCAGTGTAACACAGTATACTGACACACTCCCAGGCCCATGCCTTAACCTGTTCTCATTTTTTTTGCATAAAAGAGAAATCCATCCTAAGAAATCAATTTATCTCTTTGTCTTCTTATAGCTTTCTCTTCAGCTTTAAAATGATATTTGCTAATTTTCCCCACCCACTATCTAGTTTTTAGTTTCTTTTGTCTTTGTTTTTCCCTGAAAGACAACAGTTTTCCAGTATTTCTCTCATTACACCATTTACAGAGTAAAATGAGGTTGTGCTATTTGATTTTATTTTTCTAGTCTCTGAAATATCTCAGGTCTTCCAGATCTATTAAAAATAAACCTAAGTGGGTCATTCTTCTAAGAAAATTCCTTTTTGTGGAGCTTGCCTGAATTGGTTTTTAAAGCCTTTCTTCTGAAGTAAAAAGCAGGAAGAAAGAATCTCAATTTCTCAGTGTTTTCCCAACAGATCCAAGTGTTTCTCACATGTCAGTCACATGTCACCGGGTCTGATCTGTGAACACTGTATAGTTTGTTAAACGTTCTCAGTTCCTGGTTGTAAGGACAGATGAAACATTCACAGTCAGGGCTCCAGGGACATGCAGTCCCTGTGCTTGGTGGCTTTCTTTGCAGCTGAGCTTCTAATTCTTCTGGGGTTGGAGGATGGTTCATTCTCTGATTTTTCTAGGTGCTTTCATATTTTTTTTGTTTTGTTTTCTCCAGCTCAGATTTATAATTTATGTGAGTATTTATTTATTTATTGATTCTCTGGAGGAGAAAAAACTGGAAAATACAGCAATTTAAAGCATGAAACTGTCCTTGAGTCCCCAAAGTTTGTGTGCTAACAGGGAGAGGAGAGCTGGTTGATACTTAGTGCGTGCAACCAGCATTATTTATTCATTATTTAAAAATATAAATGCATCAGTTTCTATCTTGGTACCTATCAGTTTGCTCCTTCCCACATCACTTCCCACTCTGGCTGTTCCAGAGTTTCACAACTCTTATGTTGACAGCCTTCTAATTTTCAGTCTCCATGTCATTGTGGCTAGTTTGCAAAAATTTGTCCTTGTGACAACTTTTCAGTTGTTTTAAGTAGCTTGTCTCCCTCCCTGATGTTGATTCTTCTGTTTTATTCATGGAGATTCCTCAGCCTTTGTTCTCCTGGTCTGAACCAGCCATGGGTAGTGTAAAAACACACACACACACAATCAAAATAAAACACAACCATCAAAACAACTCTCATGGGATTGGAACTTGGTTCTGTTGGAACAAACAGCCTCGTCCAAATCTCCCAAGCCACAGAGCAGCTATAAGACTTCACAGTTCTACTTTTTGAGAATGATATTGCTGCTTCCAGGCCTTCAGAAGCAGTAGTGACTTTTATAGAGTTAATTGGAACACTTTCTCCTGACATCAGTGCAATCAGATCCAGTTCCTCTGTGGAAAATAACATTAATGTGCAGAAATACGAGGAATTTATGGGTTAAACCCTAGAGCAGGATGTCATACAAGACCTGACTGATTTTTCCTTGCTTATGGGATATGTTAGGAGAATTTTTGGCTTAGCACAGGAGATGAAAGATGTGATGGTGCAGACATTTGTTCTCCACTGTCTTGTCATTATTGTCACAGCACTGATTCCTGTGTTGGGGAATTGCATTAGGAAAGTTACAGGGCTAATTACTAAATTGTCTGGCTAGGGGCTCTGCCATAGAAGACGACTGGAGCACCTCTTCTAGTGCCTAAAGGGGCTCCAGGAGAGCTGCAGAGGGACTTGGGACAAGGGCCTGGAGTGACAGGACAAAGGCAAATGACTTCAAACTGACAAAGATTAGATTGGATATTAGGAAGGAATTCTTCCCTGTGAGGGTGGTGAGGCCCTGGCACAGTTTCCCAGAGAAGCTGTGGCTGCCCCATCCCTGGAAGTGTCCAAGATCAGGTTGGATGGGGCTTGGAGCAACCTGGGATAGTGGAACGTGTCCCTGCCCATGGTAGGGGGCCAGAGACAGATGATTTTTAAGGTCCCTTCCAATCCAAACCATTTTGTGATTCTCTGGTTCTGATATTGGCCTTGAATGATATCCTCATTCCATGCATTCCCCATCCCCCCATCTCTTCCAGAGGAATTCCATTGCTCATTCTCCTGTGGGTCTCAGATTTGTGCACTCATGGCTCAGAGACAAGGTGAAACTCACGTTTAATTCCCTACAGCAGTCCCAAGGAAGAGGAATTCTGGACAACTCTGGCCTTCCACATTTAACTAATATTCCACTTACCTCTGTCTGTAAGCTGGGGCTAAGCTGCAGGCCATCATTTCCTCTGAAACCTGAGAATTTTCTGCTGTTCTCTCAGCTTCCCTGTCAGCTTGCTCTTGGCAAAGTTAGAGTGCGTGAAGAAGAAAAAACCTGCCAATTATATCCTCACTGTCTGCTGCTCAGGGGGCAAACACATGTCTTATATATTATGATTCAGAATCCTGCTTGCACATGTTTTTTGGGTTTTTTACCAGCTTCTAAATTCTCTGTATTGATCTGTCAGTTAAAGAAAAAACAAAAAAGATGTGAATGAAGAGCATGGTAAAATGCAAATGGTGTTTGGGTGGTAATTCAGGGTAAAAACTTATTCCCACAAAAGGGCAAGAAAACTTCCTAGCAGCCTTCCTTCCCAACAGACCCAGTTTTGTCCTCATGAGGAAAAGACACTCAAAAATGATGGTGACTAAAAATTAGGTGACTGCAGAATTAAGTTTTATTATTTTATTATTTACTTATTTACTTATCCATTTTAGGTTTTATTTGTGACTGCCTTTCTCTTGACTCAAAATCAGAAGAAAAATCCATTTTCATTTGACTTGGATTCATTGCTTGCTTCTGACCTCCAAAAATAGCACTCTGAGTCCATAATGTCCTCAGCACTCAAGGAAGGTGACATTCCAGAATCTGTCAGAAGCTCCTGAGTCAACATGACCTTTCCTTGGTATGAAACCCTCCCAAAAAACTTTTCTGTGTTTCTTTTTATTACCTCCTTTAGGAAGCAACTCCCAGTGGGATGCCCATCCCTACTCTCTGTAAAAGGCAGACAAATCCAAACAATCACCTGGAACCTCTCCAGTGGGAAGGGACCAGTTGCTTGTGGTCTGGGAGTGAACCCAGAGATATGGGAAATGACAGGAAACATGGGGATGAGCCCTAAAATGATGGTTGCTGCACTCACAGAGAGATGCTGACACTGCTGGAAGAGCAGCAGGGCTCTCTTTTGTCACACTCCCATTCGTCCTTAGCACATTTCCTGTGTCAGGCTACAAGGAGTCATCTGGCACCTAGAGCTGTATAAATGGCAGAGAAATTCCCCATCAGCTATTTCTGGGAAAAATCAATTCTCTCTGTATTCAGGAAGCTCTGAGCTTGCTAAGCTTCCTACCTTTTAACTGCAAATTACTCTAAATATTTTTCCCTTATCATCAATACAGCACAGGGAAGCAAATCCAGTTGCAGGCTGAGCTGTTAAATATTCAAGCCAGTTGAAGCCAGGTGTTTTATTAATTTATCTTTACCTGTGTGTGCAAAACATGTGTCTTGAAAGCCATGGAAGTCCTGCTTTGATGCCCAAAATGGTCTAAACCCAACCATCTGGTGAAGATTTATGTCACCTAACTGTACCCTTGGGATGGATGCTGGCACTCCTGCTAGGTGCTCTGTTGCTGGTGACCTAAAAACAAGCAGCCATGAATTTGGTGGCCATTAGGTAAACAAAGAGAGGCAAGGCCAGGAGTAAGAGGGTTCAGGTCCAAACCTGAGCAACTTGTGAGGAATGAGACCAAAAACTGATCCCAAAAATCCTTTCTAATCAATGGGTACAATATTGATGCTCAGTTTGTTCAACCTGGGCCAAATTTCACAGAATCATGGAATCTTAGAGTGGTTTGCATTGGAAAGGACATTAAAATTTATTCAGCTACGACTCTCTACCATGGGCAGGGACACCTCCCACTAGACCAGGTTGTTCAAAGCCTCATCCAACCTGGCCTCGAACATTCCAGGGATGGGCAGCCCTAAACCTCTCTGTGCAAGAATTTCTGCCCACAGGAGTGCATCTCCTGGGGAATAGCTGTGGCAGAGGAAAACACCAGGAACTGCTGCTGCCAGACCCACCAAGCAGACCTTGTACAACCTACTCAGCATGGTACAAAACCCAAAATGGCTTTCCTTCGAGCTGCTGTTGTAATTTCTGTCAGAACTGTGCTCCTGACTTAACACCTTGTGCTTTACACAATTTATGACAATATTTCTCCCTCAATAGCTTTTTGTAGAACGTGTACAACCTATTCTGCAGACTGCTGGTTTCCTTACTTAACATCTATTTTATGGGCTGCATTTTAAATTCCTTTAAGTGCAAGCTGTTGAGGAACAAGTTTCTGAGAGAGAGAGATCACTACTCAATCCCAATTCCCTCATGCACAGTCTGTATATTCTTTATAGGCCAAAACCTTCTCCCCCAGAGACTGCAGCATTTCAGGAGCAGACAGAGCACTCCCAGCCTATGTAAATCACATAAAATTATAAAGTCCTGTGGGATTCTTCCATCTATAAGATGGAATGTTGGTATTGATATGACAGTAATTTTTAGCTGACATCACAGACCTCTCATACCGGGTATTACCCTAATCCATGGGGAGAATTTGTTCCTGCTTCAGGAACCTTAAGTTGTAAACATCACTATGAAATAAAGGATGGAGGAATAAACAAAGGCCACTGCAGAAGATGCATCTACACTGTCAAATAACTCCCACACCCTGGTCCTCTAGTCATGCACATCACATAAATATTAATACTCTGGGTTCATCTTTCACGTGTGTGTGAACCAAACAAAGTGAACCAAACAAAGTTTCACCGAAGTGAAACCTGGATGATTGTGGGGTTAATCCCCTTTGTGTGAATGGAAGCACACCAGGTTTAGCTTCTTGCCCCATCCAAAGCAGGACTAGACTAGACTTCTATAGGAGCCTCCAATATCCTCAGGCAATCATGCCACAAAACCCAACCATGGTGGGTAGCAGCAAAGCTTTCAAGTGTTTCAGGCAACTTTGACATGAAAAAAACAAAAAACAAACCACCACAAAAAACAATTAAAAAACAACAACAACAAACAAAAAAACCCAAAACAAAACAACCAAGAAAACAAAAAAAAATCAAACAAAAACAAACAAAACAAACAACAAAAAAACCCCAACAAAACACAACAAAAACCCTAACCATAAAACTTGCTAATTATTTCCCACTGTACTTGGCCCTGGTGAGACCCTGCCTTGAAACCTGGGATAAGTTTTGGACCCATCACAAGAGCAAAGACATTGAAGTGCTGGAGCAGGTCCAGGGAAGGACAATGGAGCTGGGGAAGGCTCTGGAGCACAAAGCTGATGAGGAGAGCTGAGGGAGCTGGGGAGGCTCAGCCTGGAGAGAAGGAGGCTCAGGGGGCACCTTCCCACCCCTAAAACCACCTGACAGGGCCAGGTGGGGTCAATCGTTCTCCCAGTAACAAGTGAGTTGCACCAGGGGAAGTTTTGATTGTACATTAGGAAAAATTTCTTCACCAGAAGGGTGGTCAAGCATTGGAACAGGCTGCCAGGGAAGTGGTGGAATCACCCTCCTTTGGAGTGCTCAAAATGCCTGCACATGTGCACATGTGGTGCTTGGGGACACATTTTAGTGATGGGCATGGCAGTGCTGGGTTAATGCTTGACCTTGATGATTCTGGAGGTCTTTTCCAACCTTAATGATTCTATGATTCCATATCTTGGAGCTGTGAAGGCATCTCAGTTTGACCAAGGACCTGCTCAATCCATTCCAGAGGAGCCAAACCAGGATGAGGTAGATAAAGCTGCTCTGCCCTTTGTAGTCAGAGTCCCAGAGCAGACATTTTGCAGCAGTATAAATATAAACAGAAGATAATCCTGTGACAGAAGAATTTATTTAACTCCCAGTGTCTTTCTCCCAGCTCGAGCTTCCTTGCCACTGGGTCCTGCCTGGGGAAAATGGGTTTAAAGTGAAGATTTAAGTCTAACCTCTTTCCAAGGAGTGATCACATCATCAGAGCACATTGAGCAGTGGTCACAGGAGCAGTGGGAATGTGGAAACACAAAAAAGGAGCCTGCTTTTCCACATCCCATACATGCTCCCAGCACCAGAGCCTTATAATTCAGTGTGTGTTTAGGGTAAGGTGTTCACTTTTGATCAGATGGTCTTCTGCAAAGCCCAGGAATTACTCAAAATCCCCTGTGATGTATCAGATTTCCTGTCCCTCTGTACCCAGCAGCTTGCTGTAGATCCTGGCTGAAGACTAAAGGCTTTAGTGGGTGTTCTGGGATGGGATGATCTGTGCTGTGTGAGGTCTTGGTTTAAACTCTTGAAATACTGTAAAAGGCTGCACTAGCAAAGGATAAAACTTGGTTGGATGGCTTAGGAAGACAGGTTCTTTCTGATACGTATGGAGGCCTAGTAGGAAATCTGGGATTTTTTTGTTGCCAGAAGAGTTAATTATGTGTCTCATGGTTCTGTATTATTATTATTTGTAATAAAACTTTATTTCATATATATGTGAACCATGTAGCCATGTACATGAGATAGATGCTACTCTTCCTTGCTATTATTCTCATTTCATTTAATTAATTTCATTTCAATAATTTCATTTGGCTTTTCTTGCAAGAAGAATTCACGCTTGTAAAACAACTTCCATCTGCCTCACCTGCTTATTTAAGATGCAGAGAGACAAGGTTTTCAAACTTTCACAAAACAAAAGCATAAGTTGCAATTTAGGAAATCTACTCAGTAATCTATGGCACAAAATGCTTCTCTTCTGTCTTCTGTCCTATTCTCACAGGGCTGTGCTGTCTTAGTTTTCTCAGATTCCCTTTCCCCCTATCCTTTCCCTCTCTTGTTTGCCTAGCTTTCCTTGTGCCAATCACAATTCTGCTGTGCTGTTTCCCCAAATGAAATTTCTCTTCTCTTCTCTTCTCTTCTCTTCTCTTCTCTTCTCTTCTCTTCTCTTCTCTTCTCTTCTCTTCTCTTCTCTTCTCTTCTCTTCTCTTCTCTTCTCTTCTCTTCTCTTCTCTTCTCTTCTCTTCTCTTCTCTTCTCTTCTCTTCTCTTCTCTTCTCTTCTCTTCTCTTCTCTTCTCTTCTCTTCTCTTCTCTTCTCTTCTCTTCTCTTCTCTTCTCTTCTCTTCTCTTCTCTTCTCTTCTCTTCTCTTCTCTTCTCTTCTCTTCTCTT
The DNA here is from genome assembly GCA_013397375.1 of Toxostoma redivivum. Classification (NCBI taxonomy): domain Eukaryota; kingdom Metazoa; phylum Chordata; class Aves; order Passeriformes; family Mimidae; genus Toxostoma; species Toxostoma redivivum. Next base: position 119,612 of record VXBI01001038.1, read on the forward strand.
CTCTTCTCTTCTCTTCTCTTCTCTTCTCTTCTCTTCTCTTCTCTTCTCTTCTCTTCTCTTCTCTTCTCTTCTCTTCTCTTCTCTTCTCTTCTCTTCTCTTCTCTTCTCTTCTCTTCTCTTCTCTTCTCTTCTCTTCTCTTCTCTTCTCTTCTCTTCTCTTCTCTTCTCTTCTCTTCTCTTCTCTTCTCTTCTCTTCTCTTCTCTTCTCTTCTCTTCTCTTCTCTTCTCTTCTCTTCTCTTCTCTTCTCTTCTCTTCTCTTCTCTTCTCTTCTCTTCTCTTCTCTTCTCTTCTCTTCTCTTCTCTTCTCTTCTCTTCTCTTCTCTTCTCTTCTCTTCTCTTCTCTTCTCTTCTCTTCTCTTCTCTTCTCTTCTCTTCTCTTCTCTTCTCTTCTCTTCTCTTCTCTTCTCTTCTCTTCTCTTCTCTTCTCTTCTCTTCTCTTCTCTTCTCTTCTCTTCTTGCTTCTCATGATTTTCTTTACCTCTTCCAGCCTCCTCCTCCTCTCCTTCTTCCTACTGTGTTTTATTTCATGACACTTCATTTCATTTAATTTCATTTCCATTTTGAGGCAGTACAGTGAAACTTGAGCACAATATTCCAGGTGAGGGCATCTCATTAAATGCTATAATGGTGCCACTTTCACTGTTATTCTCATTCCCATGTGTTCTGCACAATAGGATTTTCTTTTCTTTTGCAACTGCCATTGTGGATGTGACAGATATATTCATGGAAATATCCATATTTGGACTCTGAATGGAAGAATTTAGAGTCCCACAGAGGTTACTGCAGGCATCTGTACTGCAAGCTCAGAGATACAGCTCAGCAGGCAAACTCTTCACTCTTATTTTCCACAGTAACTTTTGTCTGGCTGTAAAGAAACCTTAGGCTGAATTGCTTTGTTTTGTTTTGTTTTCTTTGTAGAGGAGGTGGAGGTCTAGGGATGGAAGTTTTCTCATCACTACAAAAATAATTTGGATTTGAGTTCAGGTCAGTTCTTGACAAAGAAAAATATTGAATAGGATGTTTTGTCTCACCGAGTTTTTATTCTCCATCAACAAAACAGCATTTTCTAATCTAACTTCTTGTTCACTGGGATGGAAGCTCTCTGGAACTTGGAAGAGGTATTTCTTGAATACCCATCAACTTCCTTGAGCCTCTGTTTCATCCATGAGACTCCTCCCACAAGATCTTTGACTTTTTCACTCTCCAGTGCCTTAGGATTTCTGTCCTGTGCTGTAGGTGGTGCAGTGTAGATGTGATGTGAGCACAGTGGAGGCATCCTGGACTCCAGTAGTGAGAATATGAACAGGACCTTACCAAGGGACCTGGTCTAGGACTGGCCTCAGAAGCAACCACTCTGTGAGAAAAGATTTGTTAATCTCTTCTTCTGGGTTAGGGAAGCTGGAGACAGGAACTGGTGATGCAGTCAAGTCTAAATTAATCTTCATAAACTTCCAGTGTTGTCCATGCCAAGGATGTTTTTTGGGAAGATGAGCAGGAGCCTGCTAAGTTCTGTTCAGCTTCGTGGACTGCTGCAAAGAAAGTCAAAGTTTCCAAGAATTCCATGGTCCAGTGGAAGCAGAAATGACAATCTGGACATTCTGGTAGAGAAAGGTCTAGAATTTCTGTGTTCATAAGCCTGTATTCAAACTGACTTTATCAACATGTAAAGGCAAATTCCTGCCAGCTGTACACCTGTCAGGGAGATGAATTTCCTCACAGGGGCTTTGGGTTATGTTTACTCCTTGCAAGTGGCATAGGGAATCACTGGCACCATGTCAATGTGGATATTTTCATACTTAAACAATTAAGCTCTTCAAATCTTTTCCTTCATCCAGCCTCCTCTATACCTTCCCTCTTACTCTGTGTTAAACCTGTTCCCACAGCAGTGTCCCAGTTCCAGCATCAGTTGGCATGTGCAGTTAAATCCTAAGCACAGATTGTGAATTCTGCCTTCATGGAGCCTTCCTGGCTACTCAAACCATTTGAGAACAAAGTTTATAGAAGAAAATTTCCTTTGTCTCTCCTATTCTTTGCTACATATGTTAGATGGTTTTGTTTTAGGGTTTTTTTGGTTTTGTTTTGTTTTGGGGTTTTTTTGGTTTTTTTTTTTTGTTTTGTTTTGTTTTTTGTTTTGTTTTGTTTTGATTGTACTGATCAAAACACAGTGATACAAAAAATATTATGGAGTTGGGTTTCCTAAAAAAAAAAAATTAGAGCAGTGAATTCCTTGTTTTCTTGTGATAGCAGATTTCAAAATGCTGATATTATGGAAATATCATGGAATCATAGAATCACAGAATGGTTTGTGTTGGAAAGGGTCTTAAACATCATCCAGTCCCAACCCCCTACCACGGGACAGGAATCAACAGTACTCTTTTGGCTCTTTGAAAGGAGGGGAAGGTTTGAATGAAATAACTTTTAAATTTCCACGTTCTACTGTAAATCGGTAGAGTAAGAGAAAATATTTATCCACATCTATAAATTCAGAGATTCTACTTAACCATGGGGAATGACTGTGCATGTCCAGCATCTCCTACACCTTTTCCCTTCATTCACCAAAGAGGCATTTGAAAAGTGTGGAATATCTGCAGGCAAGAATATTTATCTTGATCACTGCAACATAAGAATGTTCCCCTGATTGCCTCTGTGCTCCACTATCCCAATGGCAGGAATTTGTATTCTTCTCAGTGGGAAAAGGCTGGGATATGGTTTCCATTTTTACCATGAACAGGACATCCAGATTAAGGAGGGAAATTTATTTGAGCAGCAGCCCAAATTACACATGATTAGAGGCAAAGTCAAGTGCTCAGAGCTGCCCAGCAGTCCTTGGACTCTGATCTTCCCTCATCTGCTCCTGTTATTCCAGTGCTTCCCTATCTCTGATTCCTCCCAACCTGTGCACCTCCTTTTGTCCCAGCTGTATAAAAGTGGAGCTCATCTGATGATATATTTTGCCTAGTAAACCTATTTTTAGTGTGGGCTATTGGGTACAATGTAAAAATGCAGAGAATGGAGTGAATAAGGCAGGCAAAATGTGATAGAGCATCATCCTGTTTATTCAGTTCCTGCTGGAATTGCCATCTTTGGGTCCCATTAGAAGTTTACCAGTTAATATAGAAAAAGAAATACTAAAAGGAAAGAGGTTGTTAAACCACAGGTTGCTTCGCTCACTGCTTTCTTGTCTTGATCTCCATTTAGCTCTGAAAAAATGTGCTTTTTCTAACTTCTTAGAGATCCTGTTTAATGATCAAATACCTCAGCCAGACCCTTAATTTTTACAAGAGATAAAAGTTGTTTTATACCCAACTGCTTACACATTTAAGCCTCTGAATCCCTCAGCTGGTTTTAATGCCACTCTGACAATGAAAAGGGCTAATTCAAGATCTGTTCTTATGTTTATAGCACCATAAAGAATGCTCAGAGTAAAGACTTCATTTGCATACATCATAAAAATAAACAAAATAATTTGCATAAAAGTCTGTGCATGGAGCAGTGCTTTGGCTGAGTGAGGAGTCTTGGGAAATTCATTTGTAAGATGAGAAAGAGAATGGATGGGAAGAAAATTACTTTCCAGACATAGGAAAGCGTTCATGGAATGGGATGCTCTGCTTCTTCAGGTCGCTAAATCCTTGGATGTTTACAGTTTTGAGGCCGATATGGGGTATAAAGACCCCTGGGAACCCCTTGAGAGGTGTCAGGTGACTGTGGCAGCTTCTCTGGGTTGGAAGTGATGATCAGTCGTTTTCCCAGTGAAGTCCAGCATTCTACTGGTCTAGTCAAAGCTTGGGAGAAATCCCAATGATTGGTTATGAATATTTATCACACATCATTTTCCATCTGTGTCAGCATCCTGCGTTTCTCTGTGCTGTGATTCAATATTGCTGATGTCAGTGGCCTGCACTGGAACTGCACTGATTTATTCTGCAAGGTGAGAATCTGGGACAGTGGCATGATATGGTGCTTGTTAAAGATTTTCTGGAATTTCACACCCACAGCATGAAAAATAACCCTGAAAGCCTCCTCTGATGGTGTTCATCTTGGCCCATGGTTGCACCACTTTTTATTGCCATATCTGCCTTTTTTTCAGAAAATAATGAAATAATTTTACTTTGTGTTTTCATGACTTCTGCTTGGAAGGGTTGTCCTTCTTCGTGCTCTGCTTGGAGAAAATTTGAAGCCAGATGAGTACGAATTTAAAAGGAAAACCAGCTTCCTACAGCTTTTAAAAGTGCTTGACCACTTCCCTTTTTTGGTGGTTTTGAATATACTATTTCAGATCTTCCCAGCTCCCCAAGTCTTTCAGGTAGAATAGTTTGGGTTGGAAGGGACTTTAAAGATCATCCCACTCCAGGCCCTGGAATTCCAGCCCACCTTTCACTATTCCAGGTTGCTCCAAGCTCCATCCAACCTGGCCTTGGACACTTCCAGGGATGGGGCAGCCATCACTCCTCTGGGCAACTTCTTCCAATGCCTTACTACCCACACAATAAAGAATTTATTTCTAATATCCAGTCTGATTTCCTAACTTCCCAACATCCACTCTGATGTCTGTGACTCTTCCCTGTAAAATCATTTTCAGAGGTTTTGCTGCACTCAGAAACAGCCTGAAAGGTGCTGTGCAAATAGTAGAAAAAAAAGGTGTTGAGAGATAAGTGAAGTATCCTAAAGAGTTGTGTGACAGCTTGTGGCTGTCCTGAGGTCTTCACTCATCCAACTAATGAATGTAAATCAAAATTGCTACTGGGATGGAAGAGCCTCAGGAAATATTGGAGTCCTATGCTTGAGTAGTTGTGTCTAAAATGGGTGATTAGCTGTTGCTGTGGGGAAAATGGCTCAATACACGTCAGGATTTCACAGCTCTCTCTCATCCTGCCTAATGTAAAGGAAAGTTAATGGATCCAGGAGTTGCTGGAGCACATAGAACTTATCCATGGAACCTACTGACAAGGCAGCCCACGAGGAATCCAGGTCTAGTGCTTGCCTGTCCACCAGGACACTGCCACCACAGCCAGGGCATCCCTGTGGAATCAGGGGAGGGAAAACTGCTGCCTGCATCATCATTAGCTGAAAATGTCCACCCGCATTTCACAGGCTTAATTAATAATAAAGTCTGTGTTTGCCTTGTCACATTTCAGTGGTTGCAGAAGACTGTGTGTTATTAGAAATCCCACAGAAAGCAATTTGCAAGGTTTCAAGTTTCTACTTGTCTTGGCCCAAATCTTCATGCAAAGACCCCTCCTTGCCACCCCTTGCCTTGCAATCTAAATGACAAGGAATGTGCCACACTTCATAGGCTGGGAGCATGCAATGTCAGCTCCTCACAGGCACAGGAACAGCCTCATTTCAACAGAGAAGTAAAAAATACAAGGCTTGGCATCCAGTTTTTAACCCATTAGTACAAACCAGTTTGATTTTGGCTGCAGCAGCTGTGATTGCTCTTTTTAAAACTGGAGGAGCATTTAAAAATAATGAGATGTTGTCACCTGCTTCTGCTCCCCACCATCAAATGGGTTTGGGTCCCAGGTCCCCCAAAACAGACCAAGTCCAGGCTCTGGATCTCTGGGCTCCTTGCCTGACCTGTGTTTTTTTCCTTCTTTGAACTCCTGAGATCTTGATGCTGTTAAGAGGAATCTCCACAAAGAATAAGGTGAAAACCAAAAGGGGTGGAAACAGGGGAGGCTGCAAAGGGCACTTCTGTTTTGTGGGCTCTGTGGATTTTTGAGGCTTGGGAAAAATTTCAAGCCATGCATATCAAAATTTTCATAGAATCATAGAACTTTTGAGGCTGGAAAAGACCTTGAAATCAACACGTCCAACAGTCAGCCCAGCATCATCACCATGTTCACCCCTAACCCATGGCCTCCTCAAGTGCCACATTCAGGCTTTATGAATACTTCCAGGGATTGTGAATCTACATTTCCCTGGGCAGTCTATTCTAGGTTTACAAACCCTGCCAGGAAGAAATTTTTCCTAATATCCAACACAACCCTCTCCTGATGTAACTTGAGGCCATTTCCTCTCATCCTGCCCCTTGTTACCTACAAGAGGAGCCTTGGTTCCCTCAATGGCACATACACGATCCTGTTACACAGTCCATAAATTTTAGGAAATCGAAATGTTGTGCACATTTTAGATATATTTTGGCCAGGTGTGGTATTTTTCAGCTCTAAAGCAGAATCCCCTGCAGCTGATGGCCAGCAGGGTGGCACGATGAGAAGGGCAGGAGGTTTAGGTGTGACACCAGGCAGTAATTTATCCCATATTGCACAGCAGGGCAGGAGCAGCTAATGAAGTGCTACCCAAGTAAATACTCGTTTGTGCAGCCCCGATTAAACCTTTGGAAGCGTTTCCAGCGGCGCTAATGAATCTCATTATTACAAATTGCCACGCAGAGCCAGGTGCACGGGGAGACTTTGCCATCAAATCCTGCAGCCCAAACTTTGCCTGGACAGGGCTCACAGCACAGAGGGAGGATTCCCTGGCACAAGCAGCATCCCTCCCTCCTCTGCTCTCTGCCTGTCAGCCTTATTGTTTCCAGCCTCCAATCTTCCTTTCTTCCTTTCCAACCTCACTTTTACCATCAATGCTCACATTGTCCTCCCTCCAGGATTAGTTCTTTAATTATATTTTTAACTCTTCTTTATTTTTATTTAATTATTTCTCTTTATTTCTTTTTTCTCTTTTTTTCTGAGCAACCTGGTCCAGTAGAAGGTGTCCCTGCCCATGGCAGGGGTTGAACTAGATGATTGTAAGATCCTTTCCAATCCAAACCATTCTATGATTCCATGATGTCTATTTTTAATTTTTTTCTCCCCCTCCTTCTCCATTTCTGCTTAACCATACCACAGAATCAGAAAACAGGAATATCCAGAATAATGGAGATCATTCTTTGTCCAGTTCTCCTGGCTTTTTTCCTAGAGATAATGCAGGAACAATCAAGCCAAATAAGATCAGTGTATGAGGTTTCTATCACTTTTTTTTTTTTCCCTCTTCTTCACCTTATTAATATTGCAGCTGTCGTACTCTATAATCTCATGCATTAGCTTCACCCAGGCACGCAGCTCTGTGTTGATTCGTTTATTTTAATCAAAGTTTTGTCTCCTGATATTTTTCCCTGTCCAGGCTGGAACAGAGAAAATGAAATTTCAATAGAAAACACACACACAAATCATTAATATTTGACCTCTGAAAAGAACTCATTTATTAAACATTTTTTTCATCCCTTCAGGGTATTCAGAGACATAGTTTCTTTGTGTGTTATTCTGACAGTAATACTGGAGCATTTCCCTTGGGCTTCACCAAGTGATCTCAAGTGTGCACTAATAGCCCCTTGCCTTTGGCTTTTATGAGTATAACACACACTTAGTCACAGGATCCCCTTTGGGTGATGTGATTTTTTAATTTTTTTTTAGGTATGAAGATTTTGTCTTTATTTATTTATTTATATATTTTAATTTTGGGGGGGTTTTGAGGTTT
>VXBI01001038.1:132983-160106 GCA_013397375.1 Toxostoma redivivum
AGGAAAGGAAAGGAAAGGAAAGGAAAGGAAAGGAAAGAAGACATAATTCAGTTTAGCTTTAGTTGTCACTTTTTTTTTATCCCGGACATATGATTTCACCCCAAAATGCAAAGCACAGCAGATCCTCATTCATGTTCCTTTTTACTTTTTTCAGCAAGGCTGAAATTCAGAGGCAATCATCTGACCTTAAAAGTGTTGTTGTGTTCTGCCAATCTCAGCGCTGTGTTTTCAGTAAAACTCCCAGGTACTGAAAGCAGAGCCCTGTAGCACTGACAGTCTCTCTCAATTTACTTAACCTTCCACAGTCCTCCAGGAGTTTGGGCTCCAACAAGAGCATTTTTAAGGTACAAAATTTTGCTTTCTAGTTCACTGAACACTCAGAGAGCCGTTTGTTGACATTATCTGCCCTGTATCTTCAGGGGAGACAGAGTTATAAGTGGAGAGGTTTGTGAAATTCACTTCCAAAAGCCAGGGAAACAAACAAGAAGAGAGATAAAACATTCCTGACAGAACTAAGTTCAATATTACAAAACAGAGAGGGAAAAAAACCCAGAGAAAATGAATGCATGGTGGGATTTAAAACTAGAATTTAATCAATTAGTTTCTCCAATACTTGCATATTCTTTATGGAAAGTTCAATTATGTTGAGATTATTAATTTGTTAAATGATTAATATAGGATTATATTAGAGCAGACAGATTCCTCATTACAAATTTCTTGGTTTATCTCATCTCTGCAAACTACAGTGACAAATCTTGGAATATCTAAATTCTGTTCTTCCTAAAGGAAAGGGAAGTTTTATATTCTTCTAGAAAAACATGCAATATTTGTTTGAAAGCACACTTGGATACTGGGACTACAATTTGGACACTGGAATTTCGTTTTCCATTGTTGAAAGATGCCACTTATGCCCAGTGAATCTTGGGAAAAATTCTTTACTTTTGTCTTGTTCAAATATTTTCTGTGCAAATTGAATAGGCAATTAATCTGATTCACTGTGTTTGCTCCTTAATTGTACTGTAATTTCTTTGGGGGAGGTGTGACAAGATGACACTGTGTTAAGAAAAAAAATTAGGTAAATTCATGTTAGACTTAGCTAGCATACAAAACTAAAATCAAAAAAAATCTAAGTGTTTTTCCTCCTCTTTTTTTTGACAGCAGAATAGCATAAGTGATGGAATTGTAATTGCTATTTGGTTTAGTCTAATTAGGCCTCAAAAATCTTATGGTAAATTGTGATCTGAACTAAGTCAGACAAAATGCTGAGAGAATTTTTGCCAACCAAAATTCAGCCCAACTTCTTTAACAAATGATGGTCTATAGATTGACTGCCTCTTGACTGAAATCCATGGCTAGGCTTTCCAGGAACACTCCATGAGTTTCCACTTCCCACATTGCCACAGAGTCATTTTAGTGTCAGGATTTCCCCTGTCAGAAATGACCATCTCTTGATGTCTCGAGAGCTGAGAAAGTGAAAGGTAAAAGCATTATCAGCATTATCATATTGCAACCAAAATGCAAGAAAAATCTGAGACACCATGTGGGTGATGCCAAAGCTTTGTCTTTAGGGCCACACATTTTCCTGAGCTTGGTTTGGGATTTGGGAACCACAGTTTTTAATGCAGGGAGTCTTAAGTAACTTTAGCAACCCTTCTAAGGAATCTTCTGCATCTTAAATTGTGCTGTTTTGCAGAGGAATTTGAGAAAATTTTGGGTAAGAGAAGTAGCCCTTTCTCTGGTGTAGGAGAACTCACTCACATTTGGCCAGTTCAAAGGAGAAAATTCAAGGACAAAGAGGAGAAAATCTTAAGGCAATCTTAACCTAAATATTGAAAGCAGTGGGGAAAACATTCTTGTGGTTCAGTCCATTTTTCACTGGCCCATACTGGTGTAGATTCCCATTTTCATGATCTGATCTATTTCCTATGTAGAATTATAGAATAGCTTAGGTTGGAAAAGACTCTGAACATCTTGAGTCCAACAATTAACCCAGCACTGCCAGGTCCACCACTAAACCCTGTCCTCAGGTGCCACATCTACACATCTTTTAAATCTCTGCAGGCATGGGGACTCCAACACTTCCCTGGGCTGCCTGAGGCAATGCTTGATAACCACTTTTGTGAAGGAATTATTCCTTGTACTCAATCTAAATTTCTCCTGGCACAACTTGAAACCATTTCTGTCTTGTTGCCTGTTATTTGGGAGGAGAGACTGACCCCCACCTGGCTACACCCTCCTGTCAGGGAGTTGTAGAGAGTGAGAAGCCCCATCCTGAGCCTCCTTTTCTCCAGGCTGAGCCTCCCCAGCTCTCTCAGCCACTCCTGGTGCTCCAGACCCTTCCCCAGCTTCATTGCCCTTCCCTGGACATGCTCCAGCCCCTCAAAATGTTTCTTATCATGAGAGGCCCAAATCTGTCTCCAGGTTTCAAGGTGTGCCCTCACCTCAGTGCCCAGCACACAGAGACAATCCCTGCCCTGGTCCTGCTGGCCACACTATTGCTGATCCAAGCCATCATATCCATTTGAAGAATTACTTCACTTTCCATGCACTTTAATGTCTTAAAAACTGGCCAAATTCATCAGTGATCTATGTATTTAAGCTGCCTTCATTAACAGGAAAAAAAAATAAAAAAAGGAAGGAATAAATGTAATCACCATTGAGTGGATTATTTTCAGCCTCTAATATGGCATTGATTTAAGCCTCACAATGAAAATAGAAGCGAAGAAACACAAATGAATTTGCTTACATAAAATCCGCTTATTAATAGTGATAAGCAAGGCCTGAGAGAAACATTTCTGCAATTCCTCTTCTCTGATCCCTTCCTGCCTGGCTAGGCAGGACACCTTGGAAGAGACTGCCAGAGCCTGTCACTGGGGGCTGGCAGGAAAAGGGTGGGCATGTTATGGGAGGCAGGTGCACCTGTCCCACCCCAGGTCTGAGCCCTGCCTGGCTCACAGCAGAGCGGGGAAAAGGAATCCCCAGGGCCTGGATCATTTTCTGTCCTGATGCTGGGACTTCCAGCAGTGCTGGGGGATGAAGCTTGTCATCCTCTCTGTTGTCCCACACACCAAGCTGACCTCTGGCACTCTGCTGATTTCACCTATTGCATGGCAACCACTTCAGCTCCAATCCTTTATGAAAGGACTGATGGAATTTGTTAAAGGACTGATGGTATTTGTACCATGCCTAGTACTCCAGACCCTTTTTTAAGTGCTGCCATAAGCATGATTACAGTATTTATTGTAAATGTGCATTATATTATGTGTTTTACGAGGCTTCTACACATCCATGGTCTTTAAAACATGGATTCCAGCTACAATTCCACCTATGCCAAAACAGCACAAGAATTATTACGCTGCAATACAAAAAAAAATTTAAAAATTAAATAACACTTTATTATATGCAGATGAAGTCACAAGAGATTTTCTTTATTTGGCTGCATATGTTTTCACTATAATTTCCCCATCATCTGTCTTTCAGGGATCATATTCAGATTATCTGTGCAAGGATTAAAAACCTTGCTAGGGGTATGCAGGCAATGCATGGAGTGGAAAGCAGAAGCTTTTAATTCATGGGCTGTTCCATATTGGAATTACTAGACCAGACACTAGAAACTATAGGTCAAAATCATGTAGTGCTGTATTATCTGTATTTTTCTGTGTAATCTGTTTTTAGAGACCAACATCCATTTGCTAAATCAGCCATAAAAATATTTATTTTTATGATAACATTCAAGAGTTTTTAGATAAGGAAATTAAGCTGATGGGATGCATGTAAAAAATCAGTGAACTCTTTGATATATTATCACTTGGAAAGTGAATATCTAATTTGTAAAAGCTGGAGATTACCGAAAACACTTAGAAGTGGATAAAGCACTGGTTTAAGGGGAGATGCTGAGATATGATCAGAAGCTCCTGGATTTGAATTGGCAGTGCAAACTGGGACTGATCTTGTTCAGGATTTTCACATGTTATTCTAGCCTGGTGCTCAGTCAGGAGATATTGGGAGCTCAGGGGAAGAACAGGATATCACAGAGAATACTTTTACCCCTGCTAGTGAAGCTGCAAATACATTTCCTAGCAGAAAGTACCAAGTTATTCACTTAGGGACTAATAATTTTCAGTGTAAAATGGTATCATATCAGCTGAAATTGAAAAAGAAAAGAGTTTGTGCGTTCCAGAGTGAGAATAAATTATTAATGTACAGGTTCCTGAAAAGACATATGTGGCCATAAGTTGTGTTAGATGAGATATTTCTGGTGCTAAGAGGGACTATTGCCACTGTACCAGATACTGTGGGGACCTCAATGTGAGGCCTGTGGGTCATTCTGAGCAAAATAATGCATTCAGGCAAGAGCAGAGGTGACATGATGGGGAGAGGGGGGTGTCACCTGAATAAAGACATTTTTACCTGCTGCAATCTGCAGCTCAGGGCTGAAATGTGCTGGCTGGCTCTGTGTGGGATAGCTCAGACAATGCAAACACTGGGAGTGCACCGATAAAGTTCCAGCATGGAAATTCAGCTGTGTACCTCCCAAATGACCAAACCCAGAGCTCCTGCACCTGACACTTCAGTGAAGTCACTCAGAGCTGAGTTTGTCTCTGTATGACACGACAGGAGAGCTAATGAAGGGCTGAGGGGAGTGTTTATCCCTCAGATCACTAACACTGGAAGAACAAACACTTATACCCTACCCATGAGTGAATTCATGCTAAATTTGCATTGAGACTGTTCAGGGAAGACAATCTGACTCAGGTTTAGAGTTACAGTGGTCAGGGCACCAATACAGGTGCCTGATTCAGTGTGTGCTCCTAAAAAAATCATGGTAATGAGCATATTTCAAGAAAAGTTTTGCAGCCTCCTCTCTGCAGTTCTTAATTCAGGGCTCTACACTGCTCCTGTGGCAGTGCTCCCCATATCACAGAATCATAGAATCATTAAGGCTGGAAAAAGCCTCCAAGATCATAAAGCCCAACCTTTAACTTAGTTTTAGTGGTACCTGGGACCAGTTGTGGAAGTATTTCTTACCACTTTCACTCCTTTATATGCCTTTAAAGTAATAATATTGCATTATTTTAAGTGCAGTGAAATAGCCCAGTATGATTACATGGCACACCTCTCTTCAAGAGGAGGAGATTGTACCTAAAAATTTAGAAAAGAACCTTCTTCTTCTTCTTCTTCTTCTTCTTAATATTTTAGTTTTAACTGTTCACAGCTCCTGAGAATTGTGAATCTGTTCTGCCACCAGCTGTTCTCAAACCAGCCTAGAGAAAACACAGCTCATATCCATGAGCTCTGGATTGTGTTTGGTTTGTTTCTTCGCCTGATCCAAACTCAGCACTTTTAGTAAAAGGATCAGACACCTTTTTCTTCTTTGCATAATTTGTTCCTTTGGAAATTCATCTCACTTTCTGGGCTGTCATATCTGTGTTGGTTTTGTTTAGGACACTTGTCTCTCTGCTTTCCCAACTCCCTTGTACTCAGATTATTTTCAGATTTCAGTGCCTCTCACCTGTGCATTGGATTCCATGGGTACTGCTTCAAAGAAGGCCATTTGTTTATTTAATGATGCAATTACAAAGGGATCTTGTTTATTACATTAGTGCACATTTCCACATCAGACTTGTCTCCAGGAGAATTGGGATCATTTGTCTCATTTGGGTCCAGTAACTTTACACCCCAATTATTCTGTGCAGTTGCATAAGTAACATTGCCAGGATCTCTATTAGATGGGGACACCAGGTGACTTAAGGAAATTTAATACCCTGGCATTTTCAGCTGCACAGTACTTGGTCCTGTTATTAATCAAGGCTCCAGAGTCTTATTCATCTCCTGATTAAAGATTTCAGCAGAAGGGAATCATGCAAGCTTTAAGTACAGTATTTTTAATTAGGGACAAGTTCAGGGTATCACTGTGCATTGCTTCTTCAGTAGGTGTAATTAAAGAGCTGATCTGTAGCGAGCCCACTTGGAAAAATACCTGTCTTTAAATCCTAGCAGCCTGCTTTGAAAAAGAAAAAAAAAGCAGACCAAAAGAATTGGGACAATAAATCTGTCCCTCAAAAATACAGATGGGAAATTTCCTGTGGTTATTGTGACCGTCTTAAGGCTAAATATCTTCAAGGAAGGCAGGTCCAGACACAGGACACAGTATGCAAAGCACACTCAGCCTTCACATATGCTAGAAGAGAGTGGAGAGTCACTTCAGTTTAAAAAACCGTTTATGAATTATCTGTAAAAAGCATCAGGATAGGCTGTAACTAATTTACACCATCCAAATATGATTTGCCTGCTTTAAACTAATTCATCTGGGCTCCTAGTGGGAAAAGAAAGACTCCTTCAATAAGGAATTCATCCTACCCTGTGATAAGTGTTTGAGATTGGTTATCACTGCAGACTGTGATGCAGCACACAGGCTATAGAAACTCAGGAAAGAAATTTGTTCCACCTGCCATCAGAAACCCCTCTGGCTTGCATATATTTATAATTTCTGCAGTGGCTGCTGCAGCTTTCTTAAGGGTGATGCTTTTGTCAGCTTTCCACCCTCTCTTCACAAGCTTCTTCCACTGCAACAGAAAAACAACAACCTCTTCAAGATGAGCCACGTTGGGTTTGTAAAGCTTCCATGGTCATGGAACACAGCTGCCAATGAAGGGTGTGTGACACAGGACTGAGATGGAAAATTTTCCCAAAGGGATATAGATTTCAGCTGAGATAATGTATTTAAAAATTACTATGCCATTATTATGGGAAGCACAAGCACCAAACCCAAAATAAAGTTATTTTGCTAACTTATCTTCTGTTTCTTACTAAAGATTCATTTGCCATAATCTGTTTAGAGCTGGCTTTGAGTTTTAGGAACCATCAGGGAGTTTTGAGTCCTTCCCAATTCTTAGTTCAAAGGTTCTCCACTGCTAGAGGATATACAAGTTTAATCTAATCTTGCAGTCAGGTTAGAGCAGCTGAAAAAGCCTCCACACCTCAACTTCCAATTAACACCTTTCAGATGAGCTGCTGTGAATGAACACTCGCTGTTCCTGGGTTATTCCAGCAGGAAGAGTAGCAGGGACAGCATCTTGGCTGAGGAGGCACCAAGCAAGGACCCAAGGAATGATAAACTCCCAAAATTTTTATGAAAAGAAGGTATCTAACCTCAAATATAACTGCTTTCAGTGGATGTTCATGGGGTAGCTGAGAGGTCTGAAGCTGCTGGCTCATGGATTTTTGCTGGAGAACACCAGACTGACTCTGTTGGATACACTCTGGGTGTGAATCCACATCATGGAAAATCTTATCTGGGAATTCACCACTGCTTTTGTTGCAGTTGTTATTTGCAGTCAGTCATTGGAGGTAAAATTAATACATCCATGAGCTTCAAGAAAAAAGGAAATGGTATTTTTTTTTCCATTAAAGAGCTCATGAGGCTCTGAAATTTGTGACTTGAATGACTAATAATGAATTTTAAATGCTGCATCAGTGCAATGTAATGTACTGATTGTCTAAAGGCATTGATCAGGTTAAAATCTGTTCATGTTGGCTGGAGTAGCCTGCCCTTACAGACTGTAGGTCCGCTAGGGGTTGTATTAAGTTTCTATTAATTTTCTGTAAAAGCAAGTACCATGTGAAGATAGCCTGAACTGTTTTACTGAATAATTCAACAGAAGCATGATGTCCCATTGAAATTTGATCATTGGCTGATGATTTCATAGAATCACAGAATAATTAAGGTTGGAAAAGACTTTTAAGATCATTAATCCAACTACCAACCCAGCACCACCACCATATTCACCATTAAACCGTGTCCTCAAAAGCCACATACACACATTTTTTGAACACTTCCAGGGATGGTGATTCCACTACATTTTAATTCAGATTTAATCTTTAGGGCTGCAGGATCATAGTCTGATTTTCTGTCCTCATCAATGGCAAAAGGGGCTGTGCTGGAAGGCTAGAGGATACACTGAGTGTTACTGCAGACATGGAAGACACAGTCACAGGCACAAACCAGCTTAATTTCCTTGAGAAAATTGTCCTTGCTGGAAAATAATAATTTAATTCAGTGCCCTCTTTCCTTTTTTTTTTTTTATTTTTCAATTATAAAAAGGTATGTAATTAAAATGAACTAAATTTTTAAACAAAATCCAATGGCACATTAAGGTAAAGGGAAAAACAGTTACCTCACTAGGAAGAGTGCCTTCAATGGCAATCATTCCTTTTCAATTAACCAAAATTACCTTAGGGAATTAGGATGACAGCTGCAGAAAATAAAACGAGAATGAGAATGTACTGAGGGAGTACAGTAAGACCTCAGGACCTGCCTCAAATTTGGTTGATTTGGGTGGGGTTTCTGCACAGACCATGCATGAACATGTTTTGAAAAAGTTTGCTCTCTTCATAATTTCAGTGGGGAGAACAGCAGGGACAGATGTGTGATGGTACATCCCTGACATCACTTTCCCTAGCTCAGGCATCTCCTTAACCATGCTAACCATGTGCTTAACACTCTTTGATGGAAATATACTTTTTTTTTTCCCCATTATTTTTCCACTCCATCCTGCAACCATCTCTAGTGGAAGGTGTCACTGCCCTTGGCAAGAGGGTTAGAACTAGATGGTCTTTTAAGGTCTGTTTATCCCAAACCGTTCTATGATTCTGTGCTTTTACTCATATTTTGCAACCATGAAGACATTAACATCTACTCCTTTGTAGGAATAATTTCCACAGTCTGCATTCATATGACAGGGAAAAAATATTTTAAAATCTTCATTGTGTTGCAGAGTTGCCATATGATACTTTGATGTGAATGTCTGGTTTTCTTGTACAAATTATCTGAGTGGGGGAAAAATAAACCACAAAAAAAATAAAAAAACCCTCCCTCAAATCCCATCAACACCAGCAGGTTAAAGGAGAGGATTCTGCCCCTCTGCTGTGTTCTGGTGAGACCCCACCTGCAGAGCTGTCCCAGCCCTGGGGCACAGCACAGGAAGGACGTGGAGCTGCTGGAAAGAGTCCAGAGGAGGCACCAAAAGGATCAGAGGGATGGAGCAGCCCCCCTGCAAGGAAAGGCTGAGAGAATTGGGATTGTTCAGCCTGGAAAAGAGAAGGATTTAGGGAGATTTAATTGCAGCCTATCATTACCTGAAGGAGATGACAAGAAAGATGGAGAGGGACTATTTACAAAGGCTTGGAGTGACAGGACAAGGGGGAATAGCTTCAAACTGACAGAGAGTAAGTTTAGCTTAGATTTTAAAACAAAAAGTCTTTACTTTGAGGGTGAGGAGGCCCTGGCACAGGTTGCCTAGAGAAGCTGTGGCTGCCCCATCCCTGGAAGTGTCCAAGGCCAGGTTGGATGGAGTTCTGAGTAACCTGGGACAGTGGAAGGTGTCCCTGCCCATGGCAGGGGTTGAAATGAGATGATCTTTAAGGTCTTTTACAGCCCAAGCCATTCTATGATTCTGTGATCAGCACCACCTTCAATTCATCTAAAAAAATATGAAAAGGGGCTGGTCCTCACATTTATATGGGGGTATAAAAGGTATTGGGGGAAATCAGCCAGCACCCCTCCTTGCTGAGGCATCAGAAGAGGAATAACAAAGGGCTGTACATGATGGAGTTTCTGTCTGTGAACCATCAAGGTTATTCCCTAGAGACCTGGAGTTTCCTACACCTGCTCATAGGTGCATGCCCAAATTTTACTCATTTTACCCTCGGATAACATGGCCAAGTCCATTATCCTGGTGCAGGAATGGGAGCTAGGCCATGGGTGTTACTAGGGTTTCCTCATGATATAAAGGCAGGAGGAAATATCAGCGCAGAATGAGAAGGAGAGAGAAGTAAGTGATCCTGAGGACAACAATGAGGTGAAATGTAATATTCCACATCATGTATTGGGGATGAATATTAAAGAAAATGATCCTACTATCATGTAATTTAGCCCTTATTATGAGAGACAGCAAGAGGGATATGAGCCAAGGATTAGGATGCTGAAGAGCTGAATTCCAGTCTTGGCTCTGCAAATGGCTTGATGTATGCCCTTAGGCAAATTCTCTACCTTCTCTCTTACAGCTTCTCTTTCTGCATTAACAGGATAATAATATTTAGATGAGCTTTGCAAGGACTAATTAGTTAATGATTATAAAGTGCCTGAATATGTAAAGTGCAATGCAAGTGCAAGGGATTATTATCATCTTTGAAATAATGAAGAATGTTTATTAGTTAGGTATTGTGATTATTTCTTTTAAACCTCTTTATTGCTAAGTGTATAAGAGGCTGTCAGCCATAAAGTGGGTTTTACAAAGGGATTTAAAAGGAGGGGGGATGGTGTGGAGGAATGGTTTGGAGGCACAGATGTAGTTTTAACAGGGAGTTTTAACACTGTTATCATGCCAGTTCCTACCTTAATATGACAGCTGGTAGCCCAGCTTGGAGAGCAGTGAACATCAGCATTTGCAGCCTCTGGATGCTGTTTTGTTTTGCCACGTGTTCTGTGACCTTGCACTGGCTGCTTTTTGGGTACCACTGCTTTTAACTGTGCTGTGCTCTTCTTGCTGCTCTCTGCAATCAGTTAAGGGTTCTCTGTAATGAGAGGAAGGAGGGGTGGCAAAGCAAAACAATCTGTTGGGTCAAGATTTTGAAGTCCATGTCTGTCTGGGAGCTGGGTAGGAATGCACTGACAGAATCACAGAACAATTCCATTTGTGGCATCTGCAGAAAGCATTGTCCAGGCCTCTTCTCAAAGTAGGGTCAGCTAGAGCAGGTTTCTCGGGCTGTTGAAATATATTGGAGATATTCATACCTTCAGCTGAGGTTTGAATATCTCCAGGGATGGAGACTCCTCTGTCTCTCTGGGTAAGCTGTTCCCATGTTTGATCACCTTCATGAAACAAGAAGAATGTTAAATCCTGTGTTTAAATTAAATTTCTTCTATTTTAATCTGTGCCTGTTGCCTCTTGTTCTCTTACCTGGCACCCTTTAGGGCTTCCCTTCAGATACTAGTACACATGGATAAAATACACCTGAGACTTTTCTAGGCTGAAAAATCCCAGCTCTCAGCCCATGCTGGTGTGTGAGACTATTCCTCCCCAGGTGTAGGACTACAGACTTGGGACACACAAATCCAGAATTGTGAATGAAAGGGTGTCTTCGTTTTCCACATTGTTTAACTCTTGGTTTGGATTTGACAGGTGATGATTTTTTTTCCAGGGGAATGAATAAGATTGGTTGATAATTCAGGCTGAAAGGGAGCATCAGCTCTGCAGTTCAAACTCTAACTAAAAACCTGCTGCCTCTGCCCCCTGAGTCCTACCTTTGTGCATTGGAGCCTGTCAGGAATTTTCTTCATAGCCAGACTTGTGTTATGATATTTCTGATTGGTTTTTTGAGTGTTGGGATGTCCCATTCCCACCATTCTTGTGCTTGGAGGATGCTGTCTTTAAAACTCTGATAAATTTTCTGAACTCCATTCCCCTCCAGAGTAGCTTTACATGGGATCCACTGACTGGTCCCTTCAGCAAATC
This sequence comes from Toxostoma redivivum, assembly GCA_013397375.1. Taxonomy (NCBI): domain Eukaryota; kingdom Metazoa; phylum Chordata; class Aves; order Passeriformes; family Mimidae; genus Toxostoma; species Toxostoma redivivum. The sequence goes on from VXBI01001038.1 coordinate 144,500, forward strand.
AAAACGTGTTCTCTTAAAGTCTGGGCTCCTCTTTATCCTTTCAGGATCTTAAGCTACACTAATTAAGGCAGCCAAGACTTCCTATGATCATTACCTGTTTGCTTCATCCAGGTAAGTCCACCTGCACCACACCGGCAGCTAAAATTGGGCTAAAAGCTGCCCATTGAGCTGTCTGGACACTTTGAATCTACAAACCTGCTTCCAGAGTGTTTAGGAAAAAGCTAATTTATGGTAGTTTTCTTTACTGGATCCTTTAGTAGGAGTGACAGCCTAAGTTCCACACAGCATCACATTGAGGAGATTTATTCTCACCAGCCCAGGATCTGTGCAGCTCTTTCCACTGCATGGTGCAGACGTGTTCTACATTTTCCCTGGCATCCTAATCCTGCTTGAGCACGTTGCTGTCAAAGCCCCTAAAAGTATGTTAATGCTTAACCTGTAAAAGCTCTGCTAATCTTTCTCCTGCCCTCCCACTATCCCAAACAGAAAACTGCTGACAAGTCTCAGGATGAGATAAACTGGCTCATGAGGGTGACGAGATGGAAAGAGACTTAAGCTGACAGGCTTGATCTCCTCTTGCCACCCTTTTCCTGCAGATAGCCCCTCAGAGCTGCCCAAACTGCACGTGGAACAACTTTTACATGACAGCACTGCTGTATCCCTCCCATGAGCTTCTTAGGGAAGAAACTGGATTAACTCCCATTTCTCTGAACTTCTCTTCTGGCAGTGCAGCCCATCCCTGTGCTCCTGCTGTCAGATGGTGACAGTGTGATCTACAGGCAGCTTCTGAAGGGAAGACTAAGCTTATAAGTGCCTTAAAATTTCACATGGAGATGGGTTTTCCATTGTAATAAGAGCTGACGGTACCTTTTTGTAATCAAAATGCAAACTCCCTTCCACTGCTCAGTGCTCAGGAGCACAATTGAGAGTGACAGAATTCATTACACAACGGAGACAGATGGAGTACTTTAAAAAGAACCATACATCAAGAGCGGAGGTCTGTGAGTGTGTAGATAGTGGGCAAAAAAAGCTTAAAAACTTCAATCCCCTCCATACTGCTGAAAATTACCAATCTTCTTATCTTGGCAAAACCTTATTATGCAAATAGTTGTCAAGTGGAACACTCAAATTGGCAAAATTGCTTTATTGTAGTACTTTTTACACTCCTTCCAAGAAAAGTCTGTTTTGCTGGTGTGATAAGTAAATGATTGATTACCCGTGCTGGTCTGGAATAGCAGAGTGGAAAATGATGTAGTAACACCGTCAGTGGCACAAACTCCATTTGAAAAGGAAACACTACCATTTTGAGAGGAGTGCACCACTTAAAAATTGCCAAGTCAGTACCTCTTCCTTCTCCCACTTAACCTGAAAAAAAGTGAGTAAACGGATTTTTTTCAGACACCAAATGATTCAATCCTTTTTCCTGAACCATTGTGAACTTTGGTTGTTTTTAAACAAAATATAGAACTTTCCAGGAGTTCTTCCCTTCCAGAAATAGTAGAGATTTTAGGGTTTTTCCTTCCTCTCAACAGTTTTTCTCTGTGTACAGCATAGGATACTTCAGTCTCTCAGTTGTGGACTCAGCTGTGATGAAATGTGTTCATTACTTTGACATAAAGAGAATTATTGCATTGGATTTAAGGCAAGAACTGGAAAGGGCTAATGGAGCAGAACTGCAAACTCCCTCTCTTCAGAAGTGTTCAGCTCTTCTCTCCAGAGCTGGTTGAACCCAGTTGTTGGATTGTGGGCACAATATTGCCAGGTACACTGTGGTCAGATTTAGTCAGCACTTGGCTTCGTACTGAATAATAAATGGCATTGGGGAAGAACCAGATGAAACACAAAACTATTTGATATGGTTATGGCATTGTCAAAGTGATTCTGTATCATTAAATCATGGAATGGTTTGGGTTGGAGAGGACTTTTGAAGATAATCTAGCTCAGTCTCCTTGACATGGACAGGGACAAATTCCACTAGACCAGGTTTCTAAAATCCCCATCCAATGAGGCCTTGAACACTTCTAGGGGATGGGATATCCACAATTTCTTTGGACAGCCCGTTCCTGTGTCTTGCTACTCTCAGTGCAAAAAAGTTTATTCTTTATGTCAGAGCTAAATGCACCCCCATTTAATTTAAAACCATTGTCCCTTGTATCACTACAGTGACACCAAAAGTCTGTCCCCATCTTTCTCTAAGTCCCCTTTAGGCACTGGAAGGCTCCAAAAAGCCAAAGGCACTCCTTGTCCTGCTGCCCACACTGCTTTTGTTGCAGCCCTTGTCATGGGTGGAGTAGGGGATTCAAAGTTTAATAAAGAAGTTCTGAGGCTGTCAGGAGGTGATAAAAAGACCCCCCTGGCTTTCAAAACCCTTCTCAGAGAGAGGAGTTTAGGGACAGCCTCAACAGTTTAAGTTTTGAAACTTTGTCCTGCAAGTTGTAATGATGATAAATCAGCTATATTTATGAAAGATGATTTATTTATTAAGACAAATGAACAGACTGAAGATCTGAATTGGAATTACTGCACAGTATAAAAGCTAAAAACAATAATTGATTTTAGCATCAATTATAACATCAAAGGGCAAAGTGCACTATATTAAAGGAATAACATTAAAGTAATCATATATTAAAACTAAAAGAACATTAAGGAGAGGGTGATGTATGTCACCACTCCCACTTCATTTTTGGGGTACTTCTCCCTCTTCCTCTCAATCCCTGGGAAGCAACCATGAAGAGTTGTCCCAGGGAAAAGCTCCATGTACTTTGAGGTGTATATGGAAGAATTTGACTGTATGGAAGATATTCTGGATTTATAATATAACAAAGCTGCCAGTCAGATTCCTTCAGGGCAGTTTAACAGCTTATCTGTCAAACCCCACCTCAAAGGGACAGATGTGTGTTTGAAAATAATCAGCCAGAGTGGCTTTTTAACAGAATCAGCACCAAAAACTCCCCACTGGTGCCTCAGGTAACTCACCACAGACAGCTTTTACTGTTTGTATCTCCTCACTGGGTTCCAAGCCAAGCAGGTAAGGTTTATCAGGGTGAGGCATCCTGCCACACCCACAATACCACTGACTCTGGGCTGCAACTTCACCCTGCTGGGTCCTGGCCACCTTTCCACTCACCAGTATCCCCAAATCCTTCTCTGCTCTCAAACTTTCATCCCCAGTCTCGTGATACTGGGGATCGTTCAACCCAGGTGCAGAAGTTGTCCGTGGCTTTGTCGAAGTTTGCATGGATTCCCTCCTTATCTATCTATCTATCTATCTATCTATCTATCTATCTATCTATCTATCTATCTATCTAATTTATTTATCTATTTCATTTATCTATTTTATTTATTTATTTATTTATTTATTTATCTATTTATTTATTTATTTATAGTAGGTGACAATTCTTGGAAAATCATGTGGTGGTGCTGTCAAACAAAGCTTTCTACAGGAGCAGATGGGAAATGCTGATGATGCATTTACAGGCTCTGGCCCTTCCAGGGCTGTAAGGATTCCTGGTTTTGGTTTTGGGAACAGTCTGGAGTGCAGATCACTGGAGTTTGCAGCCAGTTCTGGAGCACCTTCCTTGGCTCCAACTGTTTAGTGAACAACAGTTCACAAAATCGCCAAATCTCCCCAAAAAACGGGCCTATGTCTCTCCTTACCTCCCACCTCAGCTGCTGCAGGTGACACTAAAATGAATGTGAAAGAAACCACACCATTCTTTCTCAGAGCAGGGAATGGAATAGCAATTGAAAAATGTGCCTGTGTGTTGATACTTGACAAGCTTTTTAGAGGACAAGTGGTGATCATTTCCAGGCACATGGAAGTACTCTAGAACTTAATAGACATAATTTAGATATTTTCTTCAAAAACTACATAGACCATAAAGAACTTTTAAGCTTCACAAAGACGCCTTGTTGTACCCTAGGTGACACCAAGCTTCTCCTCTTGGATGTCATCCAATAGTTTGGGTTGGAAGGGACATTGAAGATCATTTAGTTCCAACCCCTCTGGCATGGGAAGGGACATCACCCACTAGATATGTGACCAGGGGCTGTGGTTCTGGGTCCTCACAGGAGTCAGGGAGGGTTGGTGTGATGAAACACTTCTCCAGTTATTCATGAGATCAATACTTAGCCTTCAGAGAAAATAGTGTGGTGTTAGCTACCTTTACCAGAGAACTAATAAATGCTTGCTGTAATTATAATTTCTCAGCAGATGAGTTCTGTTGTTTACACATCCACATGTTTTGGTATCCTTTTTTTTGTCTCTCCCCAATGCAATGCACTCTTTTATTAAATGTAGCAGTGTAGACAGCAGCGCCTTAGAAATAAACACACTGCACCTGGATCTATCTAAATGGTGTGTTTCTAGAGTACTTTTTCTGACATCTAGTCTAAATATAAACAAATTATCTTGAATGGCATATTTAATGTATATATTTAGATAGAATGCATTTACACAGTTATGATAATTCTCTTTGGAAATGGTGCAGCTCGTGTTCAGGGCCAGTGCAACATCTAGGCAATGCAGAAGCTTTCAACTTTGCAGAAACACACAACCCTGCAGCATAAAATATTCCCATTTTTGACTTAAAGTGGTGAAATTTACACTTCTGAAACTTCACAAAAAATTGTGTAGGACACTGATGATGCATTGATTTTCAAAAGTAATTAGAAGATCTGTCTGATTGCTTATATCCCTGTTCAATAACTTGTCCATTGAATCTCATAACTGTGTTTTTAAAAAGTATTTATTACTCCAATTTATTCAGGCTAACCAGCAGACCAGATTCAGAAATTAGACCATTTTCTCCAATGGTTAATCAAGCACCACACCTTACTTCTAATTAGAATATAACTGATGTTTCCAACTACATTCTTTTGTTGTCTTTCCCATTACTTTAAAGAGTCTTTTAATAGATGGCTTTTGTTTTTCTGTCCCTGGAATTATTTAAAGGTTTTAATGTTCTGTCTTTTGCTGAAAAAGAGTTTTCTAAGCCTTAAACTTTTTTTGTCTTCTGACCCACATCGTGTAACTTAGCATCCATTTTAAACAACCAGTACTGAAATGTTCTGAACATTTTAGTACCAATCTCTTCAGTGTCACACAGCCATGAGATCAGCCAAGGTTTGCATCAGACCCATGGCCATATGACTGCACCAAGAGCTCATCTTGAGCTGTTTATCTACTTTGACTCCTAAATCTTCTGCACTCTCTACATATTAAAATACATTTTCCCATTTCCAGTGTGTATATTTGCAATTCTCAGATGCTTGGATTTACGTTTATCTGCATTGAAATGCTTTAATTTGTTTGACTGGGTCTCTTTCATCATCTCTACCTTGTGGTCATTGCAGCACTTTGAGCACTGGTGCAAAGGTCAGAAATGTCAGATCCAGTGGTTGTTTCAGAAAACCACCTTAGAACTTGTTCTGTATAATGAATTCCTCAACAATAGCATGAAGAACTGGAAAGCTTTGTGGATATGACCATGTCCCAGGAAATGGATCATTATTGATGGTCTCAGACTTTCCTTTCCTGAACTTGATTCCTTAGTGATGTCTATACTGGTAACGTGCCACATCTTTATTTGAAATGGAAGTGTTTTAATGGTGTCCCTGCCCATGACAGGGGGGATGGATGGAACAAGATGATCTTTAAGGTCCCTTCCAACCCAAACCATTTTATGATTCTTTGGAAATTTCTCTGTGCTGCATTTTCCATCAGAGCATTCTGGACTGTAGAAGTCAAGGACCTCAAACTTGACAATTGGACTGCTAATCACCTTCAGCAATCAGGTTTTTTTTGTGGTTGTTGTTGGGTTTTTTAACCTTTTTTTTATTTTTACATTTTTATATTTTATTTTTAATTTCAGAATGCAATGCAATTAATCCCAAAATGAATGTTTTTAAAAAATTAAATATATATATGTATATCTATGTATTGTCTAGTACTGGTCCAGCCCCATACATTAATTCATTCTCAGTTGAGTCTTATTGCATGCTTTTGGGGTCAAACTGCACTTTGTAGTTACTTGTCTCGCTGCTCTGGTGTTTCTTTTCTTTGATTCTGCCCCAAACCCCCAAAACTTTTTTCTTTAGCCAGACTAAGAATTGTTTCTACTGGTATGTGTAGCTCACCTTACAACCTTTCTATTTATATTACATTTACATTTTTAAGCTTCATCTCTGAAGTAAATGAGATGTATTTAATCAATCTCTGTCACAATCTGTCATCACTGAGACTTGAGGATATCAAATTAAGGTGGGGTTTGGGTGTCCCTCATGGGGATTCCAGACTATGGAAAAGCCATTTGTGGTAAGAGAATTAAAGATTCACAGAATAGTTTGGGTTGGAAGGGTCCTTAAAGATCACCCAATCCTAAGAGTCATTGTCACCAATGCAGGGACATTTCCAGTCTGGATGGATTGCAGAGAACATTTCTCCTCCATTCACAGGACAAATCCTTCAACTTCTAGTTGCTGCCCAAAATTTATCACTGAATCAGGATGAGGTTTTAGCTAAAACTCTTCATTTTTAAATTGTGAGATCAAGGCATCCTCCCCAGTTAATGGGCTGTTCTTTTGAGCACACTCAATTTGCTTTCTTATTTTCCTATTTACATGGTTACTGCTGTGAGTTCTTTTTTCTCAGAACTTTCTCAGTTTCAGGAGATGTGCCCTTTAGAGGCACCAATTATATACATAAGATGTTACTGATGAGAATTGATTCTGTTTTTCATCTTGAATGTAATCAAATCATGATCACTCATCCCTGGGTGCCTACAGATTTCCAGCCCAGTAAGTAATTCATCTATATCCCTCATGATCAGGTATAACTAAGTCATTTTGCTGTGGCCTGCTATAAGAAGTAGCAGCTGCCAGTTTTATGCATTAATAGTGACTCTTTGCAACCTTAATCATATTCCACACAAACTGAAATTTTCCTTCCCAACATACATTCTGGTTTCAATTTTTTAACCTTCTCTCATCAACAGGCAGGTGTTTAAGGAGTAACTTCATTTTCTGTGGTTTATTTGATAGTTATAACAAATCCCCACCTCTCTGTCTCCTCCTGGGCTTTACCTAGTAGCACTGAATTTCAGAAATGTAAATTATTTTGCAATAGTGGCTCAGAAATAATCCTGAAATTCTTATTTATTAATAATTATTTAAGAAAAAAGTGTCTTTGATGAAGGGTCCTTATTGCTGTCATCTCCACCCCTTGCACCTTTCTGGGCCTTGTTAAATAAAGAAGTATTAAACATCAGAAGTGGTTTGTTTGACTTTCTGGGAAAGCTGAGAGGGTGAACATTTCAAAATGTGCTCTCAGCTCAATAATTACCAGGCAGAGATGAAATCCACTGCCCTTCCTCTCCTCGTGGGCTATTTCCTCACCTTCCAAAGAAAGGGCTCAGCATCTGCCAAGGTGCAGAACTGAAAATCTCCATAGCAGAAATGTCTGTACACACACAACAACATTGGTTCTGCTGTGAGACCTCAGACATGTCCTTTTATTTACATACATTTCTGTCATCCATGGAGAAGCATTTTAGAATTCAGCAATGTCTTACAGCTATTGTATCTCAAATTATCTCAGCTGAGCTGCTGGGGAACAGCTGGACACAAACAAGAAAAAAGGGGGAAAAGGCCTCAAGTTGCACCGAGGGAGTTTAGGTTGGAGATTAGGAAAGAGAGTTTTCAGGAATTGGAACAGGCTCCTTAGAGGAGTGGCAGTCACCATCCCTGGAAGTATTAAAAATAATGAGTCCATGTCTCACTTCTTGACATGATTTGGTGGGTGTGGTGGTTTTGGGTCAAAGGTTGGACTTCATGATCTGAGAGGTTTTTTCAGGCTTGATTTTCTATGATTGTCCAAAAGATCAAGCCAGTTTCTCAACTAGAAAAATCTGGTCAAGAAGAGCATCTTCACTGACTGTCCTGGTGAAGTGTTGAACAGGCCATGAGCTCAGAACACCTCTCCTTTGATGTGTTATTCTCTTGTAATGCCACCCCAAGGAGTTACAAGAGATGAGGGATAAGTGAAAATGCTCTTGGCCTATATTGTGAGGTTTTTCTTCTGAAATACTTGGATTCTTGGAGCTAGCTTATCCAGAACTTGTATGTTCTAAAAAAAAAAAAAAAAAGGACAAAAAACATAAGACCTCAATCATCCACTGAACTGAGATGGAAATAATGAAATGAGGAGGTCAAAGAAAAAGAGAAACCTCCTTTAAAAACCACACAATTTCTCACTTCTGTCTATCACACCCACACAGCCATTTATTGATTCATGGCAGTTACAAGTTGACAATCAACAAATCAACACCTGAGCCCAGCTAATGAGATTAACAGAACTAATTACAGAGAGATGGTAATTATTTATTTCAGTTACACTGCTTTGAACATCATAGGCTGATGCATCCAAAAAGGCTCCAGTTGCAGGGTTTTACAAACTAGGTGTGTGAATTTGAGAAATTCAAAAAATGCTACATATGAGATCCCCACCCACATCTCCTTGTAAGCTACTGTTCCAACAGGACATTAAAAGGATGGACCTGTTTTTATCTTTTCATCAATACCCAGGTGCTTGGTACCTGCAAACTTGAGAGGTAAAATCACTTTTTTTTTAAAGTATAAGCTACATCAGATGGTATTTCTACATAAGAACCCAAGGAGGAATACCTTGGCTTTTTCTGCACATTTTAGACCTAAAAGCTGTGGGGTCTTTGTGATCTGTTAATAATGGCAATGTGCTCTGAGGAATTAAGCTACAAGTGCACACAATTATCAAAACCTCAAAATATTCCAACATGATTTTTAGGTGTGTGAAACAAACAAATAATGAATAATTCCACAAATCTTTTGAGATAATGTCTGTTCCACTGAACAGGTGGAACAAACAAGACAAAGGTATTTTTTTCCTTTTTGGAAACATCATCTTTGTGTCCCTCTAAGATGAAAAAAAAAAAATTACATTCACCTGTCTGTCATCTGGATTGCTTTCAAAGCCTTGTTTAAAAAAAAAAGGAAACTGAGGAAAAAATAAATTGCTAAGAAACAAGATTAATAGCTTCATACCCTGAACAGTATTGAAGCCACTGCTCCAACATCCCTGGCTATTCCTTTCTCCCAAGCCTTGGCACTGGTGACAGCTTGCAGAGATGACAGCACGTGACAGTGTTGTCATTGCCTACGAGTTCCTTGCAGGATGAGATATCAGATGTCAGAACAGCTGAAAGGCAGCAGCAGTCCCAAATTTCCAGCTTCCCTGCCATCCTTCATGCATTCACCATCAGCTTTGCTCTGACTCTGCTGGGGCAGATTCCCATGGCTCACATCACAGGTGCAGCTTAGCTCACCTGCTTGCTTAGGCTTTTCCTCCTGCTTTTCTAATGCTTTTAGTAACTGGAGAGCTCCTGAAGGAGGGTGGGCTGAGACTATAAAGCAGAAAATCTCTTATTCAAGAGTAAAACCTCCAGGGAAGAAGTAGTTGCCTGTGAAGGCAACTTTTGCTTCCAGCATGGTTCATTTTTTTATTAAATCTGGAGATGTGAGCATAGTCTGAAGTTCATGATCAGCCCAGTCTTTGGCCTTACTGCTGAAAGGCTGGGAGCAGTGTTTGTTCTTGATCTCATAATCATTTTATCTGCTTGCTTGAGAGGCATGGCTGCTGTTTCCTGCTTTGTCATGTTTTTCTTGGCTGGAGAAATTATCTGAGACCAGATCCAAAAGGGACCTTTGCCGTATAAAGAGAAAAGGAAAAAACATGAATTATTATTCCATCATATCTTTGTCTGCAACAGGTTCTTCCTCAAATAGAATTATGAGTCAAAGACTATCCTGAGTTGGGAATGACCCACTGGGATCATCCAGTCCAAATATTGCCATGATAATCTACAGGGTCTACAGAGGTAACAGGACATTGCATTTCACTGTGTCCCAGGAGCACTTGCTGAAACTCTAGGACTGAAACTCGAGTTTATCTCCAAAGAGCAGAATAAATAATGTCTAATTTGCTGTCAACTGTGGCCATTGTCACCCTAATTTTCTCTTTTTCTTGCATTTCTCCCCTTTATACTCCACTATACATAGATTGTATGGACATGGTATTTTCAGAAACTGCATTATTTGCTGTTTAAGCAATTAACTTCTGCCTAACCAAAGAAGGAGTTGTCTTCTCTACAAGGCATCAAGTACTGCAAAAACAGAACTACTTTAGATGCTTCTGTTCCTCTCAGATGCAATTGAATTTGGCAAAGAAGTTTTGGAGCACTTGGGAGCACGAAAAGGACTGACAAACAGAATACCTGCTTTCCTGCAAATTACAGGCTACTGACAGAGCACATCAATCCTGCTTTAAAAGGATATGTGTAGAAGGACAAAAAAAGGTTTAAAAAACATGTAGCTTCAGATTCAATTTTTATCTGTCAGCAAGGATCCCACAGGTAATCTGATAAGCATCAACTGTTTGCAACATTCTCTTGTAGAGCAGCATTTTGGGCTATTTATTCAGGAACTCCCCGATTAGAGAAATTATTTACACCCACAATTTAATAAGACATTTTGATAAGATTTAGCAAGGTTATAGATTTAAAAATAAGACACCTCAACAGTGAGCTAAGCAAAGCAGTTCACTGACATTCCCAAACACTCCTCTTTTAAATGGCAGCCAGTTACTGCATGGTTGGAATCAGACGTGGAATCACAGAATGGTTTGTGTTGGAAGAGCCTCTAAAGATCATCCAATTCCACCTCCTGCCAAGGGCAGGGACACCTTCCACTATCCGAGGTTGTTCCAAGCCCCCTCCAACCTGGCCTTGGACACTGCCAGGGATGGGGCAGCCACAGCTTCTCTGGGCAGCCTGTGCCAGGGCCTCACGACCCTCACAGGGAAGAATTTCTCCTAACATCTAATATAAATATCTCCTCTTTCAGTTAAAAAACATCCCCTCTTGTATAATCTACCTGTCCATTCCAAAAGTCCCTCTCCCCACTTTTTAAAAGCCCTCTTAATATACTGGAATGAGGTTTCCCTAAATCCATCTCTTCTCCTAGCTGAATAATCCAAATTCTGTCAACCTATCTTCACAGCAGAGGTGCTCCAGTCCTCAGAGAATCTTCATGGCCTCCTCTGGGCTTGCTCCAAGGAATCCAAACCTTTCTTGTGTTGAGGAGCCCAGAGCTGGACATGGTGTTCCAGGTGGGATCTCACAAGGGGCAGAATCACCTCCCTTGAGGTGCCAGTGATGTGAAACACAAAAAAAAGCCAAAAAAATTAGATGTTTTTGCTATTGTTCAGGCTAGGTTGACTTTCATCAAGGATTTTTCCTAGCTTACAGACTGCTTATTTGCATCCTAACAGAGAAGGATGCTGTAAACCCAGGAACTTCCCAAGAAAATAAGGTAAAGGAAGCAACCAGGTCTTGGCTATAATAGAAGGTAAAATGCTGGAGAATTTCACTGAATTGAAACCCCTTAAGGTAAAAACCTCCTGTAGGCTGCTCTCTTGTACCGACTGCCCTGCCAGGCCCATTTTGAAGAGAAGTCACAATTAATGGCTTCTGACCAGTTCTGGTTAATGGGTGCTTCTGCCTCATCAGACTTCTCTGACTGACAGCAAAAAAATATCTCTAAAACGGGAATTTGTGTAAATTTGTGCTCCTCTGAGCATTGCACATGATCACGTTTTGTCCAATATTTTGCTAAAAAAGAAGGAGCCAAATTCATCAGCCACAGCGTCAGATTTTCCTTTAGAAATTTGATTCTGTGTACTCCATCCATCTTGAACTGGTTTCTGGCAGTTACATAATAAATTCATCATATTTCTGATGGACAATTTTCTCCATCCAGCTGTCAAAGTAGTGTTGCCACTTCTGGTACGATTTTTTAGCACTCTGTCATGAATAACCTAAGATCGTACTTTAATTTTAAATATATATGTATATTTTCCCCTTTGGGGAATAATTATGTAGTCTAATAGAACTTGGTGCTAAAGCTTTTTCTTTCCTTGGGTTTAAATTGCTTTTTTTTTTTTTTTTTCTTCAGAGGCATAATGTATTCCTATTACTCCTCATGGAACACTCTAAACTATTTTCAGCTTACACTGTAATTTCTAGCTTTCCCCCTAGCCCCCAAACTTTCCCACAATAATTCCATCACTTTTTTTTTTTGCTTCAAGTTATTAATAAATAAAGACTTGGCTCCATGAGTTCCTTGACATTTTTGCAGACATTCTGACAATGGAGTGAATAAATTATATTATCCAACGTTAGCCAGAGTAATGGGTGATTATGAATGGAGAAAAGCAAGACCAGATGAAGGCTGGCAATTCTGCTCCTGCAGCACGTGAATGGGTGTTTTATTGCATCCTGTGCTGCTGTAGCAAGAGCCAAACAACACCTGAGTGCCTGAAGGTGCTGGAAGCTGCACATCCCTCTGACCTTTTGCTGGGCTGTTTCCATGGGAAGGGCTCTTTCTTCCTCCAGCCTCCTCTTTTTATCACCAGCTCAGCACTTCATGCAGCACATTTTGGGTCTCAACACGCAGTGGAAGCATAATAATCTCTCCAAAGGAATCCAGATTTCCCCTTCCCCTGGTTTACAGCAATCACCAACTTTTTCAAGCATCACCACACCATCAGCTGTCAACCACTGCCATCCAATAAAGTCATCCATGATTAATTATTCTTAAACGACAGCAGCATATTGAAACAAGCTGATAGCTGCTGACAGTGGAAATCCAATTAACCTGAATTACTATCTTGATTGTGGCCCAATTAATGTCAGCTGTGCTATGTCAGAAGTGAAGGCTTGGCTAATATAATTGTTTAATTAATTGGTTGCAGAGATTAGTTGATGTGAGACTGCCCTTACACCAACTGCTTTTCTTATTTGTCCCCTCCCCCTGTGGACATTAAATTTGAGGGAGAAGCATAAACAGCTTGTTGTCTACAGCTTTTTGCTTGAAGTGGATAAATGAAGTTTATCTTAAGTTTTATCTTAAATATAGTTTGAAAGCTTACAGAGAGTGTAGGGGAGCTTTTAAACTTCTGCAAAGTCTCTTGTGGTCCTTTGCTTCAGCAAGTTTCACTGTGCCCCACCACTGAGATCCAAAGGGATTATGAGGAATTTCTTTGATACATTCAAACTGGGATATGATGTAGTTATGAGTTCCTGATTTCTCTGGCTGTTAAAGCACATCTAGTGAACAGCAGGAAGGGTGCTAATGGTGAGGGGTGGATTTATTTGTCTTTAGAAATAGAAACTTGAGTCAGAGATGGCTGGGGGTTTGTTGCTCATGGTGCAATATCTACCTGGTGCCTTGAGATTAGTTCATCTTCTCAGACCTCTTGTGGAAAGACTGTCCTGCATGATAAATAATTAAGAGCATTAAGAAATGCATTATGACCAATTTTAGGAATGACTCATGAATGAAAAGAGGCTGTTTGTGGCTCCTCCAGTTGGAGCACATTACAGCAGCTATTACCACTATCTTTGCCATATCCATTTCCATTCCTCCAGCTCTCCTCTGGTCAGCTTTCAAGAGCCATAATGCATTTAAAAGTAACACTTTCATTCATAATGATTGTGACTCAATGATCTTTCAGGGCTTTTTTAGCCTAAATAGTTCTATGATAATATGCTTCCATAAAGGACAAGATAGAAGTGCAAAAAAACAGCTGTGGTCTAAGTGTTGCACTGAACTACTTACTAATAATAAGTTGGAGTTTGTGAAGTAGAGCAAGAGAAAACTTCCCTTGATCTTCACCAGAAACTTTAAAATATTCTTAAAAATACAGACAGGCTCAGACTGATTACCAAATAAGAGGATTATAATGAAAAAGGATCTCTAATGACTTAAAGGACCTAGCATTAAAAAGTTAAACTTGGTAAATTAATATGTTAAGTACAAAGACTCTGACAAGCAGAGAGGGGAAAATATACACACATCCATACAGATATCTATGTGGGTTTTTCCCCACGTGGAGCTCAGCTGTTTAAGCTCTTGTCATAGATGCCAGGTGAAAAGGGATGGAGAGTTAAAAGCTTTGATCAGCTGCATGTAAAAAAGCTGGGGCACTTCACAAGTTCAGAGGTTCCCTTCACTTCTCCAAACTCTTCAAAAATATCTGATTTCTTCAATGTCAACCTCAGAAAAATTCCATTACCGGGACCTCCCTGGAGATGTCTGTCTTTGAGCTGTTCTCCAAATAGCACCAGGGCATAATCTCCCATGGAGGTTTCAGTTTAGGTGGAAGTGCTCAGAACTACTTTAGAAACTTTCTCAGAGCTTCAAACCAGTCATTCAGTCCACTTTTCCGGACTTTGGGATAATTTGTCGATAAGTTTGGGAGGATTTTCAGATCAGCTTTATCCTAAAAAGTGATTAATGTCCTCATCTTCTCAACAGTGTAGGAGAAACACTCACCATATTTTAAGAAAACCATGTCATAACAAACTGAACTACATAAACCCCTTTTTAACTTAACTTAGTTGCCAGTTTAATAATTTGTTGTCTGTGCACCTCAAAGAACACTTTTTTTAGATGATGTGTAACTTAATTTTCTTTTTCTTGACTGTAAGTTAGTTATGGTTGAGTGACATGTTGCCTTTTGGCTGCATGTCCCAGATGCTCCCATTCTGGAGGATCCATCTCTCTGCTGTTTTGTTAATTGGAGGAAATATTTGCAGGTTGGTTGTTCCTTACACAGCAGAACTGGGTGGAGTAGATGAGCTTTCAAATGTGAATCTGTCTCCAAACTGGCACCATGACAGAAACCACAAACACAAAGATATGTTGGATGTAATACATTTCATTGCATTCTGCCCCTTTCCATCCTTACAATGAGATAAAACTCAAACATGAAGGCTGTTTTCACTTCTTCCATCCTTACAGACCTGTGATTTAATTTAATTCTTTCTTTTCCAGCCTGTCCTCTCGTTGCTGTGAGGGATTGATATGCTCTGTAGGACAGGCTGTTGGCACTCTGCTTTGTGACATTCCCAGAGCTCTATTATGTTGTCTATCACAGTCGAGTTATTCCTACACACTTCACGTAAGGAGCCCTTTGTGCTGGCAGAGCTGACAAGACTCTGCCTAGACACAGGAATTGTGATTCTGACCAGCAAGGTCAGGCTCCAAGGCCGTTTGTGAGGCAATGCTGATATCCCATTGTTTGTTACAATCATCTCTTTCTTTCAGAATCCATTACAATTTGCAATTACTCAGTGATTTTGACATAGACACAGGAAACTCTCAGCTTTGATGGCAGTGAATAATTCAGGATGCTCTGAATGCTGTCTCATTGCCAGGGACTGAGGAACAGTGAAATGTTTTGACCTTTGGTCATTCTCAGCTTTCATATTCATTGTCCCCCTCAGCTTAGATAGACCAGTCTCCACTTTAGGATGTATTTAGGGATGCTGCCGAGAGCTCAGAGTGGTTGTTTGAGAGATGAAGAGACAAAAACTAATTCCTCTGCAATATGAGCTCCAGTGTCATATCCATAACTCTATTGTGTGAGTACATAATTAAAGAGAAATGCTTCAATCCAGAAGATTTTTAAAGGTTTTAAATTAGAAATGGCTCAAGCAGCTTACCTGGGAAA
>VXBI01001038.1:168171-198632 GCA_013397375.1 Toxostoma redivivum
AAAAAAAAAAAGGCAGTTATTCCCTCAGGTTTCCTGGATACTTTTTGAAGTTGAGATGAAGACCCTCCAAATTTAGTTTGTACCAAAAATGCCCTTCAGCTGTTGATCCATCTGCTGTGCCAATGACCTTGGATATGTCTTGTCTGCAAACATCTAACTCCAAGTGCAGGTGGAAGATTCTGGGCAAAATGGTCTTAAAATTGCTCCTGTGAGCAATCATGGGTGTTGCTTCAGAGGTTCCAGGAAAGTCAAGGAAGTTAGGGAATAGAAATAATGCACAGTGGGAGAGAAGGATCCTCAGCAAGGGAGAAAGAGCTGGGAAAAGATGAGTGAAATCCACTGCGTGTTAGTCGGGTGTGTGGGAAATGCTGCAAAAATGCAAAGCTCCCTGAAGAACTATGCTGTAACATAAATGGTTCATTTTACAGGTGGTTTGGCTTTTTGTGGGTTTTTTTGGTTTGGTTTTGTTTGTTTGTTTGTTTGTTTTTAATTTTATCTCAACTTTTCTGTGGCTGTGGTTCTGTTATTCTGAGACTACTAAAATTCTGGCAGAAACCTCGTAGTGTCTGTCTCGGGGCGGTAAGGAACTTGTCCTGGTGAGAAATCCTGTTACAGGTTTGGAAACAGTTTTCCATTTCCATGTAAGTATAGATTAACTTTGATGCAAGTGGGTAGCATCATGAATCACATTTGCTTTTTTTTTTTTTTTTTATTCCTTGGGAAAACTGGAACTCTCTTGGGATCAGCTGTACTTTCACCCATGGAATGTGTCTCTACATTGTCCACTTAAAATGGATATAAGCCAATCATTACATTAATGTTTGGGATGGAAAGCATTAATTGTATGATTCTTCTGTCATGGAAGCCCCTTGAAAAAAAATTAAGATCTTTACATTAAGTGAGAGCTTTGTGTGATTTCATGTGAACATGACTTTAGATAGAAGTCCTAAGAAAACTTGAGTAGATAAGTAAAATTTCTAAACATGTATTATATATACAGGATAATAATGATCCCCTTACTGAATAAAGCAGAAATCCTACTTTAAAGGGAGGGAAAAGATTGCTCCCTGTATATGCATACACGGAAAAAACAGTTTGGAAATTCTTCACTGCTCAGTGCTTACATTTCTGAGGTTGCTGTGCTTCCAGTGAGCAATGTTACCTCAGGGTTCTTAAAAAAACTCATTGAAAAACTCATTCAGAGGGATGTGTTTCTTTTTGTCTCTCAATTTCCTTCAAGAATGGCAGTGGGACATTAAGGCACCATTTGTAATCTCAGTTTGGCAATCAGACTCTGTTAACCTAAACTAGGGATAATAAGCAGAATTAGGTAGATGTAATATTATTATTTATGCTATTTATTAGTGTATATTTATGTAATATTCAAGTGAGGGTGCCTATACCACAGTTTTCAGATTCCCTCTGGGGAAGAGAATCTGTTCAACACATTCTGTGCTTGCATCTGTCTCCTCTGATAAAGGCAGGGAAAGTGTCCCAGGAGCTCACAGAAATTCAGGCTGGTCCTCACCACAGGACAGGGTTGGTGAGCTCCACGGGGTATCATAAAATCATAAAATATTAAGGTCGGAAAAGACTTCCAAGGTCATCAAGTCCAATCGCCATGCCAAGTCTCATTGAAGGGATTCTGGGATTCTTTCATGACCCTTCCTGAGCAGGGTGTGCACTTGTCCAGTGAAGGGACATGCTGCTTTTGCTCATATATCAGTATTTTTCTAACTAAGTGACAAAACCTTGGGGTGCTGGTATCCTGCCACTCTTCCTCAGGGTCTGTAGGAAAGATGGTGTGTCCAGGAAGGGGTCAGAAGTTGCTTCTACTGCTCCACCAGCATGTACAGATTTATGGCTGGAGACTAAAGCAACTCAAAGAATTCATCATTTTCCTTATTGAAATGGAAAATAAGAAAAGAAAAAAAATCTAGGAATAGAATGGACAATCCTGCCATGGGTTTTATGGCTGTGAAGGACAGTTATACCAAATATGCTAGGAGACATTTTAAAGAGCAGGAATCATTACCCTGACTTGCCAGCCAGGACTCATAAGCTCATAAAATGTGAACCAATTTCCAGGATTCAGACTGAGCTGCATCTCTCCTGTCCTCTGATCAGTCTCAGTCTGTTTATGTTTTAGTTGGTTAAAACCAAGGAAGAAGGGAAGGGAGAAGAGACAATGCAAATGCAAAATGAGAGCGACTTGTAATGCTGGAAAGTGGAAAAGAAGGGAATCTCTCTGCAAAGGGAATGATGGAAAAGCCATGAGAAGTGATAACTGTGCAGTCTTTGAAGCTCTTAATGGGACTATTTGAGAATTCTGCTTGAAGCTAAATGACCCATTAGCATCCTCTGCTGACCAAACACAGGCTCTGATGTTTTGCAAGTGAACAAGGACATCTGAGTGCCTTTGAAAGTCTGCAGTTTGAAGCAGAGGTTTCCTTGTTTGACTTGGAATTAATGAAGGTTAAAATTAAAGGGGAAGCAGAAGCAAGTCTGTTGTTTCATGGCCTGAACTTTCAGGATGCATTGCAGGTACTCCTGAAGAAATTAAAGTGTCACGTGAGGATCTGCTATGAAGAAACATCCTTTTGTGTGCAGAAAAAAAAAAAAAAGTTAGAGAGAATCAGAGAATCATAGAATGTTTTGGTTTGGAAGAGATCTTGAAGATCATCTCATTCCACCCCTTGCCATTGGCAGGGACACCTTCCACTATCCCAGGTCGCTCCAAGCCCCATCCAACCTGCCCTTGGACACTTCCAGGGATGGGGCAGCCACAGCTTCTCTGGGCACCCTGTGCCAGGGCCTCACCAGCATCACAATAATTTCTGTGAGCCTTTGCCCACTCCTATTCTCCCCACAGAGTCACAGTAAACTGATGGAAAAGCATGAAAAAATCTGTGCTCCACAGCAGGGGTTTTAGGAAGTGGAATAATGTCCCCTCACACATTCCCTCCTAGCATACCTGACAAGAAGATCCCTCTTCACAAATGAACATGGAATTTTATATTTAAAATGCTTTTTTTTTATTTTCTCTTCCAAATCAAAGGAAACCTATCTGAGTGATTGAAAATCTGATGGAGTGCCACTATGATTCACTGATTATCTGCTAGGGAGGCAGGACAGTACAGCATTTTAAAGTGAAAAAAAAAATCTGGAAATCTACACTTTGATAAAACCACCAGTTTGATTGGTAGTTGATTCTGGAAGAGAGCAGAGGTCATGCATCACTGTTCCCTGCTGGAGGTTCTTCTCCAGCTTATTTGGACACTGAGAGGGAAGGAAGGACAGGATTTGGAACACCAATGGAAGAGAGGAGTCTCCTGTCCTTTGTGGTGTAAGACACCAAAACATCCACGGAACAGAACAGCCAGGGAACAATGCAGGGCACTGCAGAGTGATGTAAAACAGTCAGAGAAGGACCCAAGGCAGACAGAGAAACCTGATTGCAGCAGTTAGGGAAAGGGAAGGAAGGAAAAATGCATAAGAACAGTAATATTAATATCATCTCTCCTGTGAGGATGTTGCTTCAGTTGTAAGGAAGGTAAAGGACTCTTGGAATAAAGCAACTGGTTTGTCATATCAAGATGATGTTATTGACTCTGGTGGCTGGAGAGCTGGTTGAACTGATCTCAAGGAAAATTTCCAAGTTACGGATTTCACTGAAGTTACTTTTTTGTGTGTATATTGGATAAAAGGATTACTTACACTGTGGGATCATGGAAACACCCTTCTTCTAATCCATCTAAAAAAGGAGGAAGAGGAACTGAATTATCTGCAAAGATTTTAAATAGGAAGAAACAACATCATGTCCACAGACAGGTTGAAGTAGAAACAGACATCAAAATTAAAACTCTATAGAATCTCTTTTAGCATATCTGAAAGTGAATAGATCAGGGTAGTTAACACTGGAAGCACATTTGCCTGCCCTGTGAGCAGCCCATGTCAGTGCTTGTCTCAGTTTCACAGCAGAATGGAGAGGGAACTCTTTCTCTTACAGGGGACAATCTTCTCCTGGCAGCCTGATGCAGTTCCAACACTCCCAGACCAAAACCAAACTGAGGGGCCTTGCCCAAGTTCATCCCTCCAAGCAGAGCCTGGAAATTTAATGTGACACAGTAGTTTAAGCAGGAAGAAAGTAGTGTAGAAAAAGGGGATTGTATCCAGGAGGAAGGATCTGGATTATCCAGTAAGATAAATCAGTCCAAAAAAAATAGAGAAGTCCTCTATGTTGCTTCGGCTTGGTCCAAACCATTCTTTCAATGGAAAAATAATATTTCTTTGTGGATTTAATCTCCATTAATCAATTTCTTTGTCTTTCTCCTCTCAGCTACGAGCCAGGAAGATGAAGTGCTGCCTTCTCTCCATTGCTTTGGCTGTCCTGCTGCTCATTGTCATAATCATCGCAGTCTCCGTCAAGCACTGACCTGGCTGAGGTTTGCACAGGTAAAACCCTTTAGCCAAGTCTTTTATCATACTCTGTAAGGTGCCTGAAAGACAGTTGAGGGAGCTGATCATGGTAAGAAACAAATATCTTCACCTGCAGAGTGAGGTCTGGCATAATAAAATATTTTCTTTTAAAGGGTATTAGAAATATTCTTAATGGATCCTTAAAATTAAGCCAAGGTGAAATTTCAAAAAAGCAACATATGCCTTTTTGTTGTTTGTGTCACGTTTGATTTTTCATTAAGCTCATAGCAATGCTAACTAATGGATCCTAATTATTTGGGTTAGGAGTTAGAGATGCAGAAGCAGTTTTAGACTCCAGGCTGGAGCAGGGTCAGTGGCAATCCAACAGCCCAGAGGTGTTCCCAAGTGCTTTTATCTTCTGAGATGTTCCAGAGACCCTCCTGAGGAGCAGGAAGACAAAAACCTGGATATTTCAGTAGGGATGAAAAAAAAAGGGGATTTCTGGTGATCTTTGCTCTGGATCTACACTTAGAAGGAATATTGGTCTCTAGTTGGATGATTGGGCTGTAACCTTAGGAATATAGGTCAGATATCAAAGCATCTTCATCCTATTAGTGAAGCTTCACCTATAGCGTGCTTACTTTGTAAAACAAAAAGTGCTTTAAAAGTAAAGTATAAGACACACAAAAAATGCTTTCTTTTCCCCCATTTCTCTGGGATGACTCATCAATTATTTGTGATATTCTCTTTCTGATGCAAAGCATGTCTGGGTTTCTCCTTCTTTAGAAGGTTGCCAGGCCATTATTCAAGGAGAGAATATCAGATTTACAAATTTTCTAGCCCCCAAAGAGGGGCTGTGTGCCTGCTGCCAGGGCAGGAGTCCCATCTGGTAAAAACAGAACCCAAAAGCAGCAATTTGACTTTTCCTGCAGACAGCAACTCTCCTGTGAAACTATCCTTGGGAAAGCACATAGGATTGAGAGATTTATAAATTCTTTTGTTTAACAAGGGTTCAGTGTTACTTGAAAATGCTCTCCTTCCATGTGAGGATGAGGCTTCTAAAGTGCCTTCTTTCCACTGGGAACTAAAAGGGGTTGGTTCAAAACCATCATAGAAAGGCGACTTCACTCTTAAGCTTTGGCACTTCTTCTGCCTGTGGTAGTCAAAATTTGATAAAAGAAGGTACAAGAAGGAATTGTACAATTAAAAAAAAACGGAAAAAAATTGTTGAAGGATATCAAGAACCACCTCACTGCTTAGGATGAGAATGATCACAAGCCCTACATCAATGGAAGGAGAAATAGGTTGAAATATTTTGCTACACTTGAATCTTTACTTAGGTGTTTCGCCAGCCCTGAAGCAAGGATGATATTAGTGAAATGGGCCTTTAATTGATTGAATATCAATGTTCTGCTTATAGGTGCAAACAGGGACCTGTCCTCATAATTTAAATACATAGCAACTGCAATAATTTTAATTGCATTACTCTGCTTTTACTCTGCATTAATTCAGAAATGTGTTCCATCAGGATAATCTGTAATATAACACAATTTCTTTTCGTATAGTTAAATATTCCTATCTAGTGGAAATTACAAATCTTATCATCAGTTGACTACGTCTAGACACCTTTTAATCAAAATCCCTTTAGTGGAGAAAGTGAGAGAACAAAATATTCTTACAATAAAACTCCACTGAAAAACTAAAATTAATCTCCTCTTATGAGATCCATGTCTTGAGGGAAGTGAACCTAGAGATACTAATGAAAGCACCAGGAAAAATATCATGCTCTACTTTTCATCATCAATTGTGAAACTAATTATTGAGCCTCTAAAGCAAGAGTTACTCTGCAGCAGTGCTGTCACTATCAAGTGAAAGCATTTACACTTATTATAGTGAAGTGAAAATACTTTCAGCAGTAGTACTGGAGGTAGGACCTTCATTGAGTTCTACTGGAACAACGATGATTTCTGATCTTTAGAAATGGTTTTTAATCTGAGTTAGCCCTAGTGGTGTGCAGCAGATTTCATATTTATGCTTTGAGGATTTCTAAATCAGGGTGTTTTCCATGCTCATAGTAATAGATTAAATTCTGTTCTGAATTTTAATGCAAACAGATTTTTTTAAAATCCATGATCCATGATTTTTAAAATATCAGTGGATATAAAGACTACCTCAAGAAACAGGTTCATATAAAACTCTCTTACATACTTTAGGGAGATAGGGAACAGCTGGAGTTTAATGTGGAACAGCTTTGCATGACTTCAGACAAAATAAAAGGAGGAAAGCAAGTGAGGGAATTAATTACTAAATACTCTAGTTGGCACAGGACATATCACTGAATAAAATCCCAAGTTTGGTAATGACTGGCAAGAACTTCCATTTAACATCTCCTCAAAATGTTTGTTCCATGCTGGATTAGTAAAGAGCCAAAACAAAAAGCCCCAGCCACTCCATTCCAGTAATTTAAATCCCATTTTCAGGATATTAAACTTAGGCTTCTTTAACTTTCATGGCTGATGATAAGAAATATGAAGGTCACTATTCAGTGAATTAAAGAAATTATGCTTAATATCAATGATCAGGATTTATTGTTTTGATCATTAGCATATATTCTTACTTTTTTTTTTTAATGGTTGTTGCTCCTACTTTTGCAATAACACTACCAAATTAACAGCTCTTCTCAAAAAAAGAATTTTTTTTCCCCACATCACGAATCAGACAGAGCTTGGACAGACAAGCCCATTCCTTCCTTCCATAGGGGAGATCACTTGGTGGATCTTGCAGAGTGAAAAGCAGCTTTCCTGTGATTTTCCCCAGCAGTTTTGCCATCGCTGGCTGCTGCTCAGGAGAGGGAGAGCAGCTGCTCAGGAGAGCTCCCAGCCCTGACTGCTGCCTGTCGAGGGCCCTGCCATCAGTGTGCCACTGCTCCCTTGGGGCAGAGGGAGAGAAAAATCTACAGAGAACGCAGAGAAACTCCTGAGGACTTGTGTCTGTACATTTGTTTGCTGACACCTTAGGAAAATAGCCCAGGAACTTTTGGGTCACGTTGTGCACATCTTGGAGCAGCACTGCAGCTGCTCCTTTTGCTGTTCCATCAACATCAGTGACCATTCAAAAGGACAGTATTGCAGGAGCAGTCTGAAAGAAGCTTTTTTGTTAACAACAGCTTTGGAAAGTGTCAATATTTTAGCTAGACAGACCTTCTGTGCCCTTCTCTTGACTCATTTGCATGAGTGCACACTTATCCAAAGTGACAATCAGAACTGCTGGAATCTTAAGTTTTAAGCTTTCTTTATAGAAAAATAGCGGTGACAAACTTTAAGAAAGATGCTGCATGTCTGTGACAGCTGGAAAATACAGTTTCCAACAACAGCTTCAACATCACAATCCCATTAGCCAAAGAAAGAGAGAATGAATGATGACTTGACTGAGTCCTGTTCTTGGAAGAAGTCATTGCAGCACAGGGTCCCTTCACCATTACCAAGACACATTTCTGTCAGACAAAGTTTGCTGGACTGAGCACACAGACTTTGCCATGTAGATTTCTTAAATCCTGTGGGCTCTGACTCAACAGACTCTCTGAGCATTCAGCAGCTCGAAGCTCAAAGCCCTTCCTGATACAGGAGACAACTTATTAAAACTTTAATGGACATTGATTAATTCCTTTTTTGATAATTTGACCATTTGAATATTGAACGATCAGAAACTTCTAAAATATTAACTATCCTGAGCAAGGGGTTGCACTCTGATTACAGTCTCCATGTAATCTTGAATGTACAGACATAAAATCCTTAGAATCATAGAATGGTCTGTGTTTAGATGGCACCTTAAAGATCATCCAGTTCCAAACCCCCTGCCATGATCAGAGACACCTCCCACTATCCCAGGTTGCTCCAAGCCCCATCCAGCCTGGCCTTGGACACTTCCAGGGATGGGGCAGCCACAGCTTCTCTGGGTAACCTGTGCCAGGGCCTCACCATCCTCACAGTCAAGATTTTCTTTCTAAATATCTCACTTAACATCTTGGACAGTGTCTCCTTAATTGGGCTTTAGTCATGTAAAAAAGGAATAATCAGGCTCCAAGTATGTGTTTCCCGAATATGCAACTGTCTTGTTTTGAATTTAAATTAAATTATCATAGAAAAAATAGAAAGTATTGTTTTAATTTGGATTATTTTTCCCCTCCCTCACAGTTACAGCTTTCCTTGCATAATTCATTTATGGGTTGCTAATGTGATTAAGTGTTTTATGTAACCTGATCAATGAGGATGAGGTTCAGACAGCTGATTTTGCACAGCCCAGCCTTGGCATTTGTTTTTCTTTCAGACCTTATGCTTTTTGACTTGGCTGGATTATTTCAGTGCTTTGTGCACTACATTGTCCCTGTGTGCTGTTTCTCTTGCCACCAACAAATGCAGTCACAGCCCCTGTGTGTCAGGGTTGTGAGGGTCAGGATGGCAGAGAGGGAAGGATTGACAAGTGGCTTTGTGGCACTTGGCATTCACAGGGCTGCTGTTCCTTCCAAGCAGGAGACAAGTCTGGGCACCCTCCTCTGACACACACAGCACAAATTCTGACATTTGTGCCATGCATCTCTCCCTGGCCATGTCAGACTGCTAAAGCACAGCAGTTCCTACTCGGTGTTGAACAGAGAAATAATTTAACCTAAGGAACTTTTCAAATAAAGGCAAAGCACTGAGACTTTTGTTCCGTGGTATTGCTTTTGCTTTTTAAGTTGTTATCACAGGGCTTTTCTTGGTATGTCTGTTTTCACCACACATCTATATGTGGCTTAATATGTGAGTGGCTGAGTTTTCAACCTTGTTTCAATCTTTTAAGCTCTGTAAGGGTAATAATATTTTTGGCAGCTGTCATTGAAATCCTAAAATAATTCACCCCTCTGCCCTTGCTGTGTCACTGCTGCCATGTTTGCTGTGCAGAACAATCAGGAATCTATAGCTATGTAATATATTTTTTTCCCCTGTATCCTAGTACTTTGAAAAAAGTTCCTACATTTAGAGTCTGGTGTCAATTCTTGTCATCTCAATTCTTGTCTTTTAGCCTATAATTAATTGCTCAGATCCTGGCACCCCTGCTCAATTGTTGCCCTGACAAGAAGACTGAGATACATCCTGATTCTGCAGTAACTTTTTGCTTGAAATTTAAGATCTCAAAAATGAGATCTGGATTTTCACTGGATAATATATACTGGGCCTGGGTTTATGATTTGGCCCAAATTCTTAAATTAGGCTAACATTTATATTCTTTAAGACTTTCTTGATTCCAAGGGTCATGTCTCCACTTCTCTCCGCTAAATTATTTCCGTGACAGCACAATAAAAATGTGCTGCCACAAATGTGCAGAAGAGAGAAATTATTAATAGTAGAAAAAGAAATTTTAAGAGACAAGAGTCTGCTTTGTGAAAAAAAAAATCCCTCAAAATAACAGGGCAAGAAAGGCAGAAGTGCCAGGAAACAGGCAGATCCATTTCTAAGAATTTCTCTGAGCTTTTACTATTGAGAAAAACCTTCAAACAGATTAATGTTTTGATGGGACATCACACAATCGGGTTACTGTGTTTTAATCTATTTCAGATTATGATTGTTGCCTATCTTATGGTCTTTGACCTTTATAAGTATCACATAAAGCCAGGTCATTAACTCTGTGAGAGAGTGAAGGGAGGATGTATCACATTACCTTTGCTTAAGAGTCAATGTGCAGACAGTTCCTGCAGCTCAATTAACTTGAGTTCATTGATTTGATTCCAAAGTCAGTAGGACTTTGGAACAGGCAGCAGCTTTCTTCATCCCATCTCAGGTTTCTTTGCCATCAGCAGGAAAATGGGATACTCCCACTGAATGCACGATGGATGCCAAGTCTCTGATTTGAACTTCCCAAAGCACTCTGAAGACACTAAATATTTATGCTTTGTAACTCCTTTAGACTTAAACCATCCTGACACACCTCTAAGGACCTGGCAGAAGAGGGTGGTTTTCAGCACATTTAGTTTGATCTGTGAAACAGCACAAAAATGGATGCACTGATTCAGACCAATGGTTATTCTCTCACTTACTGGCCCATTCATAAATATTTAAGGAAATAACATGTGAAAAGCTGGTAATTCAGCTAGAACTGTGAACAACTACAGCCCAATTGTGGCTTTAATTGACTAAAATTTCAGTTTCAACTTGGAAAAGATTGTTATAAATCTAGAATATTTGCACGAGTCGGAGACAAATGTCCTCTTCCCTATGGATAGCCTCGGTTCCTCAGGAGCAGTGATGTCTGAGGGAGCAGTTGGTGCTCAGCTCAGGGAGCAGTTGCACTGATTAATGGCTCAGGAGGGCTCTCTGAAGCATAAATCAGTAGCCCCAGGAGAAGGGAGGATTGAACTCTTTATAGGAGCAACACAGAGCCAGAAAGTGCTCTCATGTCACTGCTCCACTATCAGCTGATAATTTCAGTTGGCAATGCTGAACTTTTGTGTCTCACTGAGCCCCAAAATATACAGTGAGCTTGTGCTGTTGTGAGGGACAAGATCAGCACAAGGGAGTCCCTCATTCATCCTGGTGCCCGTGGACTGTGGAGTGAGGGGACTTGCAGTGAAGTCAGCTTGGGAAGGTGTGTGGTTCTTTTCTATAAAGCTAAAGCAGTGAGTTCCTCTGTGGAGAGCAATTCTTCTTGGCCTGGCTAAGGTGGGCACCTGGTTGAGGTTGCTGCCTCTGGTGCAGAGTTTGGTGTTTGGGGGAGCAAGGGTGGCCAGTTCTGTTCCAGCCTGTATTGATCCAACAAAATCATCAAATTCTCTATGTTTTATCATTCTAGTTAACTCAACTGGCTGAACATTGCCTGTAGATGGGAAGTAGAGAATAAATCACTTGTTTTCCTTAATTTCCATGTACAGCCCTTACTTCTGCCTTACTAAATTGCCTTCACCTTGTCCGAATGGATTTTTGTTCCATCTTATTTTCTCCACCCCCACTGCTGCAATCCTGCTGAGGAGGGGAGAGATAGATAGAGCAGCTTGGTGTGCAGTCAAGGTCAACCCACCATAGATTCTCAGAGGTTTTCTTGGGAACAGGGCAGCAAAAAGTTCATCTAAGCCATTCCCTACATAATAGGATTTGATTCTCACTGGTACCCAAGCTGCTTGAAAGTGTTACTTGGTGGTGGTGTTAAAGCAAGGTAATTTTGGATCAGTGTTGTCTGGAAGAAAATCTGAAAATCAGCACAGGAGGTTTTCTTTGGAAAAAGTGTGTTAAAGAATATTTTGTCAGTTTAGCTGGAAAATCTCATGTCCCAGCAGGGCAGACTCTTAGAAAGGCAGTATATCTGTGATTATCTCTTCATGAAGAGAGGTGTTGGAGGGGACACTGTTTCTGGTGCTGTGACTCTGAGTGAGGTAGATGGGAAGATTGTTCTATTTCTTCAGTGCCAAAATTCGAGTGCTGTCTCAGGAATGTTCAACACGTTGGGAAGCGTTTCAGAGTCAGAGTGATTACATTTACTCTTTGAATTACTGTGCTTTGTCCCAGCCATTGTTTCTGAAGCCCTGGTGGTGATCAACCTTTTGTGGGACATAGCCTTATTCCATGATGTGCTGCAGGTTGTTAAATTCTCCTTTGCAGCCCTGTGACTCTTTCCAAGCAACCATGATGATCTGGGAGTTATCCTTTAAAACTGAGGGTGAAATCAGGGCTTCTTCAAGGCTGTTTATATGGCCTCCTTTTCTTCCTAGGAAATAAAAAAAAATAAAGTTATAAAAATTATAAAACTATAATAATAATAAGATAAAAACTCTAAAACTCCCACTTTACTGCATTCTTTCTAATTTAGGGGTAGCCATGTCTTTATTAGCTCTCCACCTTCTCAAGTAGAACTTGAAATGTCCACATTTTGGTACTATATCTTTGATAATATATAGCCTGTTATGAGAATAGTAACCTCCTAATTGCATTCATCTCTCTGATGTGAGATTCTCAAACCAACTTTAAAACGAGGATTATAATTCCATCCTACTTGGTGAATTTTCTGAAATATTCCTTGTAGCTTCATTAGGCTTTAGAAGGAGTTGGAATCTGCTTCACAACAATCACTCATTTACAGAATGATCTTCAGCTCTCAAAATTGGCTCTTAAGGTGTATCTGGAAAAGGAGACTTTTGACTTCAGTAGCCAGTAGTCTTTGTTTCCTAAAAAACTGGTGGAGAAAGGTTTTACTTTTGAGTTTGGTATATAGGTTGCTTGAGCTTTGACAGATTCTTAATTCCTCAACACACATATTTTGACACTGAAGTGGGATTTGTTTCCACATTACAGTGTTGCTGTATAACCCATAAACCATTTAATTCCTCTCGCAAGTAGGTCACCAGAAATTACTGCGTTTGTGGGGCTTTTTCAAAGAGCCACCACATTTACAACCATGCAGCTCACATGGATCTCCCCATCCCAGCCCAGAAGGTGGGAAAAGCTCCTTGTCACTGAAAAAAAAGCTGTATTATCTGTGGAAAATTTTCAAGGCATCTGCTTTAAAAACCTATACAATGAACAAGAGTTTCTTTCTTAAGCCAAAAATGGAATTTCTTCTATTTCAATTCCTGCAAAGAGTGGTGGGGGTTTTTTGGGTTTGTTTGTTTGGTTGGTTGGTTGGTTGGTTGGTTTGTTTTTTGTTTTGGTTTGTTTTTTTTAATGTGTACTGTGCCTTGTAAGAGTTTGCTCTATGGAGAAGCATTCTTGTTCATTATTTGGAGCAAAATTGTTCTCAGTTTTACAACTGCCATTTGTATTATGTTTACAACATGCAATTAAAGACTCCTATTAAATGTTCTTACAAGGCAGATCCCAATGACCAATGTTTATTTACATTTTTTCCAGAGCACAGTATTGAAAAGACAATAGAGGAGAAATGTAATGCAAGAGAGGAGCTATAAAATCTGCATTTCAGCTTGTTGAACAAATTTGGGTATTCATTGGCGTAGGAAATCCTCTCTTCTGACACTCAAATATTTCAGTGGAGTGATAGGCACAAAAATTTCCTGGAATCCCTTTAATTTGTAGCAACTTCTCCTTTACTGAATTACATATTTCAAAGAATATCTTGTTAATGACCAGTATATGGCAAATATATTCTCCAAGCTTATTAGTACAGAAATAATTGCAAGTGGCTGCTATAGTTCATTAAGGCTTATTTATTTTATAGTTCATTAAAGCTAATTTTATCAGTACAAAATATATTTTAATAGCCAGTTTTGCTTCTTTTTTAATTTTTTTTAATGTTTCTCTGCCATCTACGGCTAGCAATAGTTTCTGCTTTTCTTCTTTGTTCCTGGATAATCTTCCACCGTATTTTTTGTGAACTACTTAGTGGTGGTTTTTAATCAACAGTTTTTCTGGGCAGTAGCAGATCCTAATCTTGAGTCGGGGATAAATTAATTTACCTCTGTTTCTCCTGGGTCAAAAAGGCTGGTATAGTTTATTGTTTAATATAAACAATAAATATCATTTATTGTTTAATATAAACAAAGCATTTCACAGTAGCTTGACATGCAGTTAAACTCACCAATTTTCCAGAGATAATTGGAGAGCAAATTTTCCAGGCTGGATTTGAGTTAAATCTTTATTATTTTCTTGTTTGTAATGAGCTGTTATATGGAAAACTGAGTTTCCTTGTGTCCTTTGCTCAATGTCTGGCTGAGCCAGAGGGTTGCTCATGCATGGCACATCTGGGTTTGATATCTGCCAGACAGAGGCAGATTTTCCATGGCTCAGGTTTTCCAACAGATCACCAGGGAAGGTTCTTCATCTCTAACACAGCCTTGATTTTGTTCTGATGAGAAACTAAAGAGCAGCTTTACCTTAAATCTAATCAAATTGTCTCAGAGACAGAATGATGCTCAGTTTGGTAAAGGGAATTCACATCAGCTCAGACATCTGAGAGAGAGGGAGGAATCGATTTCTTTTCCTTATATCTTTTCCAATTTCAATGAATACTTAAATATTTATTGATGAAAAGACCAGAATTTGAGCACACTGCCTCTCCTTCCTGTCTCAGCTATCAAGCAATGGGACTGTGCCTGTTTAATGTCTGTCTCAGCAGTCATTTACACTTCTGGAACAGTGAGGCAACCACAAAAGAGATTCAATGGTGACCTCTCCTGCATGCCTCATACCCTCCTGGTTTATGGCAGGAATCTGGTTCAAATCCTTGCTCAGGCTTTAAGGCAAGATCTAGGTTTGAATTCTTATTTAACCTTATAAATCTAAAGCCAGAAGGAATATTGTATGGAGCACTAACATTCCTTTCCCCTTCCCTCTTGTGGAATTAAAGGAACCAATGTGACAGCATTCAGGAGTACCCAAAGGCAGAGCCATTTCTGTCCTTCATTCTCACAGGGATAAAGCAAAATTTGAGTCTCATGCAACTGTTGAAAAATGTGTGTGAGGAAAGGCCATCACCTTAGGATTTCTTTTCTAAAATTGTGGACATACTGAATTTTAGAACCCACTGACATTTTGGTGTGTCAATTTCAATTCAATTTTCTGTTGTGTGTGTTTTGTTGCTTTTTTGTTTTTTTTTTTTTTTTTAGGTGAACTCAACATTCATTTTTTTGCTAGAGCACACACAGACATACACTTGGAATCTGGGGTAATCAGCAACACTAAAAAAAATCCTGAACTTGGTGTGTAGATAAAACTCACAAAAGTTATTACAGTCAGGGATAAAAGTAAAGATTGCTCTAGCTATGAAGAGGAGTGGACGTGCAAGAGGTCAACACACAGCCAGCCAGCCTTCCCTTCCATTTTCTTGGAGCTAAAAGACAAAGTACTAACAGAATCAGGTATTATGTGCATGAATCTGTGTGTGTATGTGTGATTTTCTGTTTCTAGCTGCATCAGACAGGATGAGAGAGAGCTGGGGTTGTTCACACTGCAGAAGAGAAGGCTCTTGGAAAATCTTAGAGCACTGTCCAGCTGATAGAAAGAAGGGAGATGCACTTTTTTTAGTGACAGGACAAGGGAAGATGATTTTAAACTGGCAGAGAGCAAGTTGAGGTGAGATGTTCAGGAGAAATCCTTTAATCAGAGGGTGGTAAAGCACTGGGACAGGTTGCCCAGACAAGTTGTGGCTGCCCCATTCCTGGAAGTGTTCAAAGCCAGGTTGGATGGGGCTCTGAGCAACCTGGTCCAGTGAGTGACATCTGTGCCCATGACAGGGAGCTGGAGTGAGGTGATCTTAAAGGCCCCTTCCAACCCATCCATTCTGATTGTAAGATCATTTTCTTTGCTAAAATCAGTTCAGTTTCGTCAAGAAATATGGTGCAAATCGGATACTGTTGGTTTCAGTTGTTTCAATACAAAACAAAGGGCTTTAAGATTACTCTCCATTTCTGTGAATAAGCACTGAATGCTTTCCCTTTGAAACGTTTTTCTAAGTCAAAAAGGTGGCCATTCTTTCTTTTGTGTTGTTTATAATGAGTGGTCATGGGGGCTGTTTTTGTCTAAACACCCGGGAAGTTAATGAGCTTACTTCCATAGGAACAGAAAATCCTGCTGAGAGTCCATACACTGCCTTTCTACTGGTAAGATCTTGGTGCACACAGGCACAGTGGAGAAAAGCTGCTCAGTAGCCAGGAAAGCAGATTTTCATCTTCCAGGGCACTGCACCACTTTTCTTCTCTCACCCACTGTGAAATTGAAACTGCAGAGACCTTTGAGACCATCTCATTCCAACCTCCCACCATGGGCAGGGACACCTTCCACCAGACCAGGCTGCTCAAAGCTCCTTCCAGCCTGACCTTGGACACTTCCAGAGAAGTTTCAGTGCCTCACCACCCTCACAGTAAAGAGTTTCTTCCTAGTATTCAATCAAAACCTGCTCTCTGGCAGTGTGAAGCCATTCCCTCTTGTTCTGTCCCTCTCTGCCCTTGTAGAAGATCCCTCTCCAGCTCTCTTGGAGCCTCTTTAGGCACTGGAAGGGGTTCTGAGGTTTCTCCAAAGCCTTCCCTGCTGTTCCATGTAGGGACACACTATTTTTGTAAGACTTTCCTGTTCATGAGAGTTCTTCCTCCTGCCAGCCTAAGTACGAGTTCTTCATCTGACCCCCACCAAAAAATAATCAGCCAAAGCTTTACACTCGATGCTGCAGCTCAGAGACCCAAATCCCTTGCTGAAATATGTTGGGAAAATTTAAGCCTGCCAGAAATATTTTGTCAGCCTGTCTTGGGTTTTTCAGTGAAAGGCAGGGTTTTGCTCTCTGTCAGATTTTGATTTTTATTTTTAATCTCCTTTTGACGAGCTCCCTATTGGGTTTTTAGCTGCTAACAGTAAAAAGTTTTTTTTTTTTTTTTTAATTGTGCTTTCCAACCAAACCAAAACAAAAAAAAACCCCAAAAACCTCATCACTCCAGAGTCCTTCTTGCTTTCATTTTTTCCTGCTATTGCTTTTACTCTTGACATTCAGCCTCCTCAACAAGTCCTGATATGAAACTCCATAAAGTCTTTATCCTGTCAAAGCCCTGCTGTGAGCATTGCCCACTGCTTCCAGAATTTGCATTTAGCATCCGTTCATATGACTCTATTGGTGGGGCTCTCTTATCACTGAGTAGCCCTCTAGCTTTATATGAAAGGGCATAAAGTTAATGAAAACAGCATTAAAACTCGATTAGCATTTAGTGAGATCCCTAAGACTTGTTCTGAGCTTAATATTAGTTTCAGATTTTTTTTTCTTTTTTAACTCACAGTATTCAGAAGAAGAGACAGCAGAAACATTCTCATCAAAGAGCCTGTTTTTTTCAGGTGAGGATGTTATGTCAGAAGGAAGGAAAGGCTTTGATTTTTAAGGGGATTGTTTCAGGGCTAGGGAAAATTTTATGTGTTATTTCATCCTTTTGTCTTTTGATGGAGGAGCCACTCATTGGAAGTGATGTTTCTTTTCTGCACATTTTACTTAAATTCCTGGAGAAATGAATCCTAGAGGGAGGAAGATCTCTTGAAAATGTCACAATATACCCAACTTATTTCAGAGTGCTAATGAGGATTTTTCTCCAGACACAAACTTTGCTTGCTGTTGGTTTT
Organism: Toxostoma redivivum; assembly: GCA_013397375.1. Taxonomy (NCBI): domain Eukaryota; kingdom Metazoa; phylum Chordata; class Aves; order Passeriformes; family Mimidae; genus Toxostoma; species Toxostoma redivivum. Next base: position 185,664 of record VXBI01001038.1, read on the forward strand.
TAGGGGGAGAAGAGTGGAAAACTCTGTGAAATGGTAGTACAGACAGGAAAATTGCCTGCTATGCAAGTGAAAAGCAGTCTAAAGGATGCTTGAGTATAAACATTTGTGTGTTTTCCATTCATAGCCCTTGCTCTATCTCAGGCCAGACCTCCAGAGGCCTCAGGTGTATTGCTGATTTTAAAAATACCAAGAACATTCCTCTGGCTTCAGGGCTTAATTACACATCTTTGTTACTTAAGCAAATCCTGTAGGGTACCATCTCATATTCCTTAACTCTGAGTCTTTTCTGGGTCCTGTGTGGTTCTTTTGTGTTCATAAGACATTTTTATACATTTTTTGCTATGTTTCTGTCTCTGGAAGTACCCACACTCTTACACTCTACTGACGAGGATGAGCTCTTGAGGTAAGAAGTGCCACAGAATTTGCTGCATGAGGTGTAGAGATTTTTTAGCTTCAGCTGGGAAGCCTTTTGGAATAGCTGTGGTAGATTTTGCCTAAAACTTCTGTGTTTGAGTCATCTGCAGAGAGACAGCAAGGAGAGGTGGATTTGTGGTAAGGTTTCTCAAAGGTGTAGTGGTGTTCAGCCAAGGGAGAGGACAGAATAATTGGGATGGAATGGAATGGAATGGAATGGAATGGAATGGAATGGAATGGAATGGAATGGAATGGAGGCATCCACCCCTAGAAAGACTCTTGGGTCAAAACAAAGTGGTGTGTTCTGTCCGAGAATGTCAGTTCTATCGTGGGGAAACCGTAGGTAGCACAGATTTTAAATATTTGACTGCTCTGATGTTGGGGACCAGAGTGAGACACAGACACTGACAAAATACTTCTGCATGAAAAACAGCTCCAGCTGAGGGACTTCAGCCCTTCTCTTTCTATAGAAGAAAACCCCAAGAATCAATTAAGCAATTAGATTCCAGATTGCACAAAACCTTATTTTGTTTTCATTATTTGTACTGAAGGACTGATTTGATGACCGACAAGGAACTGGATGCAGAATTGACAATCTCATCTTAAATCTTGATTTTGACATGTCTTTCCATGGGAAAAACCTTCAGCTCATTTTTTGTTCATTTCTTTTTACCAGGTTTGCACAGTGGAGTTTGGACCAATTGTTTCAATTATTTGGGTCATTTTGGTCAGTCCTTCTTCTAAAAATGGGTGTAAATCTCTGTTATTTTATGTCAAATTCACTGAATGCTTTCACCCTCACAGATAATACAGAAACATTAAGAGAGGTTGTATAAGGACTTAGGTTGATAAAAGGACCTAAGGAGAAGAGCTGGACAGAATAATCTGTCATGTGTTGAGTCAGCTAATAAAAAAAGGTAGTTACTTAAAATGTCTACAGGCACCAAAGCATAACGGAAATCTTAGACAAAGGAAAATAATTGAAATTACTATGGACATAATGAGAAATTCACTATCAGGTTTGCAAAGGCTTAGACCAAGGGTTTGGGTCTTGAGAAAGAGGCAGCAGAATTGCATGTAGCCAAGTGTAAAAAATAATAAATTAAAAATGGATTTATAAAAGGGTATTGCAGAGGCTGGCATTAAGTGAACCCAGGTTGTCAGTTCTGCAATTCAATGAGAATCCAGGTACTCTCTGTTAGAAGGAATAGAAATTGAAGCATTTAGTGCTGAACAGTGTTGTTTGCCTCACATTCCTTTAATAATGGACTTGAAACCTGTGTGCTGAACTGAGGATGCTGTTACACAGATGTAAATAAAAATCCTGCACGCCTTTCATCCAGCAGGTCTCAGCTTACACTCTGAGCACCCCTCTGAGGGGCAGAGCTTTCAATATTCTTGTTTTAAAGGCAGCAAAACTGAGCTTTAAAGAGATTAAGTCACTTGCTGGAGGCTGTTAGAGAAGCAAAATTGTGTCAGTTGCTCCCAAGCTCTCACCATTCAAGCTCAAAGAGATTTTATTTGCACCGCACTCTTTTCAGAGTATATGTTTAGATAGATGAAGGGAAAATATCTGTGGCATAAATCTGACGATTTCAGCAAAAGTGCTTTGGGGATTAATTTGATCTGCTCATTTCTGGGTAGATACCAGGAGCTCTGCAGTGTGTATTTAAAGCACACTGGTCCCACCTATTGGGGCTGCTGGGGAATTGATTTTATTGGGTTGCAATAGGTCATTTGTCTTCATGCTGATAATTTTGTTTGGGTTTGGTAATGTTTCATTATTTTCCACTCCAGGATGTTTTTCACCATCTAAGGGATTTCAGGTGTAATTTTATTCCCCCACAACCAACCTCTGCTAATAATTTCACTGCTGTGTTTGGGTCAAATATTGATTGTGAATTGCATGAGGAAGGTGTTGATATCTAACATCAAATTTTCTTTTTTGTGCCTCATTTCATGCAAAACAGAAGAAAAATAAAAATCTCCATGTTAGCCTGCTGGAAGGATTCCTAAGGAAAGGCAGACCAAAATCAAATGAAGAAGGTCAGATTCATCATCTTGAACTTGTCCATCTAAAAAGTTAGATTCTCAGCCTCAGTGACCTCTCTGAAGTCCCCTTTGGACAGCCAAAATTGTAGCTGTAAGTAGAGGCTGAGCAGTCCTGCCTCCCTTGTAATATTACCTCAGATGATGAAACAGCTTTGGGAGCTCCTTCCTGGTGGCTTTGCACAGATCTGGCTACGTGTCCTTTGGAAAATTAAGGGGAGGAGAGAGAAGAGAGAAGAGAGAAGAGAGAAGAGAGAAGAGAAGAGAAGAGAAGAGAAGAGAAGAGAAGAGAAGAGAAGAGAAGAGAAGAGAAGAGAAGAGAAGAGAAGAGAAGAGAAGAGAAGAGAAGAGAAGAGAAGAGAAGAGAAGAGAAGAGAAGAGAAGAGAAGAGAAGAGAAGAGAAGAGAAGAGAAGAGAAGAGAAGAGAAGAGAAGAGAAGAGAAGAGAAGAGAAGAGAAGAGAAGAGAAGAGAAGAGAAGAGAAGAGAAGAGAAGAGAAGAGAAGAGAAGAGAAGAGAAGAGAAGAGAAGAGAAGAGAAGAGAAGAGAAGAGAAGAGAAGAGAAGAGAAGAGAAGAGAAGAGAAGAGAAGAGAAGAGAAGAGAAGAGAAGAGAAGAGAAGAGAAGAGAAGAGAAGAGAAGAGAAGAGAAGAGAAGAGAAGAGAAGAGAAGAGAAGAGAAGAGAAGAGAAGAGAAGAGAAGAGAAGAGAAGAGAAGAGAAGAGAAGAGAAGAGAAGAGAAGAGAAGAGAAGAGAAGAGAAGAGAAGAGAAGAGAAGAGAAGAGAAGAGAAGAGAAGAGAAGAGAAGAGAAGAGAAGAGAAGAGAAGAGAAGAGAAGAGAAGAGAAGAGAAGAGAAGAGAAGAGAAGAGAAGAGAAGAGAAGAGAAGAGAAGAGAAGAGAAGAGAAGAGAAGAGAAGAGAAGAGAAGAGAAGAGAAGAGAAGAGAAGAGGAGAATTTAAAGACAGAAGTCCATCCAGTCCACAACCATGATTTTTTATGAGACCTATTTAGAGATGCTGAAGAAAATAAGTGAGAAAAAAAAATAACAAGAAGCATTTAAAGAAGACAGAGCGTTACAAAATTTTAAAAAAGATCCACCATGGAGTTTAACTCAGCTTTTTCTGCTTAGTGCCTCTAATTCACCCAGCTAGACAGTGAGGATGGTGAAGTGCATAGAGCTTTATCCCATGTGTTTGGGAAGAGCCCATGGCTAGAACTGAGGACAAGATACAGAGTAGGACAAACTGGTCATGGGTGTAGGTAAGGGGACAGTTAGATATCAAATAACAAAATAGACTACCTAGTTTATTGTTATTTCCAAACTGTTGGTCATTTTCTCCAGCCCTGGTGTTATAGTCAGGACATCAGGTGAACAAAAATCATTAATTACTTTAAAATGGCCTTGAAAAACTTGCAACATGCCAGTGTGAAGTTCAGATTTCTGGCTTGCTTTATTCCAACTGCTCCAGCACTTTGTGTTCATTTCTTTTTGGCTTTGCTAAAATCCAGAGAGTAGGAATAGCATTTTAGTACCTTCCAAAATAACTTAATCTTTACTGAATGCCTAGATATTTTACAGAATCCAGCTCCATATTCAGGAAGCTTGTACCTGGAACTAGGACTGCTGCCTTTTTTATTGTAGTGTAATTCACAGCCACAAAATTGCTCAATAAAAAGGACAGGACTCCACAAAAAGAACATGCTTCTGCAGAAAAATATTTTTCTTGTCTCCTTTATATTTGAAAGATAAAAATAAGACAAATATTAGAAGAATGTGTCTAAAATTAAATTCTTTTTATGCTTCAGACATTTTTCTTTGAAATTTACCTTGAAAATATAGCTCAAATGGCATCATATATAATTTGCCTTCAGCTACCGGAAGTAGAGTGTTGTGTTTTCTGATAATTCTTTATGTTTTTTAGTTATCTAAAATTCAAAGTAATTCTTATATTCAGATGTGGTACTACTTATGCTCCTATTTTATGCCTTGAATGATTCCATAAATAGCTTTTGATTTTCCTTTCTAAATTATACTGGAAACTACAGAGGAGGAAACAACCCTGGTTTTGTCCTTTTTTCCCCTATAATAATAATAATCAAAAGCAGAAGCATTCTGTCTGGTGTGCAGCACAATTTCTCATCTGGAGATCTCCAAATGCTTTTGAAAGCCCATGATATTAACTGTGCTTTAGTGGCTGAGGAAACAGCAGCACACAGTTGAGCAATTTTCCCAGTATCACACTGAAAGTCCACAATAAAGAACTTTAAAGCACAGGACCATAACTCCTCCTGTTTTATTGCCACGTGATTACTTCAACTGCAACATCTTCTCCATCCTCTGTCAGCTGAATTTCCTGCACCCAACTGTGCTTGGTTAGATGTGGTTTAATGATAAACGCATCTTTTAATGGTTACTCTGATGACTGGAGAGAAGGAATCTCTTCCTTTCCAAACTGATCATTGTTAGGATGCAGTTTGGTCACTGAGAGGAAGAGTTGCTTGAGACTTGGAGATGAGGCTAATTATTTATTTGTTTATCTGTTTATCTGTTTATTTTTTAATAATTAATTGAATAATTCTGGTGGGGTTCCCATGCTGTGCTCATGACTGAGATTTCTCAGCACATGCAGCGTCACAGGAGACTTTTCTTGCTGGAAGGCTGGTGTTTGGGGGCTATAAATGAGATATGGCTCTGAATCCTGTAGGGCATTCAAATGCTCATAATAACAAGGCCAGGACTAGTGAAGGATGTACAACACCACAGTGAATGCACTGTTTCATTCTCCAATTTCTCTCACAACACTGTAGGGCCCAAGAACAGAAATGCAGCTGAGTTACTCCTGATGAGTATCACAACCTGCTACACATGAAGTACTGGAAATCTAGAAATCTAGTGGAAATTTAAAAAAAAAAAAAAATTCACCATGACTTCCATTTTAAAGGAATACTAGGAAAACTTCTTCATGCTAATTTTCATAATATTAAGATGTACAGACCATTCCTAAGGTTGACTGGAGACCTCCTATAGAAGTCCAGCTGCCAATTTGACAGGTTTCAAGTGTCATGAGATTAAGTTTGGGCTCCACCTTCCCTAGAGTAGTCTGTTATTTAACTGATGGACTGCTTTAATCGTTTTGGCTGCCTAAAGCCTCTGCTTGAAGGAACTGTGAGTTAATATCACTGGAAAACAGGCCTGAAGAATTAACTGTTGCAAATGAGGAGGGTTTTATTCTTTTAATTCTTGGTGGCCAGCCTTACAAATCCCTTATTATTCATTCATGGAAGTGTCATATTTAAAATGCAAATTCCTTCCCATTGTCCTCCCCCATGTCAATGCATTTCCTTTGAAGTGTCCCTGGAGCTTTCCAGGGGCCACCCACAATGGGATCACTGTGATCAGTCAGCTTGCAAAAGAGTGCCCTGCACCAGCTCAGGTGAATTCAGCTGGGTCCTGCTTAGCAGTGCCATCTTTCAAAAAGCATGCAGACTTTGTTTAAGAGGAAGAAAAAAAAGTTAAATTAAGGACATAAGGACAGGTATTTTTACCAAGGCTTTTTAGCGAGGTTGCCTCTCCTGAGGCTCATCACAGCCCCATGTCTGCCACCACCACATGGCAGTGAGGTCAATAATATAAATAGATCTGGTTTGTCTTGCCCATGTTGTGTTGGTCTGGGAAGAGCAGAGCTCTCCTACGACATCCATTGCAGAAAAGAGTGTCAAGGCTCAGCTGGCACGGAGTTCCTGTATCCATGTGGGGAATAATCCATTGTCCTTGGTCCTTGCTATCATTCAGACACAGTTACAAGTTTTTCCAGGCAGGATGAGCTGTCCCAGGCCAAAATTGTGATAGAAATAGTTCTGTGAATGGAGAAATGCCACTCTGATCCACTGCAGGAGCTGTAGTTGCAGGAGGCTTGGGGAACTATACTGGAAGGAATTATTGTGTTTTCAGGTAAAGTCCAGGTTAGTGAATGCATTGTCTGATTCAAACTTCCAGAAGCCACATAAATACTGATAATAACGACCATAATAGCAAGGTAAATTATATTATCAGTAATGGCTAAATAGTTTAATAGTCTTCATCAAATGACTGAGTACCTTACCTTATCCAGCAGTGAGACTTGCTGGCTCCTGTGTGCTAATGCAGCCAGTACTTAAAACTGGAACCAATGCATTTTTGAGTAAAGACTTCACTACTTGAGTTAAAAACCTATTTTTATCAGTTCGATGCAGTTTGTGGGGAGAGTTCATGCACACAAAGCAACCCTTAAAACTTGTGGCCAGAAAATGGTAATTTAAAATTTATCAAAGTTTATATAATATTAATGGGGTCTTGTAAGAATAATGTCAAATTATCAATGTCATTTCCCACTAGGAATGCAGGAAGCTCTGGTGTTCTTAGTCAACAGCATTTTCCTGAGCTGGTAAATCAAAACTACAAATACACTTCTGGAAATTCACAAGTCATGAATATATGTTGATTTTATGGAGTGGAGAAAAGAATGCTCCAGAGTGACTTTATTCTGGCCTTCAGGTACCTGGATGGAGCCTACAAAAATGCTGGAGAGAAACTTGTGACAAGGGCCTGTAGTTACAGGACAAGGACAGTGGGTTTAAGCTGAGAGAGGGCAGGGTTATATTAGATTTTAGGAAGAAAATCTTTATTCAGAGGTTGGTGAGACCCTGGCACAGTTTGCCCAGAGAAGCTGTGGCTGCCCCATCCCTGGAAGTGCCCAAGGCCAGGCTGGAATAGGGCTTGGAGAAACTTGGTCTAGTGGAAGGTGTTCCTACCCATAGCAGGAGTGGAACTAAGTTATTTTTGAGCCATTCTATGATTCTATAATCCGATTCTCTGATTGGTAATGATCCACATCCATAAACCAACCAACCTTACAACTGTCTTCCTCCTTGGTTTAAGACTTGTCCCACTCAGGTTGATGTCCTTACATGGCTGAGCACTTTGTGTTACTTCCCATCTGGAACTCAAGTACTGCACCTCTCCTACTTTTTAATCAATGTCTGGATGCCCTTAAGAGAAATGGTGCTTTCAAAAAAAAACGTGGTCCTACTACTTATGAAAAATCTCTTTGGAAAGTCCTGAGGAAAATGCCCTTAAGATGCTGGTGGACACGAAGATGAGCAGGGCCAGCAGCAGGACCTTGCTGCAAAGGCAGCAAACAGAATCCTCAGATGCATTAGATGTAATTCCAGGTGAGGGGGGTGATCTTTACCTCTACTCAGCACTTCCAAGCCACACCTGAAGTGCTGTTCCCAGCTCTGGGCTCCTCAGTGCAAGAGACACACAGACATCATGGAGAGAGTCCAGCAAAAGGGCCACAAAGAGGAACAAGGATCTGGAGCATCTCTTCCAGGGCTGGGATTGATCAGCCTGGAGAAGGAAAGCTGAAGGGGAATCTTATTAATTCCCAAAATATGGGAAGGGAAGGGGCAAAGATGGAGCCAGGCTCTCTCCAGTGGTGCCCAGTGACAGGATCAGGTGCAATGGGCACAAACTGAGACACGAGAGGCTCCCTGTGGACATCAACCCTTTCAACCTCAACCATTCCGTGGTTGCTGATAATTAGAGAAAACTGGGAACACTGTTGCCTGGACAAGTCAAACATCCTCAAACAATGGTGTGATCAAGTTTGTAGCTTCTCACAAATTTCATTAGCAAGTAGGGAGTGAGTGATGTGAACTTCCTTTACCAAATTCCCTTAGCTCTGTTTGGATTTTGTGCTTTGTATTTGGCTCCATGGATGTCTGGGAGACCTACTGCTGCTTTTATATGTGATTTGTGGATTTATTAAATGGATTTAGGAGTTAATTGTATTGGGATGGTCCTGCCTGCCAACAGGAAACCAGGGCAGCATTTTCAATGCCCTTCAGTCGGCATAATCTAAATAAATTCATGAATGCACAAAAATTATTCTACCTTGTTCCTTTTGCCCAGCAGAATGTGTTGGCTCAAAGAGCTCAAATTTGCTGTAATCGCCTTTTCCTCTCCAGTAATTCCTTAGGAGTCAGCCATCTCCTTCAGAGAGCTGCAAAACTGCCACCAAATCTAATTATTCCAGATTTTGTTTCTTTTTATGAAGTTTTTGGCATATTTTGCAGTAGGTTGAGAGAGTAATCAGTAACTTGTGAGTGAGAGAATCACAGGAGCACAAATATTGTGAGGACACACTCCTCAATGATATATCTGCTGAAGTTAGGACTGCTTTGAAATTCATTAATTCTTAGTAGTTTAAGAAATTAATCTCTTAAACAGGTTTATCAGAGAAACAGGATTTTAGAACTCAAAAATAAAACTGTAAAGGGACAAAATTTAGATTCTGAAAGGGTGAGAACAGAGTCTTTTTTGTATTATCAAAACGTTCTCCTTTTTTTTTTTTTTCACTAAGAAACAGTGAAAACTATGTAAACTTAAATACCCTTTTAATCCTACTATATACTGTGTTGTTCTTAAAAATACATTTCCAGATAAGGTATTTTTACTGTACTAGATGTTCCATTACTTAAAAGTTATCTTTACACAACCCTCTTCTGAAAAGGCATCAGAGGTGAAAAAAAAAGAACGTTACATTACACTCTAAAATAAAAAGTTGGTTTTACTCTCTATTTAGTTCAGTTTTGCAGGAACAAACCAAAGAGGGCTGAACCATTCCTGTTAAGAGATAACACCTTGCTCCTGCCTAATGAAGAATTTAACATTTGTTCTCATATATTATCTGGGTCTTTTTGTTTTATCTTTGTTATTCTGTCAGAGCAGTCAGCACAGGACTGCCTTCTCCTGTGGAAAAAAACTGGGGATTTTAGTCTTAGAATATTAAAGATTAATTTTGATTACATTTCCACCAAGATTTTAGTTTTTGTTTTTTTTTCTTTATGTGTGACTAAGAACACTCACCTTTAATTATTTATTAGGAATTTCATCAATATCTCTAGAATTATTGTGAAAAAGAACACTTGTTTCTGGCTCACTTTATTTTTAGTGAGAATTTAATGCTGTTTCTTGGAATGTAAGACAACAGATTTATGCTTTGTTAATATCTTCTGTCCTGCTTCTGTGATCTCCAACAAGCATTGGTTTGCATGATGCTCACATGCATATTCTGAAATAGTTGCAGCTGTGTAACACATGCATTCTATAGGGCCTTTTATCTTCCCTACCTTTGGAAAAGACATATGGATCTCTCCCATTTCACATAAAGACATCAGATTCTACTGGAACAGAGAAAGACAACAGGTTTTTACTCTCTGGGAATCCAACTTTACTATTTTTTAATTATTAAAGGAGATAACCTAGAATAAAGAAAATAAAAATCATAGAATTATAAAATAGTTTGGGTTGTAGGGAACCCCAAAATAATCTCATGCCAGCCCCCTGCCATGGGCAGGGACACCTTCCACTGTCCCAGATTGTTCCAAGTCCCATCCAACGTGGCCTTGAAATTTCCAGGGATGGGGCAGCCACAGCTTCTCTGGGCACCCTGTGCCAGGGCCTCACCACCCTAATAAGGAAGAATTTCTTCCTAATATCTGATCTCAATCTCTTGTCCTTTAGTTTAAAATATTTTAAAACACTCCTCTTCTTTAAAATTTTTATCAGAACTTCAGGATTAATAATCATTTAGCAATTTTTTTGCTATTCCTGCTCACAAGAGCAGTTGTTTCTTCAGTACTACAATGAGTGTAACATCATGCTGCAGTGAAATCCAAAGATAGCACATCTCCAGTGGAAACAGAAAGGGAAATCACTCCTACAAAATGAACTGACATTTCTATATGTCAGCTGAAAGTTTTGTTTTTCAATACAGACCAGATCATGCCTGGGATATGACAACCCCCCTATTCTTCCTGAATCACCTGTCATTACTAATAGTACACCCTGTCACAGATACTCAGGCAAAATATATAGTGCATTATATAGGAGGCAGAGTAGAACCCATCTCATTTTCTTCACAGTGATAGTTCAGAGAAACAAAGCTTATTTTCACCAGCAAAGTGCAGAGACACTCAGAGAAATGATGCCACTTCTTTCCTCATCCAGGGACTTGGCTGATCAGAGGGTGAGGCTGATGTGGGCTGTTCATGAGGCTTTTTTTAATTAATCCATTTCCAGTTGGGGTACACAATTACGATATTGCACAGGTGTTGACATGATTTCCCTCTGGAATACAACATGGCTCAGAAATCTCAACTCCAACTGGGAAGATGGAGCACAGGGAGAAGCAGATACTGCTTAGTGAATCACAGACTCATTAGGGCTGTAAAATACCTCCAAGATCTTTAAGTCCACTTGTCAACCAAATACCCACTAAAACATATCACAAAATTCCTCATCTGCTTCTTTGTTTAACACTTCCCCAAACAATCTATTCCAATGTCTGACAACCTAATTCTTCCTAACAGCAACCCCTCCTGGCACAACTTGAGGCCATTTCCCCCTGTCCTGTCACTTGTTAGCTGGGAGAGGAGACCAACCCCTACCTTGTTATAACCTATTTTCAGGGACTTGTAGAGGGTGATAAGGTCCCTTCTGAGCCTTCTTTTCTCCAGGCTGAGCCCCTGCAAAGCTCCCTCAGCTGCTCCTCCTCAGACCTGTGCTCCAGACCCTTCCCCAGCTCTGTTCCCTTCTCTGGGTGCACTCCAGACCCTCAAAATCTCTCTTGTGAGGGGCCCAAAACTGACCAAGAACTCGAGGTGTGGCCTCTCCTGTGCCCAGCAAAGAGGGACAGTCCCTGCCCTGGTCTTGCTGGCCACACCAGTGCTGACACAGAAGGCCAGGAGGTCACCTGGGCACATGCCAGCTCACATTTGGCCACTGTCAGCTTTTCCTGCTGGGCAGCTTTCCAGCCATGGCCTCATCCTGGAGCACTAACGGCTTTGTTGGGACAGGAGGAGACCTTGTCTTACAAAAGGTGTCTAATGAGGTTGTACTGAGCAGCTGAGCTCTAGAAGAACCCCAGGCAGCTCAGCTTGGCCATGATATATATATTCCTATATATATATGTATATATTCCTCTATTTCATTCCTGGGCTGGGGCACTTGATCCTATTTAGAGCTAGTGTAAGTCACTTACAATGGTTTGGTTTTCCCAATTCACGTTCTCCTTCAGCACTTCCTGTGTGCAATGAAATGTGACAGAGCCCACAAAGGGCTTGTGCTGCTTCTTTTTGCAAAAGGGAATCTGAGAGTGGATGCAACTACTCACTATAAATCCATCACAAAGATCCAGCTAACAAAGATTAGCAGATTCAGTTTTTAAAACTATGCATAAATCAATGCATTGTCTCAAATGCAAGTTCTCTTCTGTACATAATTTTTCCTCCTTTCCCTTTAATGATACAGATCAATAGAGAGTTTAGAAATCTGTATTCAAACAAACTGCTATTTTTTAGTTTTTTTGTTTCTTTTCAGTCTTGTTTCAAAAATGCTGAATGAGACTAACAAAGGGTTAAACCATCTTGTAGTGGGCAGTGAGACACACACAGATTAGGAAGGATTAAATCTCTAAATGTCAAAGGGAGAGAAATGAAGAGTCTGTCCTGCAATCGTGACTGAGCATCCCATCATTCCTCCACTCTAATGCTGGGGAAACAGAGATTAGAAAATCTGCTACACAGCTAAGTGCAGACTGCAGCTCGCAGATAAGTGAACCAGAATATCTACTCAGGGCTCATTTGTTCAGCTTCACTCATCCAGAACCTTTCTGATGGGGAAACACAGATCTCAATACAAAATTCAGAGCTTGCTCAGCTCTGCTGTCACTTCCTGAACCACTGTCACTGTCACTTCCCAAACCACTGTCACTGTCACTGTCCAAACCATTCCCATAGTGAAGATCTATCCTCTGCCCTGCTGGAGGCTCCCCAGGATGATTTCCTAGGTTCCAGCACTCAGCTGGGTTTACACCAGGGATTTACTCAGTGGTGCCTCAAATTAGATTGTTGGAACCCTAGAAACTGAGAATTTTGGGCTTTCTGTGCTGACAGGCACTGATCCACAAAAAAAAAACACAGCTTTTGACCTGAAGCCATGGAGACGGCTTCCAAAATTAAATAATAAAACCAAGATCACTAGCGTATATTTTGCATAGAAGTGTGTAATATCACATAGTGAAAAATTTGGAATTTGGGGTTTTAGAATATGGTAATGTATAAAGAAAAAAATAAAAGTTTTAAGGAGGAAGTTTCTTCTTCACCTTCTTCTTCATAGATCTAGGTAGCACTTTTGTAATTAGAAAATTCTGCATTGCAAGTCACAAGTGTTTAGTTATTGGTTTAGTTATTAGTTTAGTTATTAATATTTAGTTATTAAGTAAAAAGTAAAAATCATTTAAGAGTTAGCTCTTAATTAAACAAATCAGCCCTTAAAAAGCCTTGTAAAGAGAAAAATACTTCTCCATTTTATGGTTGTTAGCTAAAAGTTCTGTAGAATTCACTCTAACATAAATAAAAAACATCTGAGTCCAAACACCAAATACTATCTCTCAAGCTTTTTAA
>VXBI01001038.1:198698-214153 GCA_013397375.1 Toxostoma redivivum
AAAAAAAAAAAAAGAAAAAAAAAAACTATATTAGATCACGGTTTTTGGTTTCTTGTTGCTGTTGGCCAGGAAGCCTTGAAAAGAATGGATGGAAGAGTGTTGGTTTATATTCAAAATACAGTCTCCTTCCTTCTGAATCAACATGAAATGAATATTCTCAGGAAAAACACATGCTGCAGATTCAGTTGTGAAACTGTTGGTCATTATGAGACCCCTGCAGATTTTCCCAGTGGTCAAATTTGAGGACAGATTATTCTAATCTATTTTTATTTTTTTTTTTATTATTTAGAACTTACAAAAATTTTCATTTAACTTCTGAGATATAATCCAAGCCCCCATGTGACTGAAAACTATAGATAAGTCAAATCTGGCCTGATAAATTGAAGAGTAAACAGTAAATTTTGCTTATAGAAAAGTATAAAAAATATCTGAGACACTGTCTTATATGGGGAGACGTCTGAAGTGGAAGTTAAAGGAAAAAAATATCACACAGATGTATATTATCCTTTATTCCTCTATTCCACTGGGAAGGGGATGGTTTTTTAGCAACCAGCATAGTGGCATTCTGGATAGAGTTTGACAGTGATGATTAATTGACAGCCTTGGGTTTTAAAACACTGAGAAAATACCTCAGACCCTGAAGTACCAACCCCTTTCCCATCCAGGCTTGGTTTAAAAATTGCTCTGGAGATGCTTTTCAGTTGAGATGATTTTAGCACAGAACTGAGTAATTTGTTTGGAGGAGTAAAATAATTTAATTTATTTTTCAGTATTTTTCAGTGTCTTCCTGGGTATTTTTGTGTTTTCTAACATAAGAAAGTGAGGATTGCTGGGTAATACCTTCAGCACACTGGTTTCAAGGGTGATAGGAGACAAGGAAAAACAATTTAGGAGTTAGTGTAAAACTGAAACAGCAATCAACCATCAAGAAACCAAAACCCTTGTGTTTCAAGGATGATTAAAAGAAAAAAATGTTTCTAGGCCTTAGGAAATGCAATTTGCTAATAGACTGTAGTGTAACGATTAAGGGGAAGCGATTGTAATTGTAAATTACCCTGTGCCACGTGGAAGGCACTAATACACTTAAAATACAATAGTGCATACATCTATGACTGGTAATGAAGGTGATAATCACCTTATATTCACAAAGGAAATGATGTAATAAATCCTATATAATGCAGTTTACAGGTTACCTTGGCAAGGGCACTTGAATCGACAAGCAGAGAACAGGCCTTCCACGAGCTGCAGTATATATTATAATTAGGGGCATAAAATTCTAATGAAATGTTGTCCTAAGTGATATTGATTTCAATTTGGCAGACTAGGAGCTCGGTGATGTCATGATATTCAGGTTGGTTGGCTCACCAAGGAATTCAAGATACACCCATACTACCCCGATGGGGCACTTTGCAGCTTTTCCCTCAGTAAGACTTGTTTTCTGACTCCAAAATAAAAAGGAGAGAAAAGATCCTGCAAACACTCAATTGCAGCAAAAGCCATTTTTCAGCTTTAATTAACATAAGTTTAACATTCCATGCAAAAAGATGGGGCTGCAGAGTGCACAAGCTGAACAAACCCTCCCCAAAGTGTTCTTAATTTCACATCAGTCTCACTTAGTATGGGGGGATGGAGATGTTTGCAAGGAGAGTTTCATCGTAAAGTGGTCCTGTAAGGCAAAGGAGAGATCCACACGGTGTGGGAAGTGAATCAAGGGCAGCTTTCTGGCATCAGGATGGAAGTCTGGATAAAGAAAGAACAGGACAGACTGCAACAGTGGTGGGAGACTGACAGAGGTGCCTACAGGAGCAGCATGATATCAAATATAGTCTTATTTTTATTATTACCCTTATAAAAGTGGAAAAAAAAAAAAAAAAAAAGGAAAATAGCAAGGAAAGACTGAAGGAGTTGGACTTTCTCTTCCTGAAGAAGGGAAGGCTCTTTATGGTACTCTAGAACTTAAAGGGTGGCTCCAAAGAGGACACAGATGTCTCATCACAAGGAGGCACATGGACAAGTTGGACCAGGCAAGGTTTCATCTTGAGAGAAGAAACAATCTACAGTGAGAACAACCAATCACTGGGACAGCCTCCCAAGGGCCATGGCAGAGTCCCTGTCCCTGGAAGTTTTGTCTGGCTGGACAGAGTCCTAAATGGTCTCACCAAAGCTCCCTCTCCCAGAAAATTTTGGACCATATGATGCTTTGAGGTTCCCTCTAACCTGGGCTGTTCTGTGATCCAGTGAGTCCAATGACACATGAAAATGATTTCTACTTGTTGATTTAGATATATAACAAATTTATTATTTTTGAGGCATTATAATTACTACAGACTTCCAAAATATTTCATACAAATTGTTTTTATACTAACTTAGTCTGAGTATTGCCCATTGCAAGGTAAAAACCATAAGATACCCATGTTTTCAAATAGTTACTGAACACAACTACATACAACAAACTCTGAAATTCCATTGTGTACTTTTCCATTTCCACAATAGTCCCATAGATCTAGTAAATTTATTAAAATAGCAGAGAGCTGGAGGTGCAGGTAGTTATGTGTTTGTCATCAGAGAGTTCAGAAGTCCTATTCAATTTATTATTTTTCCTTACGCATGCCTAACATTTGTTCATATTATGGCAAGAAAGCCTCTTCAGAAAGCCTGAGCCCAGTTCCTCTCAAGCTGATGGTTGCCTCTGAAAATGAAGATTATCCATATTTTTAATCAGACAAAATGTCTTACACAGGAAACAGCAAGATACATTGTTATCTTTTTAGCCAGGCATACAAACTACCCAGATTTTGAACAACCAGGAAGAAAACAATATATAAATTTTTGCACCCTTTATTTATAGCAATGTACCTTCAGTACAGTTATTTTCCTTCAGTAGGAAAGTAACCGTCCTGCACCCATGAAAACTCAAATTAAAGCATTTTGGAAGTGAAAGCAGATGATTTTAGGAATGAAGGAGTGCAGAGCTTAATACTCAGTGACTTCCCTTTCAAATGATGAGTCCTACATTGATTGCCATTGTGCCCTATTGAAATTCTTGTTATTCTATCATTGATAGCACTGAGGCAAAGGGAATATCTCACTGACCCAGTCAGTCCCCATAATTCAGCTCGTTAGACTTCCAAAGGGGCTCCTGCCCAGCAGACAAATAAACTCAGCTTGATGTTATAAAACCCGTCAGATGTTTTAGGGCAAGATTGGGATGAGCAAAACAATGTATTTTTCAGACAGCTGGGTGTGCAGTGTAAGCAGAATGGACTGCAGAACTGGAGATCATATCCTTGGAGATTTACTGGAAAATCATCCCTGCCTGTTTATCTGGTTTTATATCAGCACAAGTTTGCAATTCCATATGCTATTCGTTATCTGGGCTTTTGTCACAGCCTCTGCTTTGCTCCTATTCTGTCTGTGTCTGTTCTCCTCTTATGAGTCTCTCTCAGCCTGGCTGGTGTAATTTCAGTGTTACAAACTTTAAATGACAATCCAGCAGGCTAATGTCTCAAAGGAACCTTCAGCACTGCTGGCTTAGTGAAACATAGAGAAAAAAAAAAAAAGAAAAGAAAAGTTTTTTTAAAAAAACTGAGCAGAGGGTCAGATGCAGAGAGTCAGATTTCAGAATACACAGGCAAAAACACAAGAACAAGTGGTCAGCACAGGGGACTTTGATTCCCACAGTGTCCTGCGCCAAAGAAATGCTTCCACACCCACATTTATAGAAGCTGTCAAAATGTAAGAGAGAAGGTTGATAACTAACAGTGAGAAAAAGATCAGAAACAAAAGAGATCAGAAACAAGGTGATTAATTTTCATGGTGGGGGAAATTATGAACAGGAGCCTTGGCTTTGCTGTGCATAATGCTCTTTCAAGAAGCGAGGTAATGATCTGGTAAAATTACTGCTGACGGAGAGTTATTCAGGTTATTTAGAACTAAAGAGTCTTCAAATCATCTCAATGACTGCTCAAAAGAATAAAATTCACTGTTGACAAAAACAAAAATGGGTGCATAGAAGAAAGAATATGGAAACATTGTGTAATTATTGTCAGAATTCAAATTACCTATTCCAGCTTGGGGGAGGAATCATAAAGTCATCACCTGAAAAAGCCAGCTCAGAGCTCAGTGGCAGCCAAAAGAGCAATTACAATGACAGGAATTATTTGAAAACTGTTTGAGAACGAACCAGAAAACATCATTAAGCTGGCCTGTAAAAATTCACAGGATGCACTGGTACAGAGGCTGCATGCCAGACTAATTGCTCTGCCTCTGGAAGTTATAGAAACACAGAACAAAATATAGAGGAAGGCAATGATGCTGATCACAGGCACGGAATGATTCTCATGAAAAACCTTTTGACACAGAGGTGTGCTATGCAGAGACACCCAGGAAAATGAGAGTGGCTTGGACACTGCAGCACGTATTGGAGTGAGCTAGCAGGATGTGGAAGGAGAATTAACTGCAGGATTGGTTGGTTTCTTGATTCCTTCTATTGCTGCACATTTTTTTATTTTTATCCTTCTTCAAGTAAAACAGAAAGGGACAAAATAGAAATGTCCCTCTTAGTTCAGGAAAACTGCCAATGCTCAGATCCTTGCTGGGAAAAATGCCAGCACTCCACTCATGCAATGTCTTTCTCACTTTAAGCACACTCTTTAGGAATTGGGGGAAGAGTGCAACCCAATGAATGCTCAATACAGGATGTGCATCTTCTTTATGCATTGAGAGAGAAAAAAAAAAAAAAAACACCTAAAGTCATGAATTATCAGTCTGCTAAATGGTACAGGGAAACTCTTTTATTTCTCCAGTATTATGGCTTTTGCAAGTGCTCTCTTCACAGAACTTTGTAGCTCTCCATCATTGGTTATTGCTGCTGTGCTACCTGCATAGCTGCTTAAATTCAGAAATATCTTAGGTAGGAGCAGAGGGAATGGAAATCTGGAAGGGTATTGCAGCCTAAGAGGTGTTGGGGTTCAGGAGGGATCTCACAATCTTTTTCCCTCTCAGTCTGAAGCTGATGCATTTACCTTGATGCTGTTTGAGTTATGCTATCATCTGGAGTTCCAGTTATTTTGGCACATGCATAAACATGGACTTGTATAGCCATGTGGATCTCTTATGAGTTTTAGTGCTTATTTGGGTAAATGATCTGCACAGAGTGAGTCAGCAGGAATATAATCTTTTTAATGGAGAAAAAAGAGAACTTCAAAGGTCCAAATCAAGTGTAAAATGTTATAACTCATTGGTTTACAGTGAGGAGACTGTGTTTTTGTACCTTTGAAAATTTCCCTCCCCACACCTAATTCCACCATCATTGCCATCAGCTGATCCTCGTTTTGGTTGGGAACAATTAGAGTTTGGAATATCTGTGGGAACAAGACCAGCCTCTCATGTCTGAAATCATTCATGTCTCAGCTGAGGGCTACCCATGGAACAGTTAAAACATGGTTTCATTGCCATTACCTGACCTAGATAATCTCATATGTAAAAAAGGAGAACAAAACAAAACTAACAAAAAAACCCACCTGTCCAAACAAAACAAAAGCAAAACAATACAACAAAACAAAACACCTCACTGCTTTCTGGAAATTAAACCCAACACCTTTAGCATTTTGGGAGAAGACCTAGAAATGCTTTAATTTTAGGACCCCATAGCTTTTTCCAGTGTTGGAGCATGGATCAGATGCCAGACCTGCCTGGTCTCTAGGTCAGGTCCTGTAACCATGGAAATAAATGGCAAAACTTGAGTTAATTCACTGGGGAAGAGAAGACAGAGTTATGAAAATAGTAGGAAAATGTCTAAGGCAGGATTCTGCAGAGAAAAGGTGTCAGCTTTTTAAATGATGTTGGGAAGATAGTTTGTAGGACATCTGGGGTAGCCTGGGAGGTGTCAAGAGGAATTCTGTAGGAAATACTTCTTTAAATAATTCCCAATAACTTTGGAGCTGACACATCAAACTGCGGAATTGCATTTGGGCACAGGAGAAAATTCATCTCTGTGCACCTATTGCAGTGAGTGCAGAAATAAGGGATAGAGATTATAGCTAAAAACTCTTGTGGTGCAGGGAATTTAAAACTGGGGATCACTCACATGTGAATTGTCCACTAGAGTTATGTCATGTTTCTGGACTTCACTCTATAGCAGGGAGTTGTGTTTGCAGCTGGTTTTAAAGGGTGGAAATTGTGGGTTTAGCACCTGTAGAATCTCTCCCTCTGACACATCAGGGTGATAAAACCTAGCAAGAAGTATTTTTTCGTTATTAAAATCCTTAATTTACGCAAGGTGATCAGAGAAGTTATTTTTTTCTTTTGGTATGGGATCCTATCCTACTGATCACATTGTTTAATAGTCTTTTATTTTTGTCAATTTGTATTCCAATATTTAAGAAAATCTTGGGCATTTGTAATGTCAAAATAGATCTAAAAAATAAGAAAGGGGAAAAACCAAGCCAAAACAAAGTTAAAGTGTTAAAAAAAGCTGTTAGAAGACTACAAAGAAAAGATTAAGGCTAGAAGTCAACCTGGATATTTCAGTTTCTTTAAATTTCTTTAATTTCTTAACTTTGAAATTTTAAATGGAAATGAAGTTTTTAAACTTTCCTATTCCCTCTATTTTCTTTTGAAAATATTTAAGCATAGATTTTATCCTCCTGCTTCTTTTATTTATTTTGATTTTAATTTTTTTTTTGCAAAAACCAAAGCCTTTTTTTTTTCTATTGTTAACAGAGGTTTCTTTGTTTTTTTTTTTNTTTTTTTATTTTTAACAGAGGTTTTTTTTTTTTTTTTTTTGTCCCCCCCCCCCCCCCCCCCAAATTTAAAGAAAAACCTATTTCAAGCCCAATGATAACTTCTAGGTTTGTCTTCTTATTTATGTCTGTCCTTCAACATAAGAACAGAAGCATTTTCTCTTGGAACATACTTCTCCAGCCATGTGACACGAGGGAAGGGATAAGAAAAAAGTAGAACTCTGTTACCTGTAAAATTTAATATAATACAACTTTGTATTTAATGCCTAAAAATTCAGGTAGATTTATGTGAGACCTTCAGAGAAGAACTGAAGAAAAAACAATTGCCATCTAAAAACCCAGATCCATGGCTATGTGGACAATATCTAGTGAAGTTCACCAGCCAAACCACTTGGTGATGGAGTCTCCATCCCTGGAAGTGCTCATAAATACGTGGATGTGGCACTTGAGGACATTGCTTAATGGTGACCATGGTGATGGTGCTGGGCTGACAGCTGGATCTGATCATTTAAAGGTCTTTTCCAGCTTTAATGATTCTGTGATTCTGTTCCATTGATTGATCCTGCAGTGGTTTTGTTCCCAGTTCTGTCTGCAGACAACAGGATGAAAATTTGACACTTTAACTCTCATTGTGTTTAAAAGTGCACTCACTTAGCAGAGTAGATTATTCAGCTCTTCCCTCTTCTCCAGTCTCTCAAAAGAGGACAAAGCATCAGGGGATCTAAGCTGGCACATCAGGAGAGCTGTAATGGCAGGCAGACCTATGGGGTTGATTAAGATTATAAATTGCCATACTAGATGAATTTAAACATCAAATTCTAAAAAACTTTAGAAACTCCCCCAAGATAAATCAGAAGGGGAGATAGAACAGGAAGAATCAAAAGTTAGTTTTGTCTTTATTAACTTGGGTTTATATTTATGCCCACAAACACCTCGTGCGCGGTATGGAGGTGCAATATTGATTTTACTGGGGTGCTGGGGTAGGATCCTTCACCCAGCACATGGGAGGACTGCACAGCCTGCAAAAACCATCCCTGAGCACAGTGGGAGCACCTAAAATCACCCCAGTCTCCTTTGCATGGACACAGAGCAGGCTGAAATGATGGGTTATGAGACATGCTACATGACAAGGAAGGGAAAATGAAAAACAGGGAGGAAGGACAGCTTTCATGGTTAAGAGAAAAGTTTTGCTCCAGATCCCTGTTCAATGTATGAATGGTATGTCTTATTTCACATCTCAGTCACATCCTCTCCATTTCACATCCTGAATTTGAACTGCTAATTTATGTAGTTTGGGTAAAATTGCCTATATACATATACATATATAAGTCCATATATTTAATTTGTGAGGGGAAAAGTGTAATCAAAGCTCAAAAAATTCTTGAGTGATTAGGTTTTCACCTAAGGTTGTACAAGACTTTGTGCTGTCTCTCAAAGTCACTAAAACCTTTGAGAGGCACAAAGAATTTATCCCCTGGCACCTCTCCAGACAATATCAGCAGCACAGTCACAATCATGGACACCTTTAACCATCAAGGCCTCCCAGGAATGGGGATGAGGCTGCTGAGTTGCTTTGGAGAGGCTGCAAAGTGACTTCCACCAAATTGAACCTTCCAGCATTGAGAAGCTGAGACCACTTTCATCTCAATCTCTGCAGCGAGGCTCCTGTTGAGCATCTTTAGAAAAAAAGTGCTGCTAGAGCTTCTCCTGACCTGCTTCCCTGGCAGGAGAGATAAAAGAACCATGTCTTTACATGAAGACATCTTTGAAGGCTGTTGTTAGCTGGTGGGACCTCCTGTTGGTGGCAGGGTCTCGACTGCTGTGCTCCCAAACTCTGCTGCAATGGATTCACTTTTACAGGGATTTTCTCACAGTTCATCCTGGCTTGAGTTGTTCCTTTTGTGAGAGTTGTAATGGATGAGAGAGTCTGAGAGCAGAGCCTGGGTGGTCCTGTCCCTGCTGGCTTCATATTCAGCAGTGCTGCCTTGAAGATGTTGGTAGGTGCAATGCTAGAGGGTAAAGGAACCACAGACTGGTTTGGGGTTGAAGGGATCTCAAAGATCTTCCAGTTCCAACCCTTGCCATGGGCAGGGACACCTTCCACCAGACCAGGTTGCCCAGAGCCCCATCCAGCCTGGCCTCAAACACTTCTTGAATACTTCTTGAGCTCCATCAGGTTGCTGCTGTGACCACTGCCCTGGGGAGCCTGTTGCACTGCCCAACAACCTTCTGGGTGATATTTTCCTAATATCCAACCTTAATCTCTCCTGACATAACTTCAGGACATTCCCTCAGGTCCTGTCACTGATCACCAGAGAGAAGAGATCAGTGAGAAAGCTGCAGCCAGAGCTGGGCAGCATCAGTTATAAACAACCTAAAGACTCCAACCTTAAGTAACACCTGGACCACAATAATCTATGAAGAGCAAGGAAACCCCTTTTGCTCTGGTTCTCAGTCAATGACACTGTGAACAGCTACTGCACAATGCTTCTGTTGTCCCTGCTCAGGGAGGAGAGTTCAGAGCACTGACAGGGAAACACCAGGCCAATAATGAGTCCTGCACTAAGCAATTAAATTCAATGAAATGTGAGCAGTGGTATTGAAACCACAGGGAGATCCTGCAGACATCAAAAGAAAGTTGCCATGAATGTGAAAGGCACCTCAGCCTCTCCACACAAAGAGAGAGATTGGTTTATTTTTAACACAGCCTTGACAAAATGAATATATTGGAATCTCTAAACTCCACTGGCAACTGGCTCCTCCGACAGGGAGTGTAAGAACCCCCTAAAGGCACATCCCATCGAGTTAAATCTGACACCCAGGGAGAGGCAATGAGCCTTCAGCAGTCAGGCTGCAGAGCAAGATGAGCCTCATCAAAGGGGAACAGCCAGCTGTGTAGTGAGGGCTAATCCTAATTGGAACCTAACAGGAGAGGAATTCTTTGGCATTTGGATTTAAATTGGCTGTCCCCAAAAAAATGTGTGGCGTGGTGTGGCAAAGCACCTACAAAAGAAGACAAAGAGAACTGTCATGTCTGAATGAAGAATTTTGCATTCAGTGCTTGACTTTCAGTGTTGCCTGGTGGTGCTCTAAAATGAAACAATACTTGACACGTGGGGATTACCACTTTTCCACATATATTCAACGTTAATTTAATCTGTTAAGAAGAAATAATCACATGATTCAATAACAAAGCAGGAGTGTGCTTCATATGAAATGAGTATAAATTATATAAGCAAAGATGTAGATATTTAAAAGAACTTTAATGTGTAAAAATTAAACTGTTTAATGGTTGGAAAATGTAAAAAATTATATTGCTTATATAATTTATTTCAGCTCTGTTTTGCATACATTCTGGTATGATATAAACTTCACTCACCTAAGGAACATGACATTAGACACAGGATGGTGAGTGGTCAGTGAACAATCATTTCAGTCATTTCTCCCTCTCATTTTTACCATGTGGTCACAAGTCTAATTTGCTGCACACCACTCAAACCCAGCATGAAAAGTTAATCTTCTAAGGGAACATCCATTTCTCACTTAACCATTACATATCAAGAATACCCTTTTTATGTAGGATACCCCTTTTTTGATCAGATTTTATGAATGAGGACCTGAAGTACAGAGATGTTTTTGTCAAAAGTGATTGGTGGCATTTGGATGCTGAATTATTCATGCTTTATGCCTGTGTTATTCCGAGGGCTGAGGCAGATGACAGCCTGTAGGCTCACAACAGGTCTTAGCAGCAGATGTGCATTCCCAGAAGCTTTGCAGATACCCAAGTCTTTGGGTGGTTGTTTCCCTGTGAGTGAAAGTCAAGGGGGGCATGGAAGAGGCATTGCCTTTTCCTGCACTTCCTGAGAGCTTGTGGGATGAAGACAGGAGCAACTGGATGGATCATGCAGGTGAAATTTCTAAAGAATTTTAAATTTCTGAAGAATTTAGAAGTGGACATCGTTATGCTTATAGCAAATATAGGCAAATCCAGCCCTGCATCTATTTTTCAGATGAATGACAAAAGCAATATTCTGGGTGCCACTGCCAGTATCAGTCCCCTGTTTGAAAAGTGGCTACATTAGAATTTCTCCGTAAGGCATCTGAAGAATATTTTAGGACTGTGGATAAAAAAGAGCAAAGTTTAATCAGTTTCCCGAGTTTGCATTGCTATATGAGGTGATCTGTGGTAATCAGCAAGCAAAGAATGACCCTCATTGAAAGGGAGGCAGAGATGCACAGGATGTTTCAAGCATTTCTGGCAGCGAATCATTCTGGGTAAGCTCATTTAGATGGTTATGTGCCCCCTTATGGCCTTATCAATGAGGCTATTAAAGCTAAGGTTATTTCCAACAATGGATACACTTGCACATTTCAAACTTTGGAGAAGAAGAGAATAATAAAAAAAAAAAAATGAAGTCAGCAAAATTGAGAGAAAAAGAAGTAAAAAAAAAAAAAAGCCAGGATTTTGACAAAACCAATTCATTCTAACTTCTGTTTAGAGATAATCAGTGATCGAATGGCCACAATAAACCGTGTGACAATGGAGATAAATCCTTGGGAAGCGGAAATTAAAGCTTGAAATAAATGTTGGCAACTTCAGCATAAAAAGGTGGGAACTGTGCTGTCTAATTATAGGATAAATACATGCAAAACAAATGGCACTAAAGCACATGGGTCACTGTCTTCAACAGCTGTTGCAGTAGAATTTTGAGCTTTATATTATCCACTTCCGTGATGAAAAGTGAATTCTGTCATCTGCTCATCATACAGCTCTTGGTGAGCCATTTGAACTCCTTGTGGCTCAAAATGCCTGCAAGGAGTCTTAAACTCTGTTTTACATTCACAATCTGATACCCTAAACACAGTAAAACCCTGGGATGAAAGCCTGAGTATGTCATTCCCTAACTCAAGCAAATTTTTATTAACAATTCACTGTACCTGGAATGAGACATTCAGGAGTGTGGCAGAATCCTTCTGGCCTCTGTTCAAACAGAGGTTATTGTTTCTAGGTTTAAGAATTTTGCCTTTTCTTTTCAAACTCTTTTGACCGTTAAAGTAGTTGAATTTGTAGATTTATTTTTTTTTTCATTTGTGCTGTGATTCCCATTCTGGGTTGAGAACAATTTTGTGTAATTTCTGACTCACTCAGGTCTGCATCAAATCTTGTGAGAGCAAGGTATAAGGGTGAATGCAGAAAAAAAAAATCCTTTAAAATAAGAATATATATAAACTTCACAAGACCTGAAGGAGGAAAGTTATCTCTAAGGCCATCGTGCTGCCACAGTGCAGTTGGGATGCTGTGGAGAGAGGCTCCTGTCTGGCTGAGGTGCTGTGGTGAAGTAATTTGTCTGGTTTTGTTATAAATGTATCTCACTCCAGGACTTTCACCTCTCCCCTCTAGTTCCTAGAACGTTATTGATTTACTTCTATTCTTACTCTTCAGCCCATAACCTCCTTGGCTTGAGTTAGGCTGGAATCACAGTAGAGGAGCATCCCTGAGCTCAGGTGCAGATATGCAGAATAAAATGCAAATTACTTTAAATACAGGACAAAAATACTTCCTCTCTCACCTTGACTAAATTGTACTTTCATATTAATTGCTAATTCCCAAAGTTTGGGTTTAAAACTACTAACAGTGAAAGTGTCATATGCTCTCTTTTTTTTTTTTTTTTATGAAGTTTGATAGCATTATTATCTACCCCTCTAGGAACTGCTCTACTAAAACCTGAAATGCATCACAGGGCAATGGGTTTCACAGTCCAGATGTGAGTTTATGTGTGGGATTTGTCAGTCATTTGGAACACAGGTTTTCAATTTATTCCTACTCCATAATTCTATATAATTCTTCATCAATTCTGAGTTATAAACCGACTTTGGTAAAATGTGATTTTTACATGCTTTTAACTACATTACCATGTCATTGCATTTGCATAATAAGCCTCCCAATCTTTTCCTCTTGTTTGGGAGATTATTTTCCTTTTACCAGTCATTCCATCCTCACCATCTCTTCTTTTCATTCTGTTTGGGCTCTAAATGTTCGACCTGCCACCTCTAATTTTACATTTGCCATTGTTGCAAATTCTCACTATATTCCAAAATTACTACGGAAAATTAAATACATTACATTTTAATGTTTCTTCCATGAGTCAGTCCCTCAGTTTTGTTTCAGTAATTGTTGCCCTTGCTTTGACTTTTGTGCATGTACTTTTTTGTAAAGAAGAAAAGTGATCTGAACTTTAAAATAAATCCTCTGGGCTGGATGGTCATTGTAGGCTCATTCCTACTGAACTATTCTATTCTATTCTATTCTATTCTATTCTATTCTATTCTATTCTATTCTATTCTATTCTATTCTATTCCATTCCACTCCACTCCAGTCTAATTTTAGTGTGTCATTATCTTTTCAAGTGAAATTTCTCTCTTGGACTGGCCTCACAAATAAAAGTTGGTTTGAGATTTTTACTGATGTGGAGCTGTAAAGCAGCCATGGAATGGCTGATTTATTTTCTTTGTTCTTAACAAATTAATTTCTCCTACTTACTCTCATCTTTGTGTCCTGGCTTCAAGAGCCAATGGCACAATTCCTTCCTTTCTTTTTAACCTTTTGTGATGCTCCAATGCCTCGAGTGGTGAGCACCACAACTTCAGCTGATTTGTAGTGCTATGGGGTAATTTGTGGCCATTTGTCCCTTCTGGACAGCTTTTTAAGTAAAGTATTAAGTAAAGTATATGAGTAAAGTATTCAAAAGCAATCCTGAAGCTTTCATATCCTTGGGAACTTTGCTCATGTCTGCACTTGGTCCTTTAGGTACCAAAGTACCTTGGAAGAGTACATTTAGCAGGATTTCTGCTGAAAACTGATGTGTTGGCTGGTACATAACCCCATGGCTGAGTGCTCACAGCATATCAAGACAACTTCAAAAACCCCAGCACTGAAAAAAAAACCCCAAAAATAACAACAAACCAAAACTGAAAGCAATTAGATGAAAGGAATTTCATAACTATTCTATGACAACAACCTTTGGTATTCTTAGTACATTTTTATTTTGAGCAGTGAGTCACACAAATGCAGTGAGGAACAACAAAGGGGACGTCAAGTTCCATTACTGTAGCACGGTGGTGGATGACAAGGGCATCTGGTTGATAGAACAGAACAGAAAATTGCACTTTGTCTGGCAATTAGGGGAACAAAACGGAAAAAATTGTCAATGTCTTATTTCTGTTTAACTTCAAAAAGTACATATGATTTCTGCCTGGGGAAGTTCTGTAGGTGGCTGCCTGCCTTGTAGTCCTGCTGAAGCATCAATTTGTGTTCAGAGTGGAGAAGTAAACTGGGTGATGAAATATTCATCTGACTAAATTTCTGTCTTTTTTGTTGTTGTTTTGATGTTCTTAAGAAAAAAACAAAGGAAAAAAGAAAATAGTCCCATTGCTGGCTGATTTCAGCTTGGGTGTTGATGTAACCATTTATGATAGGATATTGTTTTTTAATGAACTTTGCAGCTGGTTGGTGTTTGGTGCCAGAAGGACTGAGTGATGCTGCAGACACAGGAAACCAAACTTTTTTCTTTTTCCGGAGCTGAAATCAAAAGCTGAACTTGTGTGCATCTTCTAAAAGATCTAAAACAGCCCAGAGATCCCTGTCCTGTGCTCCACTAAGGCTGATCACAGTACCTGCAGCTATCAGAGTAGGGATAAAAAAGATAGAAATTTTGTGACACATTTCTCTCATCTTTACAAGATTACTGGTTCAATAGTCAAAAGGGAATTCAAATGAGTTATCAAAAAAAAAATTCATTCCGTGCTGTAAATAATGTGTTTTGTTCTCTCCTTTTCCTTGATTTTTTTTGGTGATTTTGAAAAAATGTGACTTTCTTCCCTGAAGACAAACCCAATCCAGCCCATTACCAACTGGATTTAATATTAAAATCCAAGGAGTTTTTATTTATTCCCACAAATGGAGTTGAATTCAAAAGTCTTGCTCACTGTGCCAAGGTAGATGTCACAGGGAGCATGGAGTCTGCTGTGATGAAGCTGCATGGAGCAGTAGCAGCAGCAGAACTGAGTGAATTGGGATCCAAATTACGTAGATTATACATTTCCTGTACTTTCTCAGGTTTCTAATTCCATTATTAAAATGTTCAGCATTATCATTTAATTGGTTCTAACGACTTCATATATAACAAGCCACTGTTAAAACAGAAAATTAAATGGTCTGTTCTCTCCACCTTCCAAATGTTTTATGAAAAGAAGAGGAAAGCACCCCACAATTTGCATTTCTTTATAGCCTTTAAGGAAACCCAGCGAGCCACACCACATCTTCAACCAGCAGGATTTGAAGGTTTTCCATTAGAATAAAAGACATTTTTGGGTTCTTCACTAAGAGTGAGTTCAGTTGCTGGACTCAGCAGGGTAGTGGTCCTGGTACCAAGTCTGTCAGAGTTCAAGGAAGGTGTGGACAAAGCTTTTAGTCAGATGGTTCAGTTTTACTATGGGTCCCTTCCAACTTGAGATATTCCATGATCATGAATCAATTTTGGGATCAGTACCTCTTAGCAGAACATCACTTAAGTTTTTTGATCATTCTAAGTGCTTCCTATTGTATAACACTTAAGTGAGACCTGGACTTTCCAGTTTGTCACTTCAGGTTCCATGAGTTCCTTCCGCATTTTGTTGCCCATCCCATCCCATCCCATCCCATCCCACCCCCTG
>VXBI01001038.1:214205-231074 GCA_013397375.1 Toxostoma redivivum
ATCCCATCCCATCCCATCCCATCCCATCCCATCCCTAACATAAGAGTAGCAAGGTAGGGAGTTCTATTCCTCAGAGTGAGCTCAACTTCCCGGTGAGTTTTCATTTCTGTTCAGACATGGCTTGTATAATTTGTAGAACATGTTGTTTCAAACTGAGAGATAGTAGGTTTGGATTGGATAGTGGAAAAATTTCTTTACTATGAGGGTGGTGAGGCTCTGTCACAGGTTTCCCAGAGAAGCTGTGGCTGCCCCATCCCTGGAAGTGTTCAATGCCAGGCTGGATGGGACTTGGAGCAACCTGGGACGGTGGAAGCTGTCCATGTCAATGGCAGGGTGTGGAATGAGATCATCTTTAAGGTCCTTTCTAACCCAAACTATTCAGATTCTATTATTCTGTGAACAAAGTTCTTATTTAGAGTCCATGGGATAAAAAATGCAGGGGTTTAAGCCCTCATGGCACAATGTGAACAGGGCTATAAAGCAAGAGAAAGCAGCAGAAAGAGGACTTGCACCTTCAAATGAACTGTCAGCTCCTAACAGTGACACCAGGGTCTGTGACAGATGTTTCCCTTTCAAGCCATCTCTTCTGAGGTCTCTTCCCCAGTTGTGATATGAAAGCAATGCAGCAGAAGACTTTTAAATGCAGAGAGGAGAAGGGAAATGGCATATGTCAGAAGGAGATGGATGTGCTGGTGATGGAATATTTAGCTTTTTATTTTCTAGAATCCCTTATGGTTGAACTGTGATGTTCTGCTGATGTTGAGGGTAGATCATGTGGTTCTGAATTTTTCAAGGGATAATTTGCTTCAGCAAACTGTTCTTTTTTCTCTCTTTCTTTACCATTAGAAGTGTGATTTTACAGAGTCTGGAAATCTCTCTATTTACTTTAGAAAAAGATTCTACAAAGTCTAGTTCTTCCACTGGCAGTCCTTTAAAACAGAACAAGCAAACAAACAAACAAGAATCAAAAGAGAAAAGCATTGAGCAAAAAGATTGGCATTAATAGGAATTTCTGTCCTCCTGATTGCAAAGTTTAGAAAATGAGAACCCACAAAGTTACACAAACATGTTTTGCATTTCCAGAGCTAATTAGTGCATACTGGAGGGGAGAAAATTGCACCAGCTTCTAAATAGAAATGTTAATTGTCAGCCTTTGTTTTTCAAGGCACTAAGTGCACCTTGGCATTTCTGCCTTCTTGATCCCTGGATAGGGAAAGAAAAGGAAATCTATTTCCCCACTCCTCTTCAAATCCTTTATTAAGACATCCTCCATAATGACTACTCAAAAAAAATTAGCCCGAGCTAAAAATTATATTTATGTGTGTTTTAATTTCAAATTCTGTGAGTAATGAGTCAGAATTCCTTGAATTTCCAAAACATGTACTCCTGTTTTATGTTAAAGGATTATATAAAGCCTTTGTATGGTTTTCTGGACTATACTTTGAAGTATTTTGGAGGTGATATTTTGAATTTGATTTTTTTTTTACTGGATTTGAGATTGCTATATGTCCTTTTTTAATTATCCACAAGAAACCTCAAGCCTGGAGCATATAATTTTGTCAATGAGGTTTACAGAGATTCCCATGAGACATTTTCTCACATTTTCAGTTATCCCTAATTAATAGTCCATGTATAAAAATGTTTCTTTAATAGGATTTCTATACCATAGACACACCAACCATGAATATTTATGAAATTTCAGCAAATAAAAGTACTTTAAGTTTCTGTAAAGAGTAGGACACCTCCTTTGCCATGTCATTTGAATACTGCTCTCTGCATTAGATGGTCTTCAGGACACTGAACTTCATTTCCAAGAAATATTCTGAACACCTGTATTAAATCATGGAATCACAGAATCATAACAGTTGGAAAAACCCTCAAAGATCATCAGATCCAACCTCTGACTGAATCCCATCGTGCCCAGTAAACCATATCACAAGTGCCATGTCTTTTAAATACTCCAGGGGTGGTGACTCTACACCTTCCCTGGGCAGCCTCTCCCAGTGTTCAACCACTCTTTCAGTGAAGAAATTTTTCCAAATATCCAACCTGAATCTGCTCTAGCACAACTTGAGGCCCTTTCCCCTTGTCTTATCAATTATTAAGGTTTATTTCCTGCCTTTTGCCTTCAAATAATCTTTGGCACTAAATATATTTAAAAGTATTTTGTTTTATTTTGGTCTATATAAAAATGATCATTTTTAGTAAGAAAATGCAGAGTATCTGCATAGATTGCAATTGCTTTTTTGTAGTCATACAGATTTTTCCTCCTAAAAAGGACAGCCTCACTGCATTTGTATTCTTGGATTCCTGTGATATTTCTCTCCAGCCTCATAGAAATATAGCACCACTGCAAAATACAGCTCTGAGAGTACCTCAGAGATCTGAATATTTGCTAAAATATAACTGAAATGATGAAATATCAAAAATTTGTGAATTCTTTTTTAATGCTTTCCTTTGGGCACCAACCAATTTTGGATAGAGAAAGACAAATACCACCATAATAATAAACAAAATCCCTATATAAGCAGAAACAGTGAGTTTCATAACAAACAATCAGATGGCTCCCAAGTCATTAAAAAGGTTATTACATTTGAAGGTAAAGGAAATCTCTGTTTCTGTTTTCCCAAAGCATTTCTTTCATGCAAGGGCAAATATTTTCTGTCAGCATTTTGAAACTTATTCATGATACACTATTTGCGTTTATCGTTGTTATCCTTGCATCATTTTTTACTCACAGAAGAAATGTGAAATGAGGTTCATGAAAACTTTTACCTTTGAATAAATTCTTGTCGGTTTTAAATTATTGAAAGACAAGGATTTAGAGAAAGTGCTGTATCCACATCTATGTTTAAAAGGCCAAATTAATCCTACTTGTAATTAAATCAAGGCTTAGATTCTGTATCAAATGCTGCAGTGCATTCCTCTTGGATGGATGGATGGATGGATGGATGGATGGATGTATGTGACCCGAGCTTTTTTTTATTTACAATGTCTCTGTGCTGACTTTTAAACATTGCTATAAAACAACAGAAGTAATTTCAAACACTGTAGAAAGCAAATATTAGACTCCCTAGGCCTAATTCTCATTAACTTTAACACCAATTTACACCATTCTTGCAGTGCATTGGGGCCATAAACTGAATTACATTAAGCACAAAATGTTCCTAATGTGAGAACCAGACCCCGAGTGTTTGCAGCAATTTTACAACCAACTTCCCAAAGATGGGTCAGCGCTTTCCTGTCTCCTAACACAGAGTTCATAGCAGCTGTTTTCTCACTTTCAAGTTGGAAGAGCTTCTTCCTTTCAGTTTGCACAGTTTTATGCTAGCTAGAAAAGATCCATTAAAAAATCCCGCCCCCCCCCAAAAAAAAAAGGAAAACAAAAAAAAGGCATTTCCAAAGCAGAAAAAAGCGGATGCATTGCTGAAACTCTGTTACTGACTGCATGATTCCCATGCTGGACTTAGAATATCCTACCCCTGTGGACAGCTGATCCATGACAATTACTTCTCAATTATTGGGTAAAACCTGACAAAAAAATGCCTGACCACATAGAAAAAAAAAATTAAAAACCCTAAATATATAAACCAGGTAGTTCCAGTCAAAAGTCTCCAGTGTGTTAAATAAAAGGAAAATTTCATATAAGAATTGATAATGTTCTAAGAATAAAATTTGATGTCATGGCTGGCAAGACCTGATAGCCCATCAAAAAACTTCCAAAGTGACAGCCACGAGTAGATCTAATTTTCTCACACAGGTACTCAAATCTGACATAGATCTACAGGTAGTTTTGGAAATACTATTTAAAAAACACAAACATTTTAACACATTTCCATTTATTATTCTTGTAGTTAAAATTCACTAGAATCCAATATGAAATCTGTGCTTTGTTGAAAACATCCAGATTTGCCTTTTTAAAATACTGAACTATTGCAGGGAGTGATGAATAATAATGAAAATAAAAACTCTACATTAATTATAATTTTCTTTATATGAAATTCAGATGGAGGATTAAAATAACAAGAGATTTTCTCAATAAAGGAATTAATGCTCTGAGAACACATTCACAGAACATTGTTTTTTATGGTACACCAATGGACACTGGAAGATAGAACAAATAGAGGAAAATCACTGATTAAATAAATATTTAATACATTTCATGGATTCGTAGTTTTTATAGAACAAGGTAACACACAGAGTGTTTTATCAAGAGTGCAAATAAAATACTTTGCATGTTGTGTACCCTTGCAGAAGGATATCTGAGCTGCTGCAGGTGCTTAACCCTGGGTGATGCAGTCCCAGAATTGGCGCAGGAGTATCAGCAGACAGAATTATCTGCAGTGCCACATTGAATGATGCAGCCACTCTGCATCAGAGCTCTCTAGAATGGGGTCCTAATCAATCCCCAAAGGGTAAAAACTTGCCACAGGCCTTTTACCCTGTGAAGTGGGAAACAAATGCCTATGATGAAAGGAATGGTATTTATGGAAGGACAGTCAAGGAAAGATAGGAAGGTGTGACAGGCATCACACAACATTTTGGGGGAGGCAACAAAGCTATGGAATGGCAGCCATCCAAACAGATTTGGGAAACATTAAACTGTGTAGCAACCACAATGTAAATGGAATAATAATCCTTTACCTTATGGTCCCTTTGGCTGATAGTCTGATTTGTTGAGTGAAATTGCTGCAATTAAAACCACAGTCTTACCAGATCACACGGAACCACAGAATGGGTCAGGCTGGAAGGCACCACAGTGGGGTCACCTGGTGCCACCTCCCTGCTCCAGCAGGGCCACCCCAGAGCACAGGCACAGGATTGTGTCCAGAGGGTTCTGGAATATCGCCAGGGAGGGATACTCCATACCCTATCTGGATGATCTGTTCAGTGCTTGGTCACTGCAGAGGGAAGAAGTTCTTCCTCATGTCCAGGTGGAACTTTCTGGGCATCAGTTCCTGCCTGTTCCTCTTGTCCCATTGCTGGGCACCAGGAGCAGAGCCTGGTCTGTGCTCTGAGCCCTCCCTGCAGACAGGGACAGACAGGGACAGGGGTCCCTCTCAGTTGTCTCTTCTTGAGGCTGAACAGCCCCAGTTCCTTCAGCCTTTCCTTGTAACAGAAATGTCCCAGTCCCTTCATCATCTTCACAGCCCTTCCCTGGACCTGCTTCAGGAGCTCCATGCCTCCCTTGTCCTGAGCAGCCCAGAGCTGGACAGAGCACTCCAGATGTGCCTCACCAGGGCTGAGCAGAGGGGATTGAGGGATCACCTCCCTCAATCTGCTGGCAGTGCTCTTCCTGATGCACCCCAGGATCCCACTGACCTTCTTGGCCACAAGATCAGGACCTATCTGAAAGCTAAATGTTTCAATAAATTAGTTATTTTCAAATAGACCTCTCATTTCTGACTCTTTTCTTGGATTCTCTTTACCCTGTTTCCTCGGCAACATGCTCTGCACTGACATTCCCTTCTGAGGTTTTCTAGTCATTTTCTGATACAGCTCAAACTTGTTGAGACTGTAATGTACAGGGGTACAGGTACAGCAGAAAAAACACAATGAAAGCTTCAATCCTGCTCCTAAACTCATGCAAGTATTTGTTGGGCCAGCAGACTCTGAAATCAGCAGTGGTATTTCGGCTGCAAGGACAATGCCTTACACGGTAAATCTGCTGTGAAATGGTTTGTGATCAGCGAGTCTGAGTCCAAGGGCTTGGAAACAAGAGAAGCTCCTTCTAGGAAAGAAACAAGACCTCAAGCTGTTTTGAGCAGAAGTGGAAGAGTTCAGTAAGAATTCATCCTTTGAACTTTGCCTTTTTCTTTATTCTCTTTCCTTATATTTTCTTTCATTCTGCCCCCTGCTCCAACCCCAGAAGCTTGCACCCATCTGTTACAATATAAAAAGGGCTCCCTCTGCTAGTGCCTATTAAAGTGCCATATGGCTGAGGTATAGCCTGAGGTGCTGAGCATCACAGAGTGCAGCTCTGCAGAATAAAGATTCCTGCACTTGAGGTTTAATTAGGTAAGTGCTTTTTAAGTAGCATCGCAGCTTCCCCTTAAAATATTTACTGTTCCTCACCAAAGAACAAAGATGAAGCTGGTCTAAATCACAGCCTGACATGTTTCAATGAGAGCTCCCGTCCTTCTCAAAATTATTTACTTCTCCTTCATCCTCAGAGTTGGGGATAACAGCAAAAGTGGTCTCCCAAAAGTGTGATCCCGCCTGCTGTGAAGGAATCTTTCCAACTTCATCACTGCTGCTGCAGACAAGGGTGTGCTCTGGGCTCCACCTGCTGCAGAGGAGGAGAGAGTCCTTTATTTCCAGATGCAGCTGCACTACAGCTTTATCGAGGAGAAATGCAGAGAGGAATTGTGTGCTTTGAGATGCCACCTCGAGTGATGGGCTGGGGTGAGGTGCTGCAGGAATTTGCCACCTCCAAAGGGGGAATTCCAATCTAGCAATCCAGTGCAGTGAGGGCAAAAGATATCTAAAGAAACACCTGGAAAAGTGTACTTTGAGTTTATTCTGATTCTTCCAGCTGCTGCCAGCTGCACGTGAAGAACAATAAGTATTATGCCTTTGATTTTTTAGTTTCATTGTTTGCTTGGTTTTCAGTGTTGCTGTCATTCTTATTAAGAGGAAAGTTCAGTATCTGAGGGGAAAGGATCTCCACTTGCTTGGTGAATGTGGGACATGTAGGCTTCTGTTCAGTCCTGTTAAGTATGATGTGCAGTAAAAGCCCTCTGAAAAAGTCCATGGGCAGCCCCAAAATTCATTGCTAAATGCCGTTGTCTTGGAGACCTTGGTTGTGCTGGACAGAGAAGGCTGTGCATCAACTGCCAAAATTATTCTGCTTTTCAAGCAACTGCAGAGACATAAAGAAAACTTAAAAATCTCTTTTATTCCATGAATTCACAGTAACTGCCTGGAATTTCCTATCTTGTATTTTGTCTACACTAGTTTTTCCACTTTTTAAGCATTTTCCATGTTAAGCATGTCAAATGCCTAAGTCAGTGTAGATCCAAGATCTGCTAAAAATTACTTAAACAGATTCTTTTTTCTTCCTTTGCCTCTTGTTTAATAGACTTGAGCTGTAAAAAGGCTTTTTTTTGGTATCCAAAAGCTTTTTCTGTGTCTACTGGAGCCCTTAAATACTTCATCTCCCCTCTTTTCTCTCTTAATCCCTTATAGCCCTACATGCTAAGGAGTAAGTAAAATCTTAATCATTTCTGCTCACAGAAATGGAACCAGAGGCATGATGCAGAATATATAATATCTAACTGACTCTTCAGTGACTACTCATTATTATCTTCCCTCCCCAACAAACTGCTGTTTCTTTCCAAAAGAAAATGGAGACACTTCTGGAACTCTTCATAATCCCTTTAGTGCTGCTCTTCCCAGCAGTGATAATAAACAGGGAGCTTTTAAATGGATGCAGCACCCTGACAAATCTGACACAGCTGATTTTGGGAATGTTAGGACATCCAGCCTGGCCAGCACAAAATAATATTTCATCCTCTCACTCTCTCCAGCAGCACCCATGAACAGACACCCAAGGAAGAGTAATAACAAATTTTGTACATAGGACCTTCCCTCAGGCACTGTCCAAGCTTCTGATTATTTCCTGCTCAGGGAGTTCTGACATTGTTTTTTGCTTAGTAACTCAGAGTTCTTTCTTTGAAATATTTTTCTATTCTCCCTTCAACCTGTGGGTTTTATTTTATTCATTTTTGGTGAGGATGGCAGGGGAACATACATATTGGAGGACAGGATTGCTTTTGTGTGCATGAAGACCATTATGGGGAAAACAAGATGGGAGTTGTATCCATGCACTAACTAAAGAATTTATAAGGCTTTCATTAGATGGGTCCCAGTAGGATCTAACATGAGAATTGATACTTATGCTAATTTCCAATAATGCTCTCAAGAAACTGAAGATAATCTGGATTCCATATGAAAATAGGAACACTTTGTGTGTACATTAAACAAAAGAAAAAAAAAAAAAGAAAAAGAAGGAAGTATTCCAGGAAGGAAGGAATGATTCCAGGAAGGAAGGATTCCAGGAAGGAAGGATTCCAGGAAGGATTCCAGGAAGGAAGGATTCCAGGAAGGAAGGAAGGATTCCAGGAAGGAAGGAAGGATTCCAGGAAGGATTGCAGGAAGGAAGGATTCCAGGAAGGAAGGAGTTCTACATTTCAGGGAACATTATGAATAAAGGCTTCTTTCTGATACTAGTGGTTGCAACACTCATCTATCCGGTCACTGAAAATTTATTTATAGAAAAAATATACAAAGCAAACCATAAAATCCTGTGAACAAAATAAGGAAGTACAGAAATATTTGTTTCAGAATTAGACTATTAAAAAAAAAAAAAGAAAAAAGAAAAGATGAGATTAATGTCACTGAAATATAGACAACTAAACCTGAACTTGTCACTTGATGTTGCCTTTCATTCTAATGCATAGATTTTTAATTTTTTTTTAGCTATTGAATAGATTCGTTAAAGATGAGCCAGAGTGTCCTCTTTCGTCTCTAAAGAGAAATAAGGGTGATTTGTGTTGATCTAGAGCATTTGAATTTGAATTAAAAGACTCTCATCCATAATATTCCATATTGACTAATCTGGAGAGCAGTAGAAAAGAGAATAAACATCCACTAGGCAGGATATTTCACCCACCTACAGTGGAAGAATGGTGGAAGAGATCAAATGGAAAGTCAACTCAGCTATTTTTACCCTTATTTATGAACAGCCCACTAAGGTCCAAATGAGGAGGTGTCCAAAAGATTTATCAAGGTTATCTACAAATATCAGAGTGAAATCCCTGACATATGTGCATTTTCCTGCTATAAGCAGGGATCAGCTGCATTAGTCTCCCTGGTGTCTACTAAAACATCTCTTTTCTGATGGGATTAGGGTTTGCATTAATCCAGTACTGACTGATAGAGTGTAAGCAAACATGTGAAGCTTCCTCCATCCTGTGCCTCAGCCCTGGCACCATCTGTAGGAATAACACCAGCATATGTATGTAAAACCAGCATCACCCAGAGTTAACAACATCTAGAGCCCAGATGGATGAAAAAATGCATTATATTTACATCTATAGAATTTATTAGATCTTTTTTAATTAGCTCTCTTTGCAGCAATTTGTTTCCAGTACTGTTCTTCATGAAAACGTTATAAGTTGCAGTCCTATTTCCAGTTTTAAGAGTTTTATCCATTCCATCTCTGTCCTCATTGACTAAAAACCAGTTTTGTTTCCTTCATACTTAAATTGTCTTTAAAAAAAAATTATCTGAGGAAGGTACTTCTTGTGTTTAAATATGCATTGCTGCTGCTCTGAAAATACCCATCAGCGTGTGAGACAGCAACTTTTGCTATGCAAGTGTTTTTCTTTCCTGATAGGGAACCTTTTCAGCTCTCATTTTCTCTAGCTCTGCACAAATCACGTTATTCTTCCACCAGGAAACTGGAGCATAGAGTTCCTGCTCCCTTAGCTGGAATAGTTTAATGCCAACCATTTTGTGTGTCTTCTGTGGGCTTTTTTAAGGTTTATTTCCAGTAACACGTGAATGAGAATTTAAGGGTTTCTGTCACCTTTTACAACTGTGATTTGCTTGCTCTGTAGTTAAAAGCAGCTGCAAGGTGAAAGCCTGGTATTTCCCCATGGCAGGTTCTCAAGGATGGTGAAATAGTAACGAGGCACTGGATGGGCACAGAGAGATTTGCATCCTTGGCAGCCTTGCTGTGTACTCCAATGCTTAAGCATCAATCTCCTTGAATCTGTCCTGCAACCAGACACATTTTAACATAAGTCAGCATTTTTCCTCCTGATACTTAATCCAAGATGAAAGTCAAATGCCAGTAACTCTACTTGTTCCCAAAAAAACCCAAGATTTCCCACACTGGTGCAAATGGATGACTTGCCAGGTCTGCTATCTAATCTTAGTGTCTTAGCTGGCCAGTGTTTTATGTCTCTCGTTTTCACATTATCCTGAGTGCTTCCCAGAATAATTCCACATATTCCTGAAGCTGTTTTTCTCTCTTCTTCCTCCCTCCACACTACAGGAGTTGCCAAAAAATGTGAGTCAGGGAGCCCTGTCTTGCTAGGGAAAGGCAGTGGCTACTCTGACCAAAAGAGATGTGGCCTCTTTCACAGAGCCATCTTGCAGCTGAGCAAAATTACTGCAGCTTAAATTGCAAAGTGAACCCATGGATGTGGAACAACCAATGGCATTTTCTTGGTCATTCAGTCACTTAGATTTAGATCACACATTACTGGAAATTTTAACCTTTTTGCCTCAAGGCAAAAAAATAAAATCATAGCCCTCCTCTGTACCTTGAGCTTCACTCTTCTGAGTTTCAGTCCTCAAAAAAGATGATTCCAGATGAATTTCTTTAGTTTGTTATTGAGATGGTCTGAAGGAAATCCCAAATGACAAGGGTGTTTTTTATGAGAGGTAGAATCATAAAATCGTTAAGGTTCCAAAAGACCTCTAAAGTCAATGAGTTCAACTCTCCCACCACCACCAAGTTCAGCTCTGAACCAAGTCCTCAGGTGCATATCCACACATTTTTTAGAACACTTCCAGGGATGGGGACTCTAACACTTCCATGGGCAGCTTTGCAACCCTTTCCATTACAGAAATTATCTTAATATAAACTCTAAATCTTCCCTGGCACAACTTGAGACCATTTCTTCCTCTCCAGTCATTTGTTACCTGGGAGAAGAGACTGACACCCACCTCACTATAACTTCCTTTCAGGCAGTTGTAGAAAGCAATAAGGTCACCCCTCAGCCTCTTTTTTTCTCCAGGCTAAACAGGGTGACAACGCTTCTACAAGAAAAGTAATATTGAGAGAAAATCTCTTTGGAGGAAGCATCTTCTGTGACTTATGACCATGAGAAGAAGCAAGGCCTTATTAATAAGTGGGTTTGATTCTTTCTCTTTCCTGACTTGCTATAGTACAGGCATGAAGTTTGTGCTTCAGGTAGCTCCTGAGGTTTCCTGTCAGAACTTTCTGGGAGAACTTAGAACCCAAATTTTAAACCTCACACAAACTCAAAAAAATGCATTCAGGACTTAGATCAACTGTATCACCAAAAAAAAAAAAAAAAAAAGTTGCTGGAGGTTGAAAAGGAACTTTTTCTTGGATTAAGCATTGTCTTGTTAAAGAACTATGCAATGACTTTTCAATCATACCGAGCTCTGCCACGCACAGCGGGCTGTGAGAGAAAAAATGAGGTCAGCTCACTCATAAATAGATTTTCCCCTTGTTTTAATGTGATAAGACAATGCTGCTGAGATTCGCTCTTCACTTGCCATTTAATCAGAGCTGAGTTTGCAATGTCATTACCCGATGTTTCACATATTCAACATCAGGTAATTTAAAAATCTTTATGCAAATGGTTCTGCTACTTCTATAACAGCATTTGTTTTTAACAGGTTGGGCAAAATTACTCTAATTCATTACGTGTCACCTCCCAGGCGCTGGGCATTCCACCTTTGTGAAATGAATTTTCTCATGATCCCCGAAGTTCAGCTAGCAATATTCACTTCTGAAATGTGATATCACTTGTTATACCTCTTGCCATTATGTCATCTTCTTTGCCTCCCAGGTGCAAATTCTGAACTGCTGCAGATCTTTTTTACAAGTTTATAAATACCAGTTGCATGTTTCTTAGAATCTTTGCCATGCTCTGTGCACTGCTAAGACAAATCTTTAGGGGTCAGACAGAAATGCACAGGGGTAAATTCCTACTGGGCATATGACTGACTTCAAACACAACGATGGAAAATATCTGGGTTTTTTTTAGTGTAGTGAATCCCTACTGACTTGGGTAGACAACACTTTTCTTGGACCCCCAAACTGTGCCTGGACTATGGGCTTGGGATTTGTTGCTGGGGTTTTGTTTTGTTCCCAGTTTCATCTAATTCCTTGATTTAGTTTTGCTTAAGGTTAACCCATACTCTCCACAAAACACAGATAAGCTCTTGTGGTGGTCCTGAAAGATACCCATGAACTTGAATTATATCTTAATTTTAAACTCCTATTTTAACAATGATCTGCAGCTGCCAAATTTGAAGAACTTCATATCAGGGCCAGAAAATACTCTAGACTTCCAAAGGACCCGGATTTATACTGGAGCATCTTTCCAAACAGAAAAAAGAAATTATTTCAGTGAAGTTGAATCAAAGGTGGCTTCTGGGAATCATTGATGTCATTAAGAGAATGCACAGGGGAAATAAAAGTGTAAGTGAATATTAAGCAATATTGCATGGGGTAGATCATCACCCTGCCATCTCATATTTTTTTCTGACAGGAGACTCTTGGGTTATTAGGTCTGTCCTATTTTAAGAAGCTGCTGTTAGAACTCCAGTATAAGCAGAAATGACCAGTTTGGCTGAATAAGAGCAGCAGCTTTCCTGCTGTGGGCAGTTACGCACTAAAGAAATTCTATAATGAAAAGTGGACATCATTTGCTTCCCTAGAAAATTAGTGGGAAGGATTCTTCAAAGAGATGAACTTCAACTGATGAAACAACAGTCTTTACTGAAGGCAAAATCTCATCATCATGTACTACACTTGAAAGAAGGCCCAGCTAAAGGCCTGGAAGGTTTACAAGGTCAGTACTGTAATTCTCAGACTAACCTGCTATCTGATTAACTTCAGCTTCAAAGAGGCAGGAAAACACCACAGGTTTTCTTAGTATTGTGACCTTTTTCTTCCTTTCCTTGTATTTTATTTTTCTTTTCTATACTGAAAGTACATAATTAAAATTTATGCATATAATAAAGCCATTATATCGGGCCCATGTTGAAACCTTCATCAGTGTGATCAGAAAGGGTTTTCAGAGGCCATTCCCTGCCACCATAGATGGAAGAGATTAATTTCAAATGAGTTAAGCCATGAATTGCAGCCCAACTGCAGAGAAAGGTTATCTGACTTAGGATAAATTTGATGGTAGTGTCCAAAGCTGGTGATCTGTTGAATCCTGAACACAGAAGCAAAGTATATTTACCATATTGTCAGGAAATTAAAATCAGAGTATTAACAGCTACAAGGAACTAGAAATAGAAAAATGTAAATAACCAGAGATTTCCTCCTTTCCCTTTAATATTCTCTTATGGGTTTCAGAAATAGAAAATTTAGATCCCCATGTTGCAAGATGCTGTCTCCACTATCAGCCTCTCAGATTAATTTTGGTTCTACATTCCCATCATGAATGAGATGATGTCGCAGGATTTCAGCTCTGTGGTATTTGGAAACTACTTTGCAATGTACATCTGAAACTATAAAGTATGCAACAGTTTCAGAGAAAAGCAGATAAACAAAGTATGTTGTGACATGGATTTAATCTCTGTAAATTTGCATATGGGAAGGTTTCAGCTTGAAAATATCAAAAGACAGTAGTGCCTTGGAAACAGGTTCACCAGAACAGAAAAGAAATCAAAATAAGAGAAAACACAACTGATTTAAACAAAAAATGACAAAAATCAAGTGAAGAGCTTAACATTTACCTTCTGTGAGCTGCAACTCAGGAGACCTTTGCTGAGGGTCCAGCACTGGCACAGGCTCCTTCCCTGCCTGAGTTTGACATGTTGGGAAGTAGCCTTTAAATAACTCTGAAGAGCTGCTTTCATGCCCATGTTTTCAGTGCTCACCTCCAAAATCCATCTGTTCATTCTCTGACTTTGCAGAGCAGCTGCAAGAACTTTCCTATGGGCCTGAAGGGAAAAGGCTGGATAAAGGCTGGAAAAAGAAAACAGGGTTGGATTAAGTCAGTGAAAGTATTTGCATGGACTTTAATGAGTTTTGGATCATTTCTCCCTTTTCTTTCACTGGTGCAGAATTCCACTTGGTATTTCCATGGGCCACCTTCAATCATCTCAGTCAGCTTCAATGATTGTCATTGTTTCACACTTTTAAAGAAGCATTCAATTGCCCAAAAGCTCTGCATATATAATGGTCATCTACTATTAATGATGGACTGTGATTTATCTGGATGAGCTTTCTCTAACGGAGGAGTTAATTAAGATTCGTATCTATTAGAAAGTCTTAAACCCATATAAATTTGCAAATGTCAAAGGCTGTATCATCACAGCTTATTTACACAGTGTGATACACATCCTCATATTTGCCCAGACACAGATCTCACTTGATTTGAAACAACAGCAGGTAGGGACAAATTAGTTTATTACTCTGGATAGCTTATCTTCCCCTGAGACCACCTCTTTAATTCACAGCCAGAACAGCCCAGACTAAATAAATGAGCAGAGTCTACACTGTAAACCTCAAAGAAGGGAAAGATGCTTCTCTGAAGCCAAGGAGGGCTGGAAGATGGATCCTTACTTCATGTTCCTGTTGCAGCTTAGAGCTACCACATGTCTGGAGCAGCTCTTTGCAGTCTGTTTTTACAGTTCTCAGTAAAGAGATTTGTCAGCTTGCATAGAAACATAATTTTAGCATCCTGATACAGCAGGGTCTTTTTTTTATCAGCCCTCTCTCTTTATGCATGAAGAAAAAAAATCAAGATAACTATATCTGTTTCCTTTTAATTATTATGAAAACAATAGAAATTACTCTCAGAAATAAAGACAGACAAAGCCTCAAGTCTGACATATTTATACTGGTTAAGTTCTCCAGACATTAAAAAAGTCTATTACATATTCCAGCATAATTTTAATTTCCTTTTTTCTAAAGATTATTATTTACTTCTCTATTTATATAGCAACTAAGACAAGACTTTATAGTGTGTGAGTAAAGCTGCTAAACTCAGCATAATTATTACTACCCAAAAAGTAAAAGACAATCTTTAATTGAAACCTAAGTGTATGACAGAACTCAAACTCTCTCTCAGTAACTCTAATTCATTCCTATCCTCAAGAAAACCTGAAACATATATGAAGTCTGTTGGGTCTTTGGCCCAGAATATCTTTTAGCCAGTTTGTGTCTGGAGAATCTCTCTTGTTGCACTCCAAATCTGTAGATTACCTATTTCTCATTTGAATGGCTTTTGCACTGTTAAATATTTTCCCTGCCTGCAAATCAAAATTCAGAATTTCCAGTAGCTACAGAGCCTGCCAAGAGCAATGGCTTGTGCAGGTCCTAGGGCTTGGTTTCATGTCCAACCCATGGTGCTCTTCATCCCAGTGCTTGGAGAATTCTATTCAAGCTCCAGAGGATCTGACTGTGATCTTTTTCTCCTGGACATGGGGAATAAAAAGCCTGCACAGGAGCTCTTTGACACATGAGGAGAGGCTGAGAGAGCTGGGGCTGCAGCCTGGGGAAGGGGAGGCTCGGAGGACCTTTCCCATACCTGAGGCAGAGGGATAAAGAAGGTAGAAGCAGGCTCTTCTCAGTGGTTTCTACAGACAGGTCAAAAGACAGTGATCACAACCTGAAAAACATGAACTTTTTTTTTGAGCATATGAAAACCCTTTTTTTTTTTTTTAGTATAAGATTGAACAAATGGGGAAATGGGTTGCTGAGAGTTGTGGAGCCTCCAGCTTTGGAGCTATTCAAAATCCAACTGGACACAGCCCTGATCACCCAGCTTCATCTCCAGAATCACCTTTCTGTGATTGTGTAATTGATGGGTGGTGAATGTTGTTGCCTGGCACCTGAAGAAATATGATAGGATTCTAGAATGCCACAAAATGGTTTGGGTTGGAAGAGACCTTCAAGGTTCACCTTAGAGCCTCTCCTCTTTAAAAGTGCTGTGAAATATCAAATAAACAGAAAAGTGAGAATAGTTCCCAAGTGGGAGGAAAGTTTCAATGGTTAGTGGTGTCCATTCCTTTTACACAGCTTTTTTACTTAGGGGAGTGATTTGAGCAACTCCTCTTGCAACATTAAAAGGACTTTGGCTGCTGAATTTGTGCAGCTTATTTTAGAGGTCAACAGTGAACCTTTCTGCATCTGAGAAAGTCATCCTGAAGATCCCTTTGCAGTTAGTGCAAGTCAATACCAGCCAGTGAAATTTAGGCCAATATGAAGTTGATTACTTTATTCAAATGATCCCCACCCTAAAAGTCTTTGGTTGTATTGATTAGATCTGTAATTACTGTAATAGAAGCCTGGAGCCTGGAAGTCATTATTCTCAGATGGAGGTGCTTACACCTTAAATTAGCTGGGATGAATGTCATCTTCAGAAGGGTATCCTTCCCATTAGAGTGTTTCTATTGCCTCTTTGAGGTGTTTATGTGAATACAATGCAGGAACCCTTATCTCTGCCTTGTATCTGCAGCACAGCACATAATGGACATCTGGTTTCAAAATATTATCTGAACAATCTTATTATGAGCAGTTTAAAAATTAGCATAAATGAAAATATGTTTGTGTCTGTGTTTGGCTGCTTTGTGTCTGATCGTGGTCTATTTAGACACCTTGTTGGTTTACAATAAAGCCTAATTAAAACAGTGTTTCTAAGGCTTTCACC
Source organism: Toxostoma redivivum (assembly GCA_013397375.1). Taxonomy (NCBI): domain Eukaryota; kingdom Metazoa; phylum Chordata; class Aves; order Passeriformes; family Mimidae; genus Toxostoma; species Toxostoma redivivum. The sequence continues at coordinate 230,645 of VXBI01001038.1, forward strand.
TGTAATAAAAAGATTTAGAAAAAAGAAAAGAAGTTGTTATCAGTTATGTCTTCACTAATAATAATGACAAATCAGTTTTTCATTCCTTTCCTCACCCTGGATATAACAAGTTTAACTAGATTTTCTTACACTGTATGTGTACACAAACATAGTCACTGAGGAAGCAGAGGTAGAATAAACACAAACACTACAAAAGCCTGCTGATGTATTTCATACTGATGCTTCCTACAAACACACAGAACTGTTTCATAGGTGGTGAGTACAATCTGTGCAAAAGTACAATCTGTGTAACCTCAGAAGTGCAAAATGCTGATCTGGGAGGTGCTATCATGCTGCTGATGTCTTTCCTAAGAAGTTTCTTTTACAGTCTTTTTACAGTAGAGAAAAACAGTCTTTAATCAAAATTTGCCCTTCCCCCCCCCGCCGCCCC